>JAGQEM010000016.1:137137-225832 GCA_019202945.1 Corynespora olivacea
CCATTACCGAAGAGGTCACGGGCATCGACATCGTCGCCGCGCAGATCCAGATCGCTGCCGGCGCCTCGCTCCAGCAGCTCGGCCTCACGCAGGACCACATTTCCACCCGAGGCTTTGCCTTCCAGTGCCGTATCACGACCGAAGACCCGGCCAACGGGTTCGCGCCGGATACGGGGAAGATTGAGGTCTACCGTTCCGCAGGCGGCAACGGCGTCCGACTGGACGGCGGCAACGGCTTTGCTGGTGCCATCATCACCCGTAAGTTCACATTTTGTTGACTGGTTTGCGAACGACTGCTGATGCGCCCTCGCAGCTCACTACGACTCCATGTTGGTCAAGTGCTCATGCCGTGGCTCCACATACGAGATCGTCCGCCGGAAGATGCTTCGCGCGATTGTCGAGTTCCGCATCCGCGGTGTCAAGACCAACATCCCCTTCCTCCTCAAGCTCCTCACGCACGAGACCTTCATCGAGGGCAAGTGCTGGACAACCTTCATCGACGATACCCCTGGGCTCTTCAACCTCATCGGCTCCCAGAACCGTGCCCAGAAGCTGCTTGCCTACCTCGGCGAGCTGGCCGTCAACGGTAGCCAGGTCAAGGGCCAGGTGGGCGAGCCCAAGTTCAGGGGCGAGATCAAGATCCCCGTCCTCCACGATTCGAACGGCAACAAGGTCGACACATCTCTCCCGGCCACCAAGGGATGGAGGAACATTTTGCTCAAGGACGGCCCCGAGGGCTTTGCCAAGGCCGTCCGCGCCAACAAGGGCTGCCTCCTCATGGACACCACCTGGCGTGACGCTCATCAGTCTCTGCTCGCCACCCGCGTGCGCACCGTCGACCTGCTCAACATTGCCAAGGAGACCAGCCACGCCTACTCCAACGCCTGGGCGCTCGAGTGCTGGGGTGGAGCGACCTTTGACGTTGCCATGCGCTTCCTCTACGAGGATCCGTGGGACAGGCTGAGGAAGATGAGGAAGCTCGTACCCAACATCCCCTTCCAGATGCTTCTCCGTGGAGCCAACGGCGTCGCCTACTCTTCGCTTCCCGACAACGCCATCTACCACTACTGCGAGCAGGCCAAGAAGCACGGTGTCGACATCTTCCGCGTCTTTGATGCCCTGAACGACGTCGAGCAGCTCGAGGTCGGTATCAAGGCCGTCCTGAAGGCGGGCGGTGTTGCCGAGGGCACCGTGTGCTACAGTGGAGACAGTGAGTTCCCGCATCGCCCCCGTCGCAAATCGTCGCTAACTTTGTGCAGTGCTGAACCCCAAGAAGAAGTACAACCTCGAGTACTATCTCTCCATCGTCGAGAAGATTGTCGGCATGGGTGCCCACATTTTGGGTATCAAGGACATGGCTGGTGTCTTGAAGCCCAAGGCTGCCACCCTGCTCATTGGTGCCATCCGTGAAAAGTACCCCGATCTTCCCATCCATGTGCACACCCACGACTCTGCCGGCACCGGTGTCGCTTCCATGGTCGCCTGCGCCAAGGCTGGTGCCGACGCCGTTGATTCCGCCACGGACAGTTTGTCGGGGATGACCTCTCAGCCCAGCGTTGGTGCTCTTCTCGCCTCTTTGGAGGGCAGCGACTTTGAAACCGGACTCGACGCCCATATGATCCGCCACCTCGATGCCTACTGGGCTCAGCTCCGCCTCCTGTACTCTCCTTTCGAGGCCGGTCTCACCGGTCCCGATCCCGAGGTGTACGAGCACGAAATCCCCGGAGGTCAGCTCACCAACCTCATCTTCCAGGCCTCGCAGCAGGGTCTCGGCGAGCAGTGGGCTCAGACCAAGAAGGCCTACGAGCAGGCCAACGACCTGCTCGGCGACATTGTCAAGGTCACTCCGACCTCCAAGGTTGTCGGCGACCTGGCCCAATTCATGGTGTCCAACAACCTGTCCTACGATGACGTGCTCAGCAAGGCCGAGCAGCTCGACTTCCCGTCCTCAGTGTTGGAGTTCTTCGAGGGCATGATGGGTCAGCCCTACGGCGGCTTCCCCGAGCCCCTGCGCTCCCAAGCCCTGCGTGACCGCAGGAAGATGGACAAGCGCCCTGGCCTGTACCTCGACCCCGTGGACCTTACCAAGATCAAGGCCGATATCAAGTCCAAGTGGGGCGACGCTACCGAGTGCGACGTCGCTTCGTACGTCATGTACCCCAAGGTCTTTGACGACTACAAGAAATTCACCACCAAGTATGGCGACCTCTCCGTCTTGCCGACCCGCTACTTCCTCTCTCGTCCCGAGATCGGCGAGGAGTTCCACGTCGAGCTCGAGAAGGGCAAGGTGCTCATCCTGAAGCTCCTTGCCATCGGCCCCCTGTCCGAGCAGACCGGTCTCCGTGAAGTCTTTTACGAGGTCAACGGCGAGACTCGTGCCGTCACCGTCGAAGACAAGCACGCCGCCATCGAGAACGTCCGGAGACCCAAGGCCGATCCCACGGATACCAGCCAGGTCGGCTCGCCCATGTCCGGTGTGCTCGTCGAGGTCCGCGCCAAGGAAGGCAGCGATGTCATGAAGGGAGACCCAATCGCTGTTCTCAGCGCCATGAAGATGGTGAGCATGGCCCAAGTGTCGCGAATCGGATTGCAGCCACTAACAAGCCTCGCAGGAAATGGTCATCTCGGCACCGCATTCCGGAAAGATCGGCAACCTTTCTGTTCACGAAGGTGATTCCGTCGACTCTGGCGACCTTGTGTGCAAGATTGTCAAGTGAGGGTATCCCTGAATGGGATTACAATTGCTTGAGCTCTATTCCGCTCTTCGACGACTTCATGAGCCTGTGTTGGTACCTTTTTTTTCCTCGGATGATGGGCAGTAAGGTTTAAGGTGAAGATTTTCGGTAGGGGGGTGGGCATGGTGTCGACTGGGTTGTGACTGAACCACGACGTTGAAGCCCTGCTACCACGGCATCTTCCGCCTGGACGCCCTACCTTTTGTCTTCTTTTCCTTCGATAAAAGTGTCCTTTTCCATGCTGCGGATGTGTATGGGGCTGGGTATCACGGTTTCCTTTCCTGCTTTTCGGTGGGGTGGGGCATGTATCGAGAGAGGGAGGATTCGCCCTGTCGTTGCTCGCACCTTGCAATCGGGGATGGGTACGGATGGGCTTGTGTAGATATGTTATGAGAGTGAGAGTAAAGCAATGGAATGGGTGCCATGTCAGCCTGGTTTTGTCGTTGTGATGTGTGGCTTGTGGGACTTGCATGTGCGGTGGAGACTGTGGCTTGATGAGTCCTGGCCTGGTTTGCGCTAAAGATTGCAGTGAAATGACAATGATGGCGCGATCCGAGAGATGTGGCTGCTGACCTGGCTGGCTTGATTGGGTGGGTGGGGAGTGGACTGTCCCTCCGTTGGGGCTAAAGATTGCAGTGTGCTACTCGCTAGTTGGCCCCCAACGGAGGGACAGCCTGCGAGCCAATCGAGCTACCCATGTACAATATTACTGTCCCCTCTAAAGATTGCAGTGCTGTCCAAGGCAGCCACGTGCACGGTAAGGTTAGTGCTTTGTGCCTGGATAGATATATTTGTTTCTATTCCATCGCATCACATTGTTCTACGCCCAGAGCAGAAGAACATGGGGCTTGTAGCTGGTGCGAGCTGACCAATATTCACTTCCTCACTTCCCCCAATGTACATACATACGTACCTACCCACCATCCATCTACCCACTTGGGAGAGGGACTCGCGATCCCCTATCCCGCGACGCCGAAAAGTTCGCCGAGGAAAGGAGGGAAAACACCTGTAAATGCTGGCCTCCGCAAAAAAAAAACGCCAGAACGCCGGTGGAAACGGATACATGGTCCTACAAAGCGGCCGCATCCACGATGGATTCTTTTTTTTTCAAGGGAGAGGGAGAGGGAGAGTTACTTGGCCCCGAAATCCAGCTTCCGCGCCACCTTCTCCGACCTCCCGCTCTCCAGCTGCCCGCCCACCCTCTTCAGATCCTCGCCCATCTTCTTCTCCCCCCCACCGCCCTGCTGGGGTAGATTCTCCTTCTTGGTCGGCCGCGGCATGTTGGTCCAGTACGGGTGCTCGAGCACCTGCCTCGCGTTGAGCCTCTTGCTGGGATCCATGTGCATCATCTGCCTCAGGAGATCGATGCCGTCCTCGCCCATGAGCGGCAAGCGCTGGCGCCAGTGGCTCAGCGGCATCGCGCGCTTGGGCGGCGCCGACTTGAAGTTGACCTCCCAGTGGCGCAGGGAGGAGATGCCGGGCCAGTCCGTCTCGGTGGGGATGCCGAAGAGGTCGGTGATGACGGTGAGCTGCTGCAGGTCCGTCTCGGAGGGGAGGAAGAAGTTGCGGATGGCGAGCTCGGCGATGACGCAGGCGGTGCTCCAGACGTCGACGCCGCCGCCGTAGTGGGTGGCGCCGAGGAGGAGCTCGGGCGGGCGGTAGAAGCGCGTGATGACGTTGCACGTCATGTTGCGGCCGGGGTCGGAGAAGCTGCGGGCGAGGCCGAAATCGGCGAGCTTGAGGGTGTTGTCGGCCGCGATCAGCACGTTGTTGCCCTTGATGTCGCGGTGCAGGATGAAGTTTTCGTGGCAGAACCACACGGCCTGGCACATCATGGCCGACCATGCCTTGATGTCCTCGCGCGTGTAGGACATGGCCGAGTCCTTCCACAGGCCCTCGAGGTCGCCCTTGGGCAGGTGTTCGAGCACGAGCGAGATGTTTTGGTCCTTGGAGGTGAAGACGGCGTACAGCTCGATGATGTTGGGGTGCCTGAGCTCCTGCAGGAACTTCATCTCGCGGTACGAGTCCAGGGTGATGCCGTCCTTGTAGTCGACGTTGAGCTTCATCTTCTTGATGGCGACGAGTCTGGAGGGGTCGGCGCGGAAGTGGCCGCGGTAGACGACGGCGTAGGTTCCCTCTCCGAGTTTGGCGCCTGCGGATGCTGGTTACCAGGGCTGTTCGCGCACCGAGATGGGCGGGCGTGGGCGTGTGGACTGGAACTGACCTGACACGAACCGCTCGCGCACGTCGTTGTTCATCTGCTCGGCCAGATCTTGCGCCTCTCCGCCGGACGTGCCCATTGCGCGGCTGTGGTTCATGATGGCGAGCGTCTTTGCCTTGACCGCGGCATGGGGGAGCAGGCCGGGCCGCGGGCTGACGGCGGGAGTGACGCCCATGTCGCCCAAGTAAGTGTGCGGTTGAAGCGCGACTGGGGAGCTTCTTTGGCGTTGGCGGATGCGGCCGTGGTGTTGAGGGATGGATGCGCTCTGCGTGTTTGGCCTCTCTATCTTCTGTCCATAGCCGGCCGATCCCCCTTCTCTTGTCGCGTCTCTCTTCTTCTCGTCGACGGCGCTGGTCGGGGTGAATGAATGAGCCCATCATTCACTCCATTGTACCGGTACTAGCAAGTATCCCTGTCAATCCACCGCACCGACCATGGATTTTCCGCAAGCTTTGCGGGGAGCTCGACATCACCACCATCTCACTCTCCCCCACCCTGACCACCCTGATCTCCCCCACCATGGCTCTCGCAGCTCCACCGCCTGGGCTGCCTGCAAAGACGCCTCCCCCTGCGCCAAATCAAACGTACGTCCAGCCTTCGCCCCGCAGTCTCCGTCCACACTGACAGGCCCAGTCTCTATGTCCACAACCTCCCCGACAAGCTGCGCAAAGACGACCTCAAGCGCAACCTCTACATGCTGTTCGCCACCTACGGCGTGGTCCTCGACATCGTCGCTCTCAAGTCACCCAAGATGCGCGGCCAGGCGCACATCGTGTTCCGCGACGTCGACTCCTCGACACAGGCCATGCGCGCCCTGGACGGCTTCACCTTCTTCGGCAAGGACATGGTGCGTCTCTCCCGTCCACACCGCACCTCGGAGAACGCCGCTGATTCCGAATAGGCCATACAGTACGGAAAAGGCCAGTCCGGCGCCATCCCCAGGCTCGCCGGCACCTTCACGTTCCCCGGGGCGGAAACCGACGTCGCCGGCACCGAGGGCGCCGACCAGACCGACGCGTTGACCGACGGGTTTGGCGCCGCGCCGACCAAGGCCGTGCCGGTGAATCAGCAGGGCGCGACGGGGACGAAGAGGGCGAGGGAGGACGAGGACGAGGCGGAGGCGGAGGGTGAAGAGGAGGAAGATTCCGACCAGGAGGAGGAGGACTCGAGCGACGACGCGGAGATGCAGATGTCGGAGAGCGATGAGGAGTAGAGGCGATGCCCATGTTCCTCCCATCCTTTCGACGCCCGCAGAGATTCCGACCTGGCTACCGTGGGACGAGATGGACATGGACGGGCTTGACCGCAAAATGCGGATATTGAAATGCGATTGAAGTTGTGACAACGTCTGTGTTCCGGCGTGCCGAGGGAGGATGCTGCTGACAATGACTAGGCAATTCCAACCACCGCTGCCGTCCTCTCTCGTACTCGCCATCTCTCATTCTCTCGGTGCATCTCCTCTCGAAACCCGCACATCCATCCAGCCATTGGTGCGGACCGAGAGGAGAGCACCGGGAACATGTGACGGAAATACATTGTGCATAGAGCATCTACTCCACTCCATCTGCATCCGAGGCTGATGGAGCTTGTCTGGAGAACCGAGATCGGTCGATAGAGCCAGCCTGGATAGAATATAGCCGGTACTATCAAGCCCAGTCCGACATCCACTATTGATGTGAAACACATCCAAGCCACATCCACCCCCATCCCAAACTCCACTCCACCCTCTCGGCTTATACCACAATACACAGACGAGCAGGGATGGGGCAGCACGTGATCTGGAAACAATCGATATGGTCACGAACACGTGCATTCGTAACTGCTTCATGACTATCGTACATGTCGGGGAATTCGTAATCGAACCCATGACAACCAAACATCAACAAGCCACCAATGCCGCTGCAAAAAAAAAAGAAGCCACATGAGACCGCGCACCCAAACTCCAAACCGATGCAACCGTCGAATCCGACTCACACGGCAGCCCTCAACTCCCCGTGCTTGACCCCTGTGTCCTTCATCCCCGCCTCCACAAGCACACTATGATCCGCCGCCCATCCCTTCGCCTCGTCCTCCTCCTTATCTGTCAGATTCCCCTCGCCATCCACCCTCATCCCCTTCGTCCTCAACTTGCTCGTAATCAACCCCGGCACCTCATCGAACCGCTGCACGCACGGAATCCCGTACCTCTCACAGACAATATGCACGTTGCCCGCCTTCCAGAACCTCCCGTCGCAGCACACCACGACCTTGCCGCTCGCCGCCCAAAGCCCCAGCTCGCACATGGTCACGGGGCTCATGGTGTCGTGATCGAAGAAGAAGCAGATGACGGTCGCCTGCTCCAGCGCGTGCAGCTCCCACTCGACCTGGTGCCGGAACTCGGCGTTCTTGGCCTCGGGCGTCGCGTCGGGGTTCCAGTGGCCGCGCCGCGGGTTGTAGACGGCGATGGGCAGGTGCTGGAGCAGCGAGGTGAGGCGCCGTTGCCACTGCACCGCGCGGCCCATCTCGATGCTGCCGGCCAGGAAGACCGAGTACGGGGCCGTGGCGATGGGCTCGGGGGGCATGCAGTCGTGGAAGTGGCGGTTCTTGGCCGCGATCCGGGACGCGTCGTAGGGGCCGAGCTGGTTGTGGATGTCGGGGATGTCGGCGTCGATGTCGATGGCACCGGCTTTCCGTCGGTGGTTTTGCTGTTGTTGCTGTTCCGGGTCCAGGGATTTGTGGCACGACGGACATTCCGAGGGTCGTTTGCAGAATTTGCAGCAGCTCGTTGTCGGCTTTTTCCGGGATTCGGTCGCCTCGGGGGTGGTGGTGGTTGTTGTTGTTGTTGTTGTTGTTGTTGTTGGTATATCGCCGTTGACATTTTGGGTAGGCACCGCCACCGCGTTGGAGGCCATCGTGTTGGAGCGCGAAAGATGTTCGCAGAGCTGATTCACCCGCTCCGTTGCGTTTTCAAACGTCGAGCTCCGGGATAGAGAGGATGTTTGGTTGGATGCGAAAGGGTGAGGATCGGTTCTGGGCAGAGTGTAAGCTCGTGGTTGGTGGGGGATGTGGATTTTATGCATACGCTGCAGGGATCATTTTTGGGGGTAAAGGCAGGCTGAGCCCAAGACTTGATTCACCGTAGCAAATGTTTGGGTCGGGAACACGGCTGAGCAGGTCGGATCACTGAGTATGTAAAACACCGGCGTCTATGGATTGTTGAATTATTGGGTTTGGAATGGAGACAAACAATCGTCATTGCTCGCCGTATTATACTACTACGTACTATGTACCTATCAGGCGCGCGCTTTCTCCCAGGACTACCACTGTGCAGAATCGGTAAGGCGTCAGGTGCGCTCCGCCCCCAGCTGTGGCCGTGCAGGCCCCTGATCATCACCCGTGGCCACTTCCGTCGCCCCTCCCCACCTTTTTGCATGCTGCTTGGATAGCGAACGCTCGTTACCGATGGCTGTGGCTGGTGCCTTGTACGACGAGGCGTTCTCCGAGGCGCGGCAAAGGACGGTATGGTGGAACGTGGTCAGCACGTGCTCACCCAGGGCGACCGTGGTAGTAAGCATGGATTGTCCCTTCTATTCGTTGCTGTGCCTTTGCTATCCTAACCGTCACCATCCTCATCCGTCGTTGCGCTGAACGGCTGCGGCAGACTCCGAAGTTCTCGTACGTACTTCGCTATCACCGTAACCTGCCACCCTGCCATCATTCTGCGCCGCAGTCACGCTCACCGCCTCTCGACTACTGGGAAAGATCGAAAGGGGCGCCTAGAAAGGGCGGTTAGTGACCGGTCAACCATAATTCATTCCTCAGACAGTTCACTAACCAGCCAGTATGCTGAGCGTCTTCGCCTGGACAATGTCATCCTCGTCGAGAGGGGCACTCCGGAGCGGATTCCAATGCTTCTTCTTTCCCTTCTCCGTGGTGATGACGGGCATGAGATGGCCGCGAGCTTTCAGCGCCTCCGTGGTGGAGAACTTGGGCGGCGGAGGCAGGGAGGGAGGCCGACCGGGAATCCGTCTCGTGGGCTTTCCCGTGACCTGGAAGGTGAGACAGCTCAGGTCGATGGCCTTCTCACACAAGCAGGTGTATCCTGAGAACTTGACAGCTGCCATCTGTGCCTGCCCGCCCACGTCCGGCGGCGTGAAGTCCTGCCTGCTCTTCGGCACAAGCATCGAGCGAACCTTGCGGAGCGTGCAGATGCTGCCGTCGAGAACTGCGAGACGGGCGCCGTGCAGATTGGCCTGGGTAGGCATCTTGCGCAGGATCTTGGAGTGCCGCTTGATCACCTGAGCGCGGTGGGTCAGGCCGCAGAACTTGCACACGCTGCCGAACCAGACCTGACCGTTCGCCTCGGACACGGGGATGACGGCTTGCTCATCCATGGGGACGAAGGGACTCACGGTGCCCGAGAAGGTGCAGGCAGAACAGCCCCTGTGAGGACACTGGCAGCTCAAGCATCCGAGGGGGAAGTCGTTGAATTGGATCCGCCAGATGCGGTTGTGCCGGCCGCATTGGCAGCAGTGCCACCTCGCACGCTCGTTCTCCGGCTGGTCGTCTTCGTCGCTCTCGCCTGCCTGCCAGTCATGTCGAAGGTGGATTGTTGGAGCCGGTTGACAGGTCGGGTACCCCAGGCTGGGGTTCCAAGTGTAACCCAGATTGGTGAGGTAGGTACCTACGCGGGGATCAGCCGGGGCTTTTGTCCTCGGGGGCAAAGGCGATGATGTGTCGGTGGGTGGGAGGATGGAAAGCTTGCCGTCTTTGCTTGGGCTCGGAGATTGCTGAAGAGTCAGGGATACCTCGGACGCTTCTCTGTTGGCCGCGGCGATTTGGCGCTTGAGATCGATCAGTGGTTTCATGGATGCCGGGAGGTCCTCATCCTTTATCATGATCATCGAGCGCCGCATCGTGCTGGGCGGGTCGGCGAGAGCATCCACGGGCTCGCCACCCTCGTAGGCGGGCGACGGCGACGGCTGACCTTGAGCAGAGAGGGATGGGGGCTCCTTTATGAGGACAGAGTCGGGGACAACCATGCCCTTTCGATTGTTCCTGTCCGCCGTGCTTGGGTTACGCCTCAGCATGTCGGTGACGAAGACGCCCGGGTAAGGGTGAAGAATCAGGTTGAGAGAGCGATCGTAGAAGCGGGATATGGGGCTGAAGCACATGACAGACGAAGTACCGAGACGCGTCAACGGTTAAGAAGAAAGGCGCGCCTTCGCGTGCATCGAAGCTGATCGCCGCTATCGGTGTTGTTGGGGAGAGGGAAACAAACAGAAAGGCGAGAGTTCTGAAGGTGGACAACCAACCGCCTATTTCATTGCTGCTGCCATGAGCTTGGACGCTTTTGTAGCCTTCGTTGCGCCGGTGACGGACGATTGTGAAAGACTGGGACTGACTCTGTGGCCCGGCGAAGAGACGGGGGACGACTTCGAGCCCAGTGCATCCCTTCGTGACTCTTACACGGTCTTCTGAAGATTTTTCATACCTATCGAAAGAGTAGCGTCATGAGAGCGGCTTTGTGCGCGTATAGGGAGAGGTCACGGTTTGCTCGACCGCTCCCACCCCAGTGACAGACCGCCAGCCAACCAGCACCCATTCCAACACCCTCCATCAAACGAGCGCCGACACTGCGGAATTTCAAGTCCCTCGTTCTCACCCACCTGCATGCGCCCTCCTTGAGTTGCCCGTCTCTGTCCTCCCCGAATGCTATGGTCTGCTGAACATTCCATAATAGGGTCAGAACACTATACTTCACAAAGAGCACGGAAGCTCCTCTGGCAGTCGAGCCTCTATGTGCACCTCGATTCGTTTGACCCGCGTCCTCGTACATTCGAATCGTGACGTCTCGGAGCCCAGAGGAACAGAGCGATTTGCGCCGAACGGAGGAAATGGGCAGCTGGGAGGGAATGTGCTTGGGACGATGAGATGGGTAGATTGTGGGGCGGGAACGGGGAATTTGGCCAAGAGCTTTGAGGTTCATTGAACGGTGGCGGAAGAAGTGAGTTCTCTTCATGAGGGAAAAAGCTGGGGATTGGCGGGTGCAAGGGTTTTGGGAGCGTAAAAGATAGGAAAGCGCAAAAATGTTGGTGCGTTGGAGTGAGAATGGGCGAGCACAAGGAAAGCATATATTCATCGGCGTAAAAGAAGACCTCAAAGTTGAGATACGGAGATCAACATCCCAACTGATGGTCATAAATAGTGCTGTTAATTTGGAATATAGGTAGACTGCCTTCTACATGTAATTGTACTTTGACGGCTCAGTATGAAGTTCACAAAGTCTCCAACTCACATCTCGACTCCCCCAAAGCCATAACCTCTACTCGTCCCACTCGCTATCCTGAAACACATACTCGCCATCCGTCAGCTGCGAACAGGAATTCAACGATCACGACATATGCCTGTCAAACTTCTTGGTCTGCCCAGCCTTGATCGTTCCAAGCCTCCTTCTCCCTCTAAATGAGACTTCCAATGAGGACAGGACTGAGATGCGGCACTAACATAGAGATGTCCTGATCCATCGACATGGCTCTCTTCTGGCTGTACGGTGACATGAGCAACTGCACCTCCAGTTCTAACCCGGTCAGCTTCCAAGGTCTGCTGGATATCATCGACCATCTTTTGTCGCCGCGAGTCAGTCTCTTTCCCCAACCCCTCCAACGTCTTCTTGTAAAGATCGTGCGCCTTTGCAGTCTGACTAGTTGTGAGGTATATGTTGGCCAATCCTGTCATTGCATTGAGCGTATCCCAATGAAGAGGCCCTAGTACCTTTTCCTTTGCAGCAACCACGCCGGCAAACATGTTTTCCGCTTCCTCCATTTGCCCCAAGAGGCAATGGACGTAGGCCAGATTGTGCCATGTGCGGAGCGTCGAGGGATGCTCAAGTCCCAACACCCGTCTCCGGAGATCGAACGCTTGTTCGAACATTGGGAGAGCCCGAGTGTAGTCGCCACGCAGATTGTAGTATCGCGCGAGGTTCTGAAGTGTTCGCATGGTGAATGGATTCTCCATGCCAACAACCTCTTTTAGCTGGTCGAGAACGTACTGATACTCATCCTTCGCTTCATCGTACCGCTTCAAGCGGAGCAACGTGGATCCAAGGTCATTCCGGGCTGCTAGAACCTCAACCTTTTTGGGACCGAGGTGCTTTCCTAGCACCGCAATACCGCTTCTCATCAACTTCTCTGCTTCCTCATATTGGCCTTCGTTATGGACTGCCATTGCGAGACGGACTTTGACACGCGCAGTTGTCACGTCTGAAAGGTCGCCATTAGTCTCCAAATACTGCCGATACAGTGGAATCGCCAAGGTCGGACGCGATTGAAGTCGATACAGCCTTGCCAATCGCGGAGTGATGGCAAATGTTGCTTGATCAGGCTCACCCTGCAGCGGGTCACGGCCATCCAACGCCAACTTGTAGAATCGTTCTGCATCATCGTACTTGCCATAAGATTCGTACAGAGACGCGAGATCAATCCACTGTTCCGACTCCAGATCATGCTGAGTCCACTGCTTAGAAGTCTCCAGGACTGTGTCGGTGGCACCTCAGTCGTTTTTGGCTCAGAAGGAATGTGCCTGCGACCCACACCAACAAGAAACTTCTTACCTATCGACTCTGAATACCTGATTCTCTAAATCGAGCATGAAACTGAGTCTGTAACAGGTGTCCATCTTGTGTCGGCTCTGTCTTAGTCATTTGTTGCAGTCTTAAACACAGATGTTCCTCTTACTGCCACTAACAAAACACAGAGTCTCATCCATTGAGTATGTAAGGCCGCACATTGTGTGTAAATTACTGGAAAGCTAGTTTTCTCGTGTCATTGTGTAAAACTCGCAGTATGCTCACAATGCTGACTCCAGAAGCATATATACATCTGACTGCAACTGGTATCAAATTGCACCATATCGCAATCTAACATGCCTTCGCTACGATTCTTTGGTAGGCGACTTCTTCAATTGTTGTTCTGCGTTGGCAATACTGACAATGACGATTCAGGCATCGATTTCTCTGCATACATCAAGAACCCTCCCTGCCGTTCGACTGGTTGTATGAGGCCAATACCAGTCATCATACTTACACCGCCCACTCCAGTAGAGGATAAAAGTGAGTGCGGTCGAGTGAGAAGGGTTCGAGATGAAAGGACAAGTTGACCTCTTGTTGTGCTTTTGGGAAAGTCTGAGCACTTGCCGCATTGATTTTCACAATTGAATGTAAGTGAATAAATTTTCAAGTCACTTTTCTATCCCAACTTTCGTGACAATGTTTATCAAATTTGCAGCCCTAGATCTTCCTAGAAGTCATCTACATCATGCCCTAGATCCACGTTATTCCAACACAAAAGAAGCTCTTCAAGACTCTCACTTATCACCAAGTTACATTGTGCATCAATAAATATTTGTGCTAACACTTGGTACTAAGAGGAATATCATTATTGCCGCACAAACACAATGCTCCGCTACAACATTTCCAGAATCGTATACAATCTTCTCGGATGAAAACACTATATATTCTACTCCATTTCCCATATTTTCCATATTTTCCGTCACAAATCAGAAGCAGTCACAACTGCTACACTCCCAAGATATAACCCATCGATGTATCCTCAACTCCAGGGTTATCAACTCTCAAGCATCCGCAACACTTCGCAGGCGAAGTGGATTTGCCAGATCTGTGCAGCCCTCAACGACTTCTTCGATACTTCCAGAGGAACGCCTCTGGGGTACATGAAGTGTCTGGTCTGCGATGTCGTCGTAAAGCACGACGATAACAACCCGGTCCACTTTGTGGATCTCCCTGTAAAACGGCTTTCGGGTCGCTTCTACAAGCTCTCCGTCTCCCCAACTTCGAACCGGGGAAACGCTCCAAGGACCGACTTGGCTTGGGCTTGCTGCAACTGTGGCAAGTCACACAAGGTGATCGCCGCTGTGCCCTCGCAAGCAGGGGTAGGAAGCGATAAGCGGAAGGGCCTGCTCGGGCGTGTGAGGTCACTCAGTCGGACGGGTACTCTTGTCGCGCGCGAGTACCTTGGGTCTCGAGGCATGAAAAGCCGTGAGCCGCTTCAAGATGCGTCCCAGCGACGTGTCTATGAAGTCCGATTCAATGAAGCCTGCACCCATGGGTGTGGCCATCGGCACTGTGACACATGTCTTCGTGTCACTCAGCCTGACTCGGCCGAGTGGCTCGTTCGGGTCATTGACGAGGCGACTGTTGCGGAGCGCCTTGCGGTGGCCAGCAAAGCGGCACATATGGCCTTCTAAAGCATATGGGGGCTAATGCGGCTGGCGAAGGTTTTGTAAACCGTTTTCTCACTTCATGGATGTCTTCTGGTTGTGCTTGGAGGATAATGCTTGCGATGCTAAATACCGAGTAGACTTCAATGATAATTTATGTCTTCTCATAGATGCAGGTCTTTTTATTTCGGTCGCTGATTTACTTAATGACCTTTTCTCCTCGTTTTCCACTTCGTATACGTCGCATCGTCTTTGAAATTGCAAAACCAAAAGACGTATTATTAGGGTTAATGGCTCGACTGGCTACGGCACAAGTCATATTTCGAATCCAGACGGTAAGTTTAGAAAAGACACTGCTTGTTGTTCGCAAGCAACGTTATCGCTCCATACATTGTGTGAATACAACACTATACTTCCCTCCCTATCCCATAAATGAGATCCTACCTTGGAGCAGTCGTGAAATAAGCGCATTGGAAAGCCATATACAGAACACCATCTCCGCACCGCGTATAATAGAGGTACTAGTCTCCAACCCATCTCATTCCCTGTCGTGAATCATGAAATATGTACTACTACGCGCGCACACTCCTCGCATATGATCTTATAACGCATTTTGGGGCTACCTCTTGTCCTTTGATTCGCGCATGTCACCTTGAACTTGCTTTATTCCGCACGCTAGAATCCCCCATCGACATCAAACGACCAAAAATCCGGAAACGTCCATCCCGTAAGATCAATCTGCATATCATGCAGATCATCAAAGGCACCATCCACGCCCTTTCCCTCTGCCATTGCGCTCGCAATACCCGAAGCACCTGGTAGGAACGTCGGTAGTGCATTCTCATTGTTGTTCGCCATCGGTGTTGTACCCGTCTGATTCGACGCTGCAGGCGAGGGCAGAGTGACGGAACTGCGCAAGGACGTTACGAAGTTGCTTTCGGGGTCCTTTTGCAAGGCCAGGACGCGGAAGCAGAGCGATGTCACGCGTTCGAGCGCCTTTCGAGCGCGAGATCGGAGGTCATCGGGTGTGGTGTTTGTGATGGAGGCGATGGAAGTGGCGGGTTGATTTGTACAGGGCATGATGCCGATTGCGGCGCAGAGAAGCCAGTACTCTACATATCCTGTGCCTAAACGTAAGAGCTTGTATTCGAAAAGTTGGCGCACTTTTTCCAGGAGATCTATCGCGGTTGTGCATAGTGTCGTTGTGAGGAAATTATTTCGTGGTAGATGGGCGACCTTGACATCCGTCGTGTTGGAGAATGGTTGCTTTCCCATTGCTGCGCTGCCAACATCCATGGCTTGGATATTGCTGGCTGGGGTTGGTGGCAAATCAGACGCTGAAGTAAGGGTGCAGTTGTAGTAGACGGTTTGGGCGAGCGTGATGCCTGTTCTCAGGACATCGTTGCGGAGGTGGTTCAATGCTAGCATGCCTTTGGATACGAGATTTTCGTACGATGAAAGAATGTTGCTTGCGGCATCTACGCATACTGTGAGAGAGTAACTGTACCGTTGGTTGTTGGCGGCGAGCTTTGCGTATGGTCGGTGTAGAATGAGTAAGAATTGTCGGAGTTGGAAGTCCAGCAGAGCCGAAGCTACCATAGCTCGCTGATCATCCCATATCGGTATCGATGCCAATAGCGATGTGATCTGTGCGTCGTAGTGCAGTACGTCCGTGTATTGGAAGTCCGTCGTGGGGTTGTTTAGCAATTGCATCAAGTGAATACGCAAAGGCATCGATTTTAGAGCCACGTTGAGATACGAGGCTGATGTGAAATGCTCAATGGGACGTCCTGCGGGTATTTGTGGCATATCTGGCGAGAAGGCATCATCTGGAAGGTTCGCTGGCGGTTGGACATCGAAGTAGAGGCCACACAAAGAGGATTGGAGACCACAATCGATCGAAGTCTGGAGCTCCAGCTCTGCAATGGTTACCCACATTCGCCTTCTCATCTCCTTTTCATACTCTGATATCCTGCCACCGGCAAGAAGGGCAGGGTTTCGGTGCATGCCGGACCCAATAGCGAGCCGCATCATCTCCCCAGAGTTAACCCAGTCTTGTTTGAGCTTGAGACAATTTGTCCTTTTCGCGAGCAGTGACAGGCATTGGAGCTGAAAGAAAGGAAGTGTGAGCTGCTTCCGAGACTGACGTGCCAGCCAAACATCGCACCCATTCACTAGGGTGAGCGCATCCTCGCGGTCAGCGGAGCTGTCGCCAATGAAGACATTGTGGTCGTTGGGTCTGGCGCACTTTGTGATGGCGACGACGTATACCAGAATGGCGGCAAAGCTGGCAGGGATCTCGTCATTTGACTTCCTGTCCCAGAAAGTCTGGTAATCCTTCCAGAATGTCGGCTCGTGCAGGATGCGATAGGAAGTCTCCCAGATCTGGAAGTAGACAGCCACGTGCTGGTCAACGATGGTTTTTTGAGGAACGAGGGCAAAGACCTCTTCATCATAACCATGAGTCTTGAGACCTTTGTCTCTGAGAATGATCTTGCGTCGATCTCTGAAAGCTTTGAAGTCGTGGCGTACGCGGTGCATGTTACCATCGGTATTGAGAGCCTCGCGCGTGAAAGCCTGCAGCTCGTGGAACTGGGTCGATGTCAGCTGACTGGTTTTCCTCTACCAAGACTGTAATTGTACCTGATTCAGCGCGCTCATCGAACTGGTCGACCCATAGAACTGTGTCTTGAACCCCTTGCCTCTGAACATCATGTCTTCACGTATGCGCGGTTCCTCGGGTTGGAGGTTGTCAAAGTGCGAGGTCGATGGATTGAAAGAAGGATGCTTGGTACCATCCAATGCTGCTAGCTTCTTCTCCATCATTGCTAGGCGATGTTCCTGCGCCCTCAATTTCCAATTCAGGGCGTCAGAAGCAACCGAGGTGGTAGCCGTGTAATCTTGAGGGGCAAAAGACGAGGGCCCACCTTCCGCATGCCCGTCACCGACGGCAGGCAATTCCTCGATCAAGCGAGGATCATACGTACACTGGTCGGCTCGTCCCGTCTTTTGGCAGCGTCCACAGACAGGGAAAATGCGGTCGCATTTCATTTTCCGATTGCGACACGCATAGCACGACAGCACCTTGCGCTTCTTGCTGGCGCGCTTCTCAGGCGACCCGTCAGGCGAGTTCTCTCGCGACTCGGCGCTCCTGGTCGACATGGTGCGACGGGCTGTAGGGAATCGGTAGACGGCGGTCGGACAAGGCGGAGATGGGATGGAGATGCTGCGGGGGATGGTCGACATCAAGTAGCTGTCGGACTTGGGGGTGGATCGGGTGTCAGGTCCGAGCTTCGTCAGACGGAGATTGCGGAGACCGAAGCACAACCTGGTGAGGATATTGCTGACGACTTGTTGGACGCATCTCGAGGAAAAGGCCTATTACCACCCCTCTTCACGATTCCGGCCTAGAGAAGACATCTGAGCTTCTGCGGAGTCGAAATTCCCAGTATGCGGCGATTCAGGCACACTCTGGGCACCACCCGAAGGCCATGCTCGTCCAAAAATGACTCCACAGTTCCATATCTCTTCCATCGTATTGCTCGCTCCCAACCTATCTTGAATTCGGACACAAACCCACCAGTCCTATTATTCCTCGAACACGGAAGGCTGGTGCAACGCTTGGAAGAAAGGCACACTGCTTAGTCATTGGCGTCGTCGTCCCAAAAGGCAGAAGTTCACCACGCTTTCTGTCTCACACTCAACCATCCGCAATGCGCCTCAAGCCACCACAGTATCGGATTCTGACCCTTTGTGCTGCTGAGTATTGTAGACAGAAACGCGATATGCGTAGCCCTCTCTGGTTGTCGGCCCGCGCGCCATACGATCTTTCTTCATTTACCCGGTTTACAATGTGGCTCCGTTCCCAATCGATGGCATCCTATCGAAAGGCCCCATGACCAGCGCGCAACACCGACTACGCCGACTCGAGCTCTATCGCTCAGCCTACCAGCTTCTACATGCGTTACGCCATTCTCAAGAATGTTGCCCTATCTGCATCCCGCGATGCAAGCTCACCACGATCAATGCTACTCTAAGCGCCAAGTAGAAATTTTCGCATCGCAATCGTATCTTTGCGCGAGAGCTCGACATCTTTCATCTAGAATCCGGTCATTGATTGGCTACGGGCTGAATGATCGTCCTATATTCACTAAATTATATCACTTTGTAGGTCTCCGGCATGGGTAACATGCTACATTTGTCATTTAGAGCAGCCCCAGTACCAAGTCTCCGTACTCTGCACACTCTACCTGCTGAGTCTCCAAGCTTCGGAACTTTGGTAGACTCAGCAAAGAGCGCTTGGTCTGCCCATATACTCTCTGATGTACCTTTAGCCGCTCCGTGTGGCCGTGATAGCCAAGTCGTATGCGTGGCCACAGTGTGTGGAGCCCACTACTTAAGGTACGGCCTCGCACCATCTCTGAGAGTTTTCAGCCTCCTTAAGCCTCCCTCGAGCCATAACTGTTCAGATGCTGCGTTCAAATCCCGGTTGAACACCCGCGATACCTTGTTCGACCCATCCTCTGAGATCTTGCCCAGATCACGCACCACTTCAGATCTTGTACGACCAAAATAGAGTTTCGACGTTCTCACCGTCTGTCTGGAGCTGGGTCATTCGATGGACCGGCGATTCAATATAGTACCGCCTATGTTCGTTGGCTATAGACTACCATGAGCATGGCCCAGCCTTGCCTTTGTGGTCGTATCAATACATTCGAAGACCGACGGCCTGACATCGCGCGCTCTCACGAACTCAATCCGCCAACGGATTCGCTCTGTTGCGTCAGACCTGGAAGACACGTTATCTCCGACTAAGCTAGCTGGAAGCCGTACAAGAGCCAGATACAGGACGGACGATTTGGGATAAATTGTATCAGATGGATATGATGCACGGAGCTTCTCGTTCTGGCAGAGTGCGCGGAGATGGCTGCAAGACAGGATGTGGAGAATCCTTGTAACCCCGCATTTGTGGGATGTAGCAGGTGAGCTTATATGAACAACCCCAACCTTGACTTCATCTATACTATATTAATCCAAGAGCTCGTGCAACCTTCCACAGCTACGCCGATATATCGGCTACCGAGTCCTCTTCGTCTCCCCTATTAAACCACCAAACAGAGGTGCTTCAAGTAATTGAACTTGCTCAACCAACGTCGCGACTTCTTCCAGAATGCTTCGATAGCCGCAGTCATCAATCAGGAACATCAATACTTCCGGGAGAAGCGGATTGTATCCGCTAATTGTCCCTATCGAACGACACTCCGCTAAGTTGCATTGGAATAACATGATAAGTTTTTGGAAAAGATGGAGCGATATTGCAAGGCCCAGAGAGGTGTTCAGATCGTCTAGGGGATGTGCTTGTTTGTGGGAATTATTGCATGATTGCTTCCGCGCTTGTGCGAAACATCTTCCATCAACAGATGAAGGCCGCTCTTCCAGAAGGATGCAGGCCTCCCTTTAACAGCCGGACCTGGAGCCGGTACCTACCCTTACCATGCACGGCAATCACGAGGCCCTGTGCCATTGATGCGGCGCGACCCATAGTGTATCTGAGGCTCATTTCTCCCTCCTTGGATGATCTTTGCTCAATATGAAGGTCGAACGTGCGCCAATCATGCACTCTGCCCAGCCTAGCAAAATATTCTCCCGCGAATACTCTTTCGGCAATGTCACTAAGACGCACCAAATGATTCCTCCGATGCCTCTTCCTGGGTGTCACTTCATCTGTTCCTGCAGAACTTCATTGGATAGCTTCAATGTTCTTCCGGCCAAGAATTTGCAGCAGATTGGGACTATGAGAGCGACAAGGCTTGGGCATCCCCTTGGGATCATTGCACACTAGACTCTTGCTAATGTTTCCCCCACCACGGTTAGCGGCCCAATCACTGCGCAATTCTACGTCCCGTCGTTCCGCGAAACCATTTGCACACCCCTGGACGAAAAAGGATGATGTCTACCGCACTGAGAAGCGGAATGGAGCCAGAGTGCCCACTATATGGTGGCCCACGATATAAAAGCCAGATAGCCCAAATGATGTGATCATCACTCGACTTGTCACTCAGATTTCATCATCATCATCATCATGTATCGAGCACTCACAATTGCATCCCTCCTCGCGGTGGCCCAGGGCCAATTGGTTGGCACTCAGCAGACTGAAACCCATCCTGGCATGACCTGGCAGCAATGTACCGCCAAGGGAAGCTGCACGACAAAGAACGGAAAGGTTGTTGTCGATGCTAACTGGCGCTGGCTTCATGGCAAGTCGAGCACCACCAACTGCTACGACGGCAACAAATGGGACGCTACACAGTGCCCAGACAACAAGGCTTGTGCCGCAAACTGTGCCGTCGATGGCGCTGACTACACTGGGACCTACGGAATCACTGCTAGTGGTAACTCCTTGCAGTTGAAATTCGTCACCAAAGGATCCTACTCGACCAACATTGGTTCGCGCACATATCTGATGAAGGACGATTCGACATATGAGATGTTTACGCTCGCACCCGATCGGGAGTTCACGTTCGATGTCGATCTTTCGAATCTTCCTTGCGGTCTCAATGGCGCCTTGTACTTTGTGTCCATGGACGCTGACGGTGGTCTGAAGAAATATTCTACAAACAAGGCTGGCGCCAAATACGGAACAGGATACTGCGATGCCCAGTGTCCGCGTGATTTGAAGTTCATCAACGGCGAGGTAAGAAACCTTCTACACCGTTCGTTATTCTGCATCACTCATAGTATCATAGGCCAACGTCGAAGGCTGGGTACCATCCACCAACGATGCAAACGCTGGTGTTGGAGGTCATGGCTCCTGCTGTTCCGAAATGGACATCTGGGAAGCCAACTCGATTTCCACCGCCTACACTCCTCACGCCTGCAGCACAGTGGACCAGAGCCGATGCGATGGGGACAGCTGCGGAGGAACCTATTCCGCCGACCGCTACGCTGGAGTATGCGACCCCGATGGTTGCGACTTCAACTCGTACCGCATGGGCGACACGACCTTCTACGGCAAGGGAAAGACGGTAGATACCTCCAAGAAATTCACCGTCGTGACCCAATTCGTTGGCTCCGGTGACAGCATGGAGATCAAGCGCTTCTACGTTCAGAATGGCAAGACCATCGCCAACTCCGCCTCCACTATCGCTGGTATAGAAGGCAACTCCATCACGACCAAATTCTGTGACCAGCAGAAGCAGGTCTTTGGCGACAGGTACACATACAAGGAGAAGGGTGGCCAGGCCGGTATGTCCAAGGCACTGACCGCTGGTATGGTCTTGGTCATGTCGCTGTGGGATGACCACTACGCCAATATGCTTTGGCTCGACTCTACATACCCGACTGACAAGGATCCCGCGACACCGGGTATCGGACGTGGAGAGTGTGCGACTACATCCGGTGTTCCTGCCGATGTGGAGAAGAATAGCGCTGGTGCTTCAGTTATCTACTCGAACATCAAAGTCGGCCCGATTAACTCTACCTTTGGTTAGATGGGGGGTTGATCTTGGGCCAAGGGCAGAAGGGTGGTGTGAAGGTTGACGTGGTTGGGAAGATGCTCACTCGTTATTGGTTTATAGCTTTTGTGCATACTCGTTGTCTATAAAATTGCCTGCTGTGCATAACTTACTTTGCCTCCTTGGCATTTCTGATATGTTCTTTGTATTCGATCATATCGAGTTCGCGTCAATGGGCGAGTTGGTCTGTTCTAACACGTGACAGAACGATGGCATCTGAATCATACGAAACGAAAACGATATACTTGACAGCTCATCTTTCATTTTACGAGTTTAAACCCCGGGTATCATCCTTTGCTTTCATACAACTCATCCAAAACCCTCGCTATATATATCGACGTCCCCTTCCCTCTTCCGCCGTGCAAGCTCCCAATTCATGCCCGCAACACACTTCCTCGCCTTCTCCACCGCCCCGCGATTCGAGCAAACCGCCACCATGGTCTTCTGCGTTCCTACTCTAGGTATCGCCTCCTCAAGCGTCACTTGCACATCCGGTCTTGAGCCATATCTCCTGTTGATGAAATTCGGAAGAGCTTTAGTCTTAAAATTCCTTTCTTGTTGGCGAATCAGGGCGCATGAACAACCGTCTGGCTCCTGCGGTACTTTGGAGAAGGAGAAACGGGGAAGGCGAAAGGAAGGTAGACGCCCCCAACAAGAAGTATCCAGCTCATCAATCTTGGAGTCGAGATCCGAGAACAGCAAGTCTTGCTGGTCATCTTCGTCGTCGTCGATAAGCGTGGAAGAAGCATACGTTTCGCAGCTCGATCGACTCCCCACTTCGCTCACTCTGGACCCCATCTCCTTGGGATTATCCGTCTCTTCGCCTTCGCCCTGCTCGTCATCTTCATCCATCCAATCCTCGGGATTATCCGGGTTGCGGATGCGAAGCGGTCTTCTGTTCACAAAGTGCTTTTGTCGTCGTCGCTGTCGCAGGTGTGAAAAGGGATCGAATTCCACCATTTCGCGAGCTTCAAAGGGAATGCCAGAGTCTGGACACGTGATGTGAAACTCGACGTTGACGTTTACATCCGATTCTCGCAGCAAGGTGCTATTTTTGAGGATGAGGTCGGCAACGGTAGCTTCGAATTGGGGTTCGATGTGTCGATTGGCCCATATCAAACGAATGCGCTGCGTCCGTAATCGCGCCTGACCGTCAAAGCACATTTGCTCGAGATAGTCCAAGATGGAAAGGACGAAAGATATGCCGGTCGAAGTGGCGAATAAGACGATGTTCTCATAGTCTTCCCATGCTGGTGGGTTGCCATATGGACCGTCGATGTAGGCAGTCAATGACGACGACTCTTGGCTTGCGTTTGGGCAGGGCGTTGATAGCCATTCGGAATGGTAGTCAGACAGACACTTTGTCAGGCCTGAATGTGTGCGGATCATGAAGACCATGTCGTTCGTGGGTGGTTCGGCGTCGTGGTGTAATAGACCGTTGAACTCTGAATCGGCGATCTTGCTGGATGAGAATGGGGATGAGGCGATATCGGAACAAGTCGCTGGCGTGAAGGGATGTAGCTCAAGAGCACCGAGTTTGGGGAGGTAGATGCGCACATGTTGACCTGGCTTCCATGTGACGGGAACGTCGGCGAGGCGGATGACTGTGGTGGACTCCTTTGCCGACGAGAAGATGCCATTCTTGATCACCGGCGGCATCATCTTAACTGGGTGACCCATCGCCATCACCTGTTTTCTCGTCCCCCTATTCAACTTCAAAACCTTTCTCTTGACAGTCCGGATCGTGATGTTGTGCCAAAGAAGCTTGCATGCTGACATACACTTGTCCAATGCCACGAGTGCAAAGGAAGCGTATACTGGCAGACGCGCATATGCTGGTACATGCTTTACAACGATAGCTAGGAAAACAAGGGTGCAGATCCAGTGGTTGATGTAGAAAAGCCGATAGTTCCACCTCCTCAACGGCAGTATGCTAGATGCCACAGTCCACATCAACGTCCCGTAAGCGCCTGCTCCATATCGTACAACTGACATACCCTGATCATGCGACTCTATCAAGTCCGTAATCGAGATCGAAGTCATCATAATAGCCATGTGTGTCGTCGCGCATATGAAGAGTACACGTCCTACCCATCGATGTAGCCAGTTGATCCTTTCATAGCTGAGCCCGGTAAACAACTGAAGAGGTCCGCGCTTTGTCGCAAGGAGATAGACTAGTGGAACTTGAGTGACGGTTATCCATGCAGCACGGAATGCTACGTCGTCGGCGAAGTGGAGGGAAAGGCTGGGCGCGTCGACGGTAAGGAGGAGTGCGGCTATGGTGCTGGAGTAGAGTGCTGAGGCGAGTACGCGTCCAAGAGAGACGCCGAAAAGTCCAAATGGAAGGGACAGAAGGAGTGCCGCACGGATGTAGGCGCACGAGCGCGAGAACTGGGATGGGGGTGTGTTATGGAGTTGTGTTGTGTGCCTGCGGTAGCTTTATAATTATCAGCGGTAGTATTCTTGGTCCAAAAGTTGGAGCTCACCGTCGCCGTCGCCACCAGGCGCAAACTCTTTGCGCTACGCGTACTGCTATGAGACTGCATACCGCGAGCCAGACGAGCTTTGCGAGATGTTTGTTCGATCGACCTCGATGCCGCAGATGATGTTCGTACCGAACATCGTCCAACCCATCGTTATCGCCCGCCATTTTGCATTCCAATCCTATCTGCCAGAAGAAAAGAATATTTTTCGTTCTCAACCTGTGGCAGTTGTGACCATCTCTTTCTCAAGTCGCACAGAAAAGTCGCGACCAGGATGCAGATCTTTCGATGCTGTCAGAAATTATGATTTGAGAGGGACGTTGGAGGTCAAGAAAAAGGCGAGTTCGCCTCCTATCAAGGCGATGCATGGCGGGCGGGGATGCATTGAGTTTGGTGTGTTTGATCCAATGTCTCAAGATAACATGGAACCTAGCGCGGGTGGTGGTGTTTGAAGCAGATCATCTTGGGTTGTGGGAACTTTAGCCGGTATGTTCTGTTTGAAGAAAGGGGCTAGACCTCTACAACACCACGACGACATCCCATTGCTTCAACATCCTCCTCTATGGTCACCATTTCATATTTGAATTCTTGAAAACTTATTTGCGTCGTTAAAGTTATTGATGCGAAGAGATGGGATGCTAGCTCTGTGATAGCGCAAGTGAGTGTGAACGAGCTGGAAAGGCCGAGGAGGGCGAAACCTTGGTTTCATCAGCCGATCACGGTGGGGATACTAAACAACATCACGAAATCAATGGGGAAACGAATGAGGAAACCAATAGAAGTTCTCGAGAAGAAAGACAGAGTTTGATTCCTGGAGAACAAACTCATAACCAATGCCGGCATCGCCAGCTCTCACCAACACCAACCCCCCCAAATCCACTCACCCACTACTGCCTGACCGGCCGAATCTCGTCCGAACGCTCCCCCACTACCCTCTCCTCCTTCGCTGTCTCCGCCGCCACATTTCCCTCTGCGACGGCCTCGTTCTTCATCTGCGCCATCTGCAGCCTCACACCTACAGTATGGGAGCTGTCCGGCCACCACCGGTTCATCAACGGCTTGAAAGCGACCAGGCTTCCGGAGACAATGAGGAGCAGCAGCTCCACTGTTATGCAGACTGCCACTCTGTATCTCGCTGCGTAATCATTCAGGTTCCTGATGAATGGTAGTTGCACGAGACTGATCACGCAGCCGGTGCCGCCCACCGACAAGATGCCGATAACGGCCGCCTTCCACTGCGGGGGCTTGCTGACCCTCCGTAGGATGAGGTACGGAATGATAATCATAGCCAAGTCCTCGACAGTCAAGCTGACCGTGAAGAAGGTATAGGCATCCCTGGTGATCCGGTTAGGCAATCCCATCATCGAGCCATAGTCAACAGCTTCAATGATGACGAGGAAGATGGAGGCCAGGAAGGTATGGGCGATGATCCCCAAAGTGATCACCTGATGCCACCGAAGGGTGGCGATGCGATAGAAGTAGGTATAGATGCTGCAACGAATGACCGTCGCTGTTGCTATGTATACGATCAGCAGGGAGAAGAGGGTCCATTCGGTACGGATATTCTCGTCGGGGCTGATAAAATCGGAATCGTAGAGCCCCACTCGCGTGGTATATATGGTGATACCAATGAAAACGGTGAAGAGAAGAGTGCCGACCATCATGATGATATCGTCTGGACCAAACGTCTTGTGCTTGAGGCGCATATAAACGCGAAAGAAGGTGATGGAGTACGCTAGTGCCATGGCGATGTTGGCTCCAATCGCAAGACTGTGTGACATTGTGACATGCCATCCGGAGGAAGGCATGTTGTCGAATGAAAAGTATATGCCTGGCACGAGAAGCATGGCAAGACCGAGAACGAAGAGGATAGTTTCGGTGAGCATCTTGAATGATTGGTGGAAGCACAACAATTGGCGAGGTACTTGTCTCGAGGATATATATTCCCAAAGGAGAGCTGAGGGTTTACCTGGAATAGCCGTACGACTTTGACGAAAGAGACGCGAGTCCGGATCTTGACAGTGGCAGAGATGCTATCTCGTGGGCTTGCGTAGTCTTTGTCGTGGTGTGAGGATCTAGCGAAGGAAATTGGCGGGCTGCTACTTTGCTCGACTGAAGAGGAGGTAACGAGACGAGGCTTCCAGAAAGAGGTGTAAAGAGTTCGACCAGGAAGACCCTGAGCTGAACTGAGTGAATGAAGAAAATACCACCTTGTAGACGTCGTCCTCGGGGTGAATTGAATCGTTGGCGAGTTTGCCTGGTGTATGCAGACTCGATAGTAGTGGCGTGGAGACAGGGGCCTCGAGAGGATATTGGGAGTCAACTGATAGTGAAGGTGAACTTGGTTGTCGGAGCGCTTGAGGATGGCAGTTTGCAGGCGTGCCCTCAATGCGACTGGAGGTTGTCTCGAGGGGGG
This sequence comes from Corynespora olivacea, assembly GCA_019202945.1. Taxonomy (NCBI): domain Eukaryota; kingdom Fungi; phylum Ascomycota; class Dothideomycetes; order Pleosporales; family Corynesporascaceae; genus Corynespora; species Corynespora olivacea. The sequence continues at coordinate 163,723 of JAGQEM010000016.1, forward strand.
ATACGGAGGTAAAGGGTTGGATGATTGGTGAAGAGAGATGAAGAGTCTGGTTGTAGAGAGGCAGCGTTGAGCTGAGCTGCGAGGGCGGCGAAGGCAGGAGCCTGTAGGCCTGAATGGCTTTTGACAATCGTGCACGGAACGAAGGAGACGAAGAATTCGAGAGACCGAGTCGCGCTACGAGAGCGAGAGCGGTCGAGTGCCCAGTCCTTTGGAAAGGATCTCGGCGTAACTTGAAGCCCTGAACTCGTGGTGCTGCGTGTAAGCTGGAAGCTCGGTAACGTGGTTAAAAATGGAGAATGGGAGTGGTAGGCAGAGGGGTATCTCGACCAAACCTGAGAGAAAGTGGAGTTGTGTCTTTGACAAGAGAGAAGCTGAAAGGAGTTTTAAGAGTGACGAGAGCGACGAGAGGGGTATCTTGTTGGCGAGCGTGACCTTTTACGTCATGTGAGGTAGGCAATTCCAACGGTGTTGTTGTTCTCAAGCTGCGAGGTAGGTGCTCGATTGCTGGTGTTGGTTGCAAACGCAAACGCTTTGCGCTAGCGTGGGAACTGGAAATGAGCATGTTGAAGAAAAACGCTGAGGCGGTTACGCTGGGCAACAGAGGAACATTGTTTACGTTGTGCAAAAGCCAGGGAGGCTATATTGGCAGTGCTTCGTTGCGGAGATGGAACTGCTGATACTGTTGTAGGGAGACACTATCGGGGGAGCCTGTTATTGCATATGCCGTCAACGTCGAAATGATGGCTTTCAGGCCAAAAGTAAAGACGTCAGGACGAATTCTCGTGTGGAGTTGACGCTGATGGCCATGTTAGATGCACTGGGATCGATTGCAAAAATATATTTACGTGGACTTGACATGACTTGGGCAGTATCCGCGGAAAGCTTTTGGTTACAAAACTCACTTTACCCACTATAGAAATAGGCCTCGACACTGAATACCTCGATAATACCAGTTTAGGGACACCTCGCTCCTGCAAATGCTCCAGGCTGTTACTGTTCTCGGCGAAGCATTTTCATCATGGCCCATATTGTGGGCAGTCAGGGTCAAGAAAGCGACGAGCAAAAGACAGCCAGGGGAAGGTTCACCATGGGTTGCATTCTGCGAAGGCGGAAGGGCAAATTAAAGGTATAGCTAGGGCAACTTGAATGGAAACGCTAATCATGTGTCTATAAAGAGTGTCTTCGTCACACTTTCTCGAATATAAATCTGGAATCAATTTCACCTGCGATGACGTTGATAGTCGTACCACTCTTGCCGAAGAGTGGGAGCTGTCCACCCGAGTTCATGCTGTTGAAAACATCCGCGTTGAAAACATCCGCGTTGAAAACATCCGCGTCGCAGGTGTTGAGAACGGACCACACTGTCAACACGAGCTACTACACGAGTATACGTGAGATAGTGAGGGACGTACAGGCCATGTACTCCAATCAGATCAGATCAGATCAGGACAGGCGTTCACGATAACTGTAATACGGTCGACAACAGCCTCGATTTCCTCGTGTGGATACACCCAAGCTCCTAAGCAATTCATTCATAATTTGAATCGCGTACCGTGATAAAGTGGAACAACATGGCGCAAAGAAATGCGTTGATTGGAATGCGGTGGACACTTGGTCGAAGGAAAACGATGGTATCTTGTCTTGTCTCGTCTTGTCGCCGCCGTGAAGGAAAGGGAACCGAATAAATAAATAGTGAGGATGGAAGAGGCGTTGAAAAGACGGTACCTAATAGATCGAGATGCTTTCTCGCAGGAAGCGTGGCGATATGATTTTAATCAGATCCCTTCGGATTGGTGGCGGTGCAAAAGCTGCTGTAAATGATGTATTCATAATCGACGACTGCACAGCAGCAGCTCCAGGCACCCCGATAAGCCCCCAAACACACATCCCCGTCGCGTGAAGTCGTTGGCCCGTGACTGGGTAACCCCCTCTTCGCCTCAACGCACCAACTACACGACGATGACGTCGCAGACCTGCATATCAGGCAAACCTCACTCCAGCAACACCAAAACACCGGCGCCATCCACCACAAAGGTATATCAAGAACCGAACCCACCTCGACGTTTAAAGTAGAAAAATTCCTTCATCAGCATCTCTTCTGTTGCACCTGTAATCAATCGCCCTCGCATATTCGCCGCCGTAGTCTCATCATGGGTTGTTCGCACTCCTCGGAAACGGCATCCAAATCTTCTTCCGTGGTGCAGGAGAAAAACACCCAAGAGAAGAGCGGAAATCACAATAATACGGACTGCGAGAACTGCAAAGGTGATTGATTCTGCGCCTCTCCATGCTGCTCATCGCAGCTCGAGCATTCGGGACTAATCTGCCAGACAGACTGCAACAACTGCACCTCGTGCACCGGTACGCCTCCTCCACCAGCTTCCGCCCGTGGCACGCTCTAACAACGCCAACCCGCGTATCAGATTGTGTACGATGCAGGAATTGCACCAACTGTGACTCGTGCACGAATTGCCGGAATTGTACGTTCTTTTTCAGGCAGCTTCACGCGCTACTCGGCATCGTGACTGACGTCGATTCAAGGCACAGACTGCACCGGCTGCGAAGACTCGCGGAACCTTACGAGTTGCGTGGATTGCATCAGGTGAGTCGCCTCACAGGAAGTTGAGGGGCTACGAGAGTTGACCGATGGGAAATAGTTGCTCCAACTGCACGGATTGTAGTGGATTGAAGAATCGGCATAACGAGACGGGAATCCATGAATAGACGGACGATTCGCGACGGAAAGATGGGAAATGGGTACGAGGTGATGGGAGGCTTTTGTAAAACTCGAGTTTGAAACTCCGAGAGGATAAATGCAATGGATAGGGTATCTTACATGTCCAACCTCGTCTCTTCCGTGATATTGCTCCGTAAAGATTGACAGGCTAAAAGATCAGCCGCCTTCGTATTGAGCACGTCTTTGAGCATCTGTTCGATTGAATTCGGCTCTGGTGAGGATGCCTTCTATCGCACGGCCTGCTTCCCCTTCAACCTTCGCCGCTTGAGCTTCGTATGATATTCGGCGACCAACTCTGCGGCACTGGCCAGCTCCTCTTCGTGCAGCCAATCGCTGCTATCTTCATAGCCCTGCCATTTGACCAGATAGTACTTGAGACCGCTGTCAAAGTTATGGTCCACAATGGCTTCCACGACGTACTCTTCGGCATCCTCGGCATCCTCGACATCCTCCTCCTCCTCTTCAACTTTGTCTACTGCGTCGACAAAGCGCTCCTCCTCAGGGTCGCGCCGTGAAATTTGGTGTGGACTGGAGGGAATATTGATGTGGTCGTCGGATTCCGACTCGGATCTGGTCTCGGGTATCTCGGGGATGTATTGCTGCTTCAGTCGAGGTTGAGCAAGGGGAGGCCAGGGTTTCGAGCATGTTTCGTATGGACCGACAGAAGCCATGCTCTTTGTTCTCTGCCTCTTTGCGCGATGTCGGTCTTCTCCTTCCTCGTCCTGCTCCTCATCGTTTTCTGAAGCAAGAAAATGCCGTTCATGCCGCTCAAACCGTAGTTGTGCCGCTGCGCTGGATATGGACGCATCCTCTTCCGATCCGTCGCCATCTGGAGTCTTCCGCAGCAGAGGCAGGCGCCTGCTTACGGCAACAGGCGAAACAGGTAATGCGCTGTTGGCGAGGAACGACGAGCGAGCGAGATCTGGCGATGGAAGTTTAGCTAGCACTCCACCTTGCGATGACTCTTCATCTTCCGAGTCTTCAACAATGCGCTGAGCGATGGCCTCTTCGTCCTCGCGGTGGAGGGCCTCTGGCTCGACATGCACCATCTCATCTGCACGTTGATGGCCTTCGCCTGCGTCCCAGCTGCCCCTTCCCCTGCCCCTTCCTCTTCCTCTACCGCGACCACGAGGGCGCCCTCTCGTCCGCAGCCCCGAGTCCGGATCCAAACCGATGCCACTCCACATGCTGCTGCCGTGTCTCATGCCTGGTGCCCGCGCATTCCTCTCGAGCCTCTTTCTCGCCAGCTCCTCGGCCTCTGCACGTCGAGCGGCAGCCACAGCCTCGGCCTCTGCCCTGAACTCTGCATTCTCGAAGCGCTCTATCTCGCGCTGCGACACATAGTTCTTTATGCTGCCGATATCCACATGGACCACCTCTTCTCGCGCTTCCCCGCCGTCGCTCGAAGAAGCCACTTCCGGGGGAACGTAGGCAATGTGCACGACGTAGTAATTTCTGCAGAACTCGTCGTCCGTCTGGCGGCGATCTACAATCCGCGATCGGGCGTTGGGTATGGGGCATCCGCCGGGGAGCGTGTGCGTGATGGTCGGCGGTGCTCTGCGCAAGCGGAAGAGGCCGTCGTATACCTCGGGCCCGGGTGTGTACACCTCCCACTCCCACTGCCACTCCAGCGTTAGCTTGCGAGCGCCCTGGGGCAGATTGCGTGCGCGTATCACGTGCGCGTATCACGTACAAGCACCGATTTTCCTCCTCGCCCACGTCCCCTCCCACGTCCGCGTCCACGCCCGCCGGCTCGGCCCCGATCGGCTCCCGCGTCCCTCACCGACATGGCGGGTACAGCGAATTGCGCGCTGAAAAGCAGGCGCGTGAATTGGACCACAAGGTAAGCGTAGACCTGATTGGCGGACGCGTCATGGTGGAGGGATCGTGTTGTCGCAGGCTGGAGAGAGCGCGGAATGAAGTGAGTGGGAGCTGCCGGCTTACATAATCTCGCTGTCTTCACTCACTCTTCACGCCAACACCTCACCCCTGCTTCCGAGTTTCATCCGCCGTTGCTCCTGTGTGATGCTTTTATGCTTCGTACAAGGCCGCGGTTGCCCAACGTGTCTGGATGGATGGGCCCAACGGTGCTGCTCAGACAGGGGCAACGACGGCGCTCGTCAGGTGACACGTCGATTCCAACATGCGTGGACGATGCGGATGTGTTTGCAGCGATCGAAGATGAGAGACAACGAACAAATAGATGCAGACGAAGCGACTTCAAGATGGACTACTGCATTTTACCATCTACAAACAAATGTCCGAGTCGGAAAACCTCCCGTGCGACCGTCTGGCAGCGCGCACTAGGGTTCCTTCCAACATTGCCACCACACCTCCAACCACAGACAAATCCACCATGGCAGATTGCAAATGCACCGCGCTGCCCCGCAGTGGATACCAGAAACACTGGTATCAGCGTGAAGGATCCTTTGTGTGTCTCTGTGCCAGGCGGCAAATGCTTCTTCCTTTATCGTGGCCCATCAGACCCCGTGTCTCCGATGCCAAAGGTTTGCCTGTGCCTGTGCCTGCGCCTGTGCCTGCGCCTGTGCCTGGGGCGGAGGGTGGTGGGGGCTTGATCTCGGCGAGACGACATGCGGAGACTCATCTAAAGGAGAAGCCGCCGGGTGCCAGGGATCGCCGTTGATGATGCCTCTGGCAGAGGACTTTTTGGAAGAAAACGCGCAGACGCTATGACGGACAGAAGAGGGAAAAGGAGAGAAACTCGAAGAGAGGCTGGAGGAGGAGGAAGAGGAAGAGGATTGGGGAACGCTCACCTTATTAATCAGCAGGCCATTGAAACTGCCATCGATCCGGCCACCATACAAACCTCCAGCATTACTAACCACCCAGCTCCGAACAACACGAAGCTGCCTTTGCAATGGAAAATAATGTACGAGGCCGGAAACCTCCCACGCGACCATGGGCAGTGCGCGCTAGGGTTCTTTCCGTCGTCGCCCGTCCACCGCTCCCGACAAGACAAGTCTGCATGGAGAAGACTGCCAAGACGCCACGCTGCCCCGTAGCTTGAGCCCATCGAAGGGACTTGTTGATTCTACGGGCGTGATCTTTGTGCCGGCTCCCAGACCCCGTGTCCCTGGGAGGAGAGTACCCGTGTCTGTGGATGCGGCGGAGGGTGGGGATTGTTCTAGGCGATGCAAGGGGAGACGTGTACTATTGAGGAGTAGACGCCCGGTGCCTGTATCGCCGTTGATTGAGGTGAAGGACGTGGTGCCTGGCATGCGATAGAAGGACGGAAATGGGAGAAACGAAGCCTGCTGCGGAGTCGGTGATGTTAGCAAAGCCTCCGTCAAACTAGCGACTTGTGTGGATTGTGGATTGCGCGCGTGTCAGGGCGTCCGTTGTCCTCCTCCATCAATTTCCAGCATGAACTACTAGGAATCCTGCCGTGTTGGGATGGGTTTCTCATCACTCCGTGTCGGTGTTGTGGGGATAGGTTGTACTTACATGGTGAAGAACCAGGTAACTCAGAACCTTCCATCTATGTGTTAAAGAGGTTAGCGAAGCTTCGTAAAATAGGTAATATAAGTAGAGAAGATTGCACGAATATCAGGCCGTTGCACCTCCTCCATCGATTCCAGCATGAACTACTAGGAATCCTACCGTGTTGGGATGGTTTTCTCATCACTCCGTGTGGGTGTCATGCGAAAGGGTCGTACTTACATTGGCTGGGGTGACCGTGTTGAAAATGAGTCAAGGTGGCATGGTCTGCATGTCCGAGTCAGCTGAGCACGCAAGCTCTCTTGGATGGGGGAAGTTACCACGACAGAGAAGGGACAGATCCACTTCACACTACAGCGGTGCAATGTTAGCGAAAGTGGACAGATCGTGTCAAATGAACGTGAGAAGATAGCATCCTTTATCAGGGGCCTAATACTTACCCGCGGCCCATGTTTTGGTGTCCGCAGGATGTCCTCGGTATTCGTGGGGTCTTCATCATGAAATGCTTGTGTAGGTATGGGCTGGGGGTGTACGAAAGATGGTTCAGGTGTTACTTACCAGTGTTGAAGTCGATGGTGCAGAGTGGAGAGCAGCTTCCGAACTCTCTGGGTTTGGGAAAAGATTTTCGCGACGGGTGAATTGAGACTATTGACTCGTATCAGACCGTACAATGAAACGGGTACAAAGCAAGTGAATGAACGGTCAAGCGGCTCAGAAGCGTAGTTGCAGCATGTAACATGTACCGTACCGACTTGATAATGCTACCTCCAAGAGAGGTGCATTTCAGAGAATGTTTGTCATCATTGCCGAGGTGCAAGACGAGAAAGGTACTTACCAGAGAGACGGAGAGGAGTGTAAACACGTCTTTTAGAGTGGCAGTCGACATCCGACGCCCGATGCACGAGTCGTGTGCTGAAAGTCGTGTCGAGGGACCATGGCCATGGGGGCCTTGAAACTGGGGGAGGGTGCTAATAGGCGTCGAGGACGCTGGTGTCCAAGGGTTCTGCTTTGAAAGTTAGCGATGTTCTTTTACAAGCTGCGGGCGAAGTAGGAGGAAGGTAAGGGAAGCTCAGAGGGATAGGGCCGTTGCAAATGCCCCGCCAGTTCCAGCACGAACTAATTGGGACCCACGGGTTGCACGCCGTGGGGGCTTTGCTTCATCATGTAGTAGGAGGTGTGATGGGTATCTGTGAGATGGCGATGTACTTACTCGTGTGGTGTCTCGAGGGCGGGAGCAGAAAGCATACCGGCGCAGCAGCAGACAGCCGACGACGTGTATACAGCATGGTGCTACGGCCAAGCAGCGAGGAAGAATACTGGAGGGTGTGATAGAGTGGAGGAGAAAGGAGAGAGGGAGGAGAAGAGTGCGAGAGTAGTCTCGCAAGATAAGCGGTGGTGACGGCGACTTGAGTAAAAAGAAGTGATGGTGAAGAGGAGAGGTGGGCTTTCAAATTTAAAGTGTTTGTTGTTTTGTGGGCGTCCCGCCGCAGGGGGCAACTGTTATTCCTTGGCGAACACGTGACAGACACTGGGCGGCAGCGCGGGCGGGCCTTGCCAAAATACGCGGCCCGTCACCAGGCAGGACTCTTCAGTCCACATCCTCTCGATACCAGTAAGCAGATTCCTCCAATTCCTATCGAGTCCAGCTAACGAGGTCACTGTTTTCTAGCAACCCATACATAAACAACTTCACCACTACATAACCTCACTACCACCACCATCAAAATGCCGATCCTCATCCTCCCGTTTCCGGGCCGGGCAGTCCAAGTCCCCCATTTCTTTGTCTTCATGGCCCTCGATCTCTGCGGCGTGCTGGCTCTCTGCGTCCTTGTCGACACTGACACGGGGCCCTATTGGCTCAACATCGGGATGATTGCGGCGTTTTTGGGTCTGGCATTTGCCATAATGCTGGCGGCAATTCGTCAGGTTGATTTTGAGTAGAACAATCAAGAGGATCCTGGCCTTGCCGTCGAGATGGAGAGGAAGACGATGAACGAGGATTTGGGGTAATGAAAAGCCTTTTTCTTTTGTTTTGGCTTGGAAAAGAAAGCCGACAATTTATGCTTTCATGAAGTCTTCAAACCCTATATGTGTCCCTGTAATCGTGACAAACCACACCCTTGCCATATCAAAACATTGCCTTGCCAGCTCCAATTTCCCTTTGCTCACATAATCTTCGTTCAAGTACTTCAATGCCCGCACCGTTTCCACATTGACCATGCCCGAATTGCTTGATATCTCGAATTGTCCCTTCGTACTAACAGTGGCCAGGATCCCAAAATTGTGAAGCAATTTGAAAGCGCAGTCCATCATCTTGTCACAGTTCTTGACTCCGCGCCAGGCTTCTGTCAGGAAGAGCGTGGGATGTACGAGAGCGAGCCGAGGCAGCCCGGAATAGAGATCTGCTTCATTTTCTCCGGTTGGCGTGTAGAGAGTCTCGAGTTCCCTCAGGCCCCGCGCAATCTTCTTGATTGAGGTGATTGTCGTTGTTCTCTCTCCCAGCTTCATCACCATACTCTTCAGCTCCTCAAACACTCGTCCTCTGTCTCTTCTTAGATTCTCACTGATAGCACCGTCGGCACCACAAAGTTCACAGTCGCACTGAAAGCCCCAGGTCTCGTGGAACTTCTCTTGACGTGATACAACGTCAATATCTGGAGCTACGTACTGGTTCGTGATCTCTTCTCCGGCCTCGATGTCACGAGCTGCTCGCATGAATCGAATGTCACCGATGAATGTGCGGATTGAGTTAGGAAGGCAGGAGTGGTTGATGTAGGAAGAGTGACTCCAGAAGCCGTTCCGAAGCTCCGGGTTGGAGTTTGGATGCTGATAAAGTAACTCGGAAGAGCGGGTGGGGGCAGAGAAAGAATTGCAGCGGCGGATGTACTCGACGCGAAAGCTATAGAACGATAAGCAATGTGCTTATGAGGGAGATGATGATTTCCAGTTTGACTCACATATCGACCGGTATCTCTTCTCTCTCGGAAACTTCCCACCCATTCTCCTTCCAATAACCGCCATCTTCCAGCGCAAAGAACTCCTTCCTCAAGCTCGGATTCCACTTCAGCTTCTGCACCAGCTCTTTGAACAGCCAAGCGCCCGGCCTCGGTGAAGCAATACCATCATCCAAGCTATACAATAAGCAGTCGCTATGTCGATCTTGCATGAAGTAACCCGGAAGAACAAAAGCCTTCTCAGCCGTGATGATCTCACCAGCCTTGAAAGCTCGTTTGGCATACAGTCCTTTCCCTCGAGATGACGTCTGCTTGACCTCTGTATCGCAAGTATAATTTGCAGCGTCAACGTGTAATGTAAGGGGTCCGACGTAAGACGATATGAGTGGGAAATTGTACTCTGGGATGGATTGGTTTAGACCGAAATCAAACTTGATCCTGGCTGCAAGCTCCTCCAAAGCGCGTGGGATGTTGGAGGAAATATTTAGTGGGTCCTTGATACTATGACTATGAAGCCACGATTTGATTGTTGCGGGATCAATGAGTCTGGAGGACGAAAGAGAAGGTGTGTATTTTGCGTGAACTGATATCGCCCTTGAGAGATCGTTTGCTGCATCGTCCAGACGTAGAAGCACGATGTTGACGCCGCAGCGCTTCCGATAGAGGTCAACTTCGGAAACAGTATCCAGTGCCTTGAGTGAAGCTTTTAGGCCAAGGTCGTAGCTGAGAAACATCAGCAAGAACATACCAGGCAAGAGATACCTCCTGATCAGTACTCTTGAAGACTCACAGCTCAAGCGCCTTGCAGAACCTTTTCTTTAAAAACATCATGTCACCCTCTTTCTTCCACTGCCCAGCATCTTTCGTAGCATCCACCTTCTTTTTCTGCATCCAGTTGATTGGAACATTTCTATCATCTGCCTCCAGCAAAACCAGATCTGAGGGATGATCGACGCGTATATTATACTCCCCGTCGACAAGTCTACTCCAACATGGCTGCTTCACGGCAATTAATGAACCGTCGACAAGAATTGGATCGACAGGGTTATCTTCCAGATTTCCGACCGTGAGCTTTGCGACGTCGCCGTTTTCGTCTTCCGCAATGGTGACTGTAGAAGAATAGACGTATGGGGTTGTGACAGTGCGAAGAATAATCAAAGCGTTGGGAGTCCGGCTGTCGATGTGAAGATCTTCGAGATGCACCTATATTTCGTCTAAGTGTGAATTCCCGTGGGACGAGGGTAACAAGGCTACCTTTATGTGCGAAATATCCTGCAGGGTAATTCGCGAAGGAGCATACGGCTGGGGTAGTATCAACGTTCTTGTTGGCACATTTGTTTTGCCCAATGACTCTAAATTCTCTCCATGAGTTCTGAGCAGCGCATCTCGTGATTGTTTTGACTTCGGCTTTTGTCCTCGTTCATCTGGCCCGTTCTTTACAAGATCTCTTAATCGCTCTGGATCGACTTCATAGGTATTTTTAGAACCCATCGAAACTTGTATTGTATAGGCGTGTGCTCTATCGCTGTTTTGGAATATAGGAGGCGGACTATCGTTCGACGGCGATAAAGTAGGTGTGATAGGGTGTTGATCGTAGACGATGACGAATCTTGTATATGCGAATGGTGTGATGGTTCGAGTCTAGATAAGAGGCGAGTTTTGTGGTTGTTGGGTGGAGTTGTGTCCAGGTGGCCTCCAAGCGGGTAAATTGCCATCCAATATATCGCGCACGTGGGAAATTTCTTTCGAGCATTTTGATTTGGCGCAAAAAATCCCACATCCATTCCCGGCTCCCGTAAAAGTTGAGAGTGGGTTGTAGGTGGCATTAGGGATAGAAATTTGGGTGTGGGTGGGTAGACCCATGCCCTAGACGTGCAATACACGGCAGAAGTATTCTAGAACCCTAGAAACTATATCAGTAGAGGTCAAGCGTCACCGTGAGATGCATATGACGAAGGAAATGAATGGAAAGAAGATCAATGGAGTTAATCGATAGACAGAAAGGACTAGGTAGAAACGATACTGGGATAGCAGTGTGGATATTACCGCCACAGTCGTATTACATTATCCCAAGCCTACTGAGAATACCCACTTTCTCGAACTTGCCCAATGATCAACTTTTCCAGGATAAGTCTAGCTTGATATACATGCCGATCTCCCGTGGCTTGAAATGACGAGGTGCTTGCCTCCCATGGTGCCTGAGCCATCAAACCGTTGTCTCCACTCTTACCCCAGATCCGTGGCTGAGCAATCAGACGAAGGCATATTCTCGAAGGCGATGCTCGCAACGATCGGTGCTTGCGAGATACCGAGGGAGCTCGAGGTCAGGAACCTTCTGGACGGGGATAATATAGAATGAGTATGACAAGTCTGCTAGGTGGAGGAATACATGCGGAAGAATTCAAGGACATATGCATGTTCATTTTCTACCAATATTAGCCAGGCTGTGTGCCATTTGGACGCTTACGCGGTGTTGCGTAGGGGGCCCGATCCGAGGGCCCGGTCCGGAAGTCTGCGCAGTTACCAGGTGCGATTGAAGCGTGTAGCCCAAGCGTCAGCGACGAGAGCCGTGAGATCACGTATACCAGTAAGAGATGATGATGAACATGCAGCTGCAATAATGGAGTGTCGGGCCGCAACGTTGGACAATGGCGGAGTAGTGGCTCGTAGTGGGTCCGAACGCCAAGCCGCGGCGGCTCCAAATGACTCGCGTCCCGAGCCAAATCAGACGTCACCTTATCCTACCTCGTCATATTTCTTCCCCTCCAACGTTTAGACGGCTTGTAGTGTTCAGGTATAATGCGTCTCAGTGCATCGAATTCTCCGATTCCTTTCCAAAACGATCATTTTGTCTCTCCTCTTCAATTGTAACAGTTTCAGCGCGAACAATCGTTTAATACGGCCGACGGCCCTACATCCGTCGGAATCCACCAACCAGTTCACAATGCTTGTATATTAATTAGCAGCCCAGCCCAGCCGCAAGAATTATGCTCCGTACTGACGACCGGGTCGACGACCGACATATACAGTTAGTCAACTGACTTGGGTAGGAATGCCGTGCGACCTAATATCGACAACTGGATCACGGGAGCTATTCTTTGGCAATGTAAAAAGCTTGCCTAGGCGCCAAATCGTGTAAAAGGCAGTCGATATTCTGGACAGACTAAGATAACCCCATGATGTTTTCCCAGGCTTTCGCTCTTCTCCTCGCGGCCACTGGCGTAGTCGGCACACCTCTCGAGTACGTTCCTTCTGATACATATCACTCTGAAGCTAATGGAGCAGACATCGCGCTGCTGACGGGCTCAATACTCGTGCAGTCTCTGCAGGAAAGCAATACTTTGGAAGTGCGACTGACAATGGCGAGCTTTCCGACGCCGCGTACAAAGCCATCCTCTCCAACACAGCCGACTTTGGGCAGATCACTCCTGGGAACTCTATGAAGGTACAAACTAACGCCGAGAAGAAGAGAAGAATTCCACTAAACGGTGTAGTGGGATACAATTGAGCCATCTCAAAACACTTTCTCATACACGAAGGGCGATGTTATCGCAGACCTTGCAGCAACGAATGGTCAGAAACTTCGATGCCATACACTCGTGTGGCACTCTCAGCTTCCCAGCTGGGTAATCAATGGTGGCTTCAACAATGAAACCCTCATCAGCATTTTGAAGAACCACATCACAAATACAGTCACGCATTACAAGGGCAAATGTCTCCATTGGGATGTTGTCAACGAAGCTCTCAATGAGGATGGCACATACCGCACCAGTGTCTTCTACAACACCATCGGCGAAGCATATATTCCTGTTGCTTTCGCTGCCGCAGCTGCCGCAGACCCGACTGTCAAGCTCTACTATAATGACTATAACATCGAGACTGCTGGATCCAAGTCCTCGGGTGCTCAGAGGATCGTCAAACTCATCCAGCAGTACGGTGCTAAGATCGACGGTGTCGGCCAGCAGGCACACTTGATTGTTGGATCGTCTCCTTCGGTCTCATCCTGGACTACCAACATGAATGCCTTTGCCGCCCTCGGCGTTGATGTTGCCATCACTGAACTCGATATTCGAACCACTACACCCGCCACTGCTGCTGCCGTCACCCAACAAGCCATCGACTATGCCAATACCGTCTCAGGGTGCAAGGCTGTCATTAGATGTGTCGGAATCACCATCTGGGACTTCACTGACAAGTATTCCTGGATCCCTGGCGTCTTCGCCGGCCAAGGTGCCGCACTTCCGTGGGATGAGAATTTGGTCAAGAAAGATCAAGTGTATAATGCTATCCTCAATGCTTGGGGGGCTGGCTCTGACATTTCGACGACAAGTGCAGTTCCTACGACTACGCAGGCCACCACCACTGCCGCTGCACCGACGACGACGGGAACAGTTGCGAAATGGGGACAGTGCGGTGGAAGTGGATACAGCGGCTCTACTACTTGTGTGAGCGGAAGCACGTGCACGTATGTGAATGACTGGTACTCTCAATGTCTTTGAGCATATTTTATAAAGAATTAGATAACTGTCAAGCACCTTCATTCCTTCATACATTTCTTTGCGCATCAGAGTCAATTTTGGTCAAGGAAGGAAGAAAGAAAGAACTTTTCATTCGCCCGAACTGTTCTACTATCATACAATCAACCCCATCACCTCCATCACCCCCATATTCCGTTACCTCCCCTCTCCTCTCCTCTCCTCTCCTCTCCTCTCCTCCCTCCATCACCAGCCCTCGAACACCTCAGAACCTTGTCAGTTTGCCATCAGCGTCCCTGCCAGTCGTCGTGCGGGGCTTGTTCCCGGCATTCCGTGCGTTCTCCTCCGCCTTCTCCCTTCTGACGACGGCGGCGACGACGGTGGCCTATAGTCACGCAATTTCGTCAGCACACGTGCAAACACTCTCCAACGATGAAGGGAAGACTACTATTCAGAAAAGGGAAGAAAGGAGTGAAGGAACAAGCTTTGGAATGAAGGTGAATTGAGGGATTGAGTTAACTTACGCCGGTCGGGTCGATCATCCGCTCCAGGAGCTGCACACGTGTCTTCTCCCTCGCCTGCCCGAGGCCGATGCTCATGTACTGAAGCATCGGCGGGTGGCCGAGGAACGACGCGAGCGAGTCGCGGACGACGTTCTTGCGCCATTCGACGCTCGTGGTGTCTGCCGACCCCGTGCCGACGTGCTTCGCCTGGAGGCGGGCGAGCTCGCGGTTTTCGCGGAGTTTGTCGGCCATGATGTTGATGTTGGTGTTGACGTTGGTGTTGTTGTTGTTAGTGTTGTTGCTGCTACTGCTGCTACTGCTGATGCTGCTGTGGAGGTGTGTGGGTGTGTGAGGGTGTAAATTGCTTGGGAGAAATTATGTAGCGCGTGTGGGCGGGGGGGTTTGGTCTGCGTTTGCGGAAACACGTGAGCGGGGCTTGGCATGTACATTGCTTGAATCCTCACGAAATGCAAGAACGTATCTATCTTCCTTATCAATTTCTTGGCTGGTTTCCTTGCTTCAGATGCTCGCAGCTTCTCGTGTATGTATTGATTCATATCGCAAATGCTCGCTGTTAACAGAATAGAAAAAGAAGCATAGCCCTGAATGATCCCTATATACCTGGCGAGCAACGTGTTTGGCTGGGAGAGTGCCATAGAACATTTAAGATAGCCAAATAGGGCTATCTATGCGTGACCACGATATGGGACTCGTGCAGCTGGTGAGCTATGGAGGTTCATGTAGAAGATGAAGCTTGTCCAGACTGAGCTAGTTGACTGTGCCTACGGTACGCGTCTTGGACAGCGAATTGTTCTTAAAAGACCTGATCATCCATCACTCATACAGTTTGTTATGCCGGAAGGCTGCGCAAGGTCTTCCTAACCCTAATAAACGACGACGTAGCGGCGCAGGAGGGTTGTGAGGGGTTCCGGGGCCGAGGAGACTAGATTCCTGTATGGCTAGGCGAGCTGCAGCAGCTGCAGCCTCTTCATCCGACCCATCCTCAACAAGTGCACTGATGTCGTGCGTGGTGGGTGCGTGGTGAGGAAGCTTGATACGTCTAGACGGGTTTCAGCTATATCCTCAACCGTCAGGTCAGCAAATATCCGTCTAGTGTTTGTAATTCAAGACGGCGTGAACTTGGCCTTATTTCTCAGGTTTCGCTCTGTTGGCCGCAAAGGGTCGTCGGGGTCGACGCCGCCGTTGTGGCCTATATAGATGTCGCGCCAGGCCTCATTATTGTGTGCCACTACAGCAGCCAAGTCTTTACCAGAACCGTTGGCATGAACAAGATGTGAACTAGATAAGAACCGCTCTGCACTATCTTTATAAATCCTTCCTCAAAATCTCAGGTAGCATCTCAGGTGTCATCTCTGGTTTAGATGACTATGCAAATCCATGATTTTGTCTAACACCTTTCTTCGTATCGAAGCTAGGAGCAATGCACTGTGTTACGGAACTAAGTTTTGTAATTTTTGAATAGTTACATACCAATTCCATGACCACCAATGAATCCTTTGATAAACATTTATTGACAACTATCACGAAGAATACACAAATGTTGTGTTATCGTGTCGTACACCGCTCTTACCCTATTCATTTATTGAGTTGAGGAAATTGGTGCGGCGCCAGACTGTCAAGCTGACGTCTCCGGCATATGATTAGTATGTAGGTTTACAACAGGAAGGTGGAGGTGTGGCTTTGGCCCATTATCCTCGCTTTGTTGAAGGTGCAGGCACTACACCCAAAGTCTCATAGTCTTGGTATTCTGTGATAAAGGATAACGCGAGCTCCCAAGCCTCCTTCACGGTCTGACACTTCCGATCATGATAGTCCTGGATATTCTCCTTGAACCTCGTTTCAAACTCTGCGTAACGCGTCCGTATATCCTCAAGCACTGTGGTATGATTGAAATCGGCCTGAGGATGGAAGTTACCGTGTTCCCTCTTCACCTGGTTTGAACGGTCGCTCTCCCTATGGTGTGCCTCAATGCCGAGCCTTTTCATACTCGTCAGGAAAACTGCGAGAATTGCGTCGTTACCAGTTGCCTCTTTGCTTTGTAGAGGGTTGTTTGGGTCCTTGATCGAAACGGTAGAATCCCGAGCTTTCTGAACTTCTGCATCTAGGTCAGGTTGCATCGGACAGTAATCTCCAAGGGCGGCAGTCAAAATTGATTCATCGATTATCTCAATCTTGACGTTGCGGGGATTCGTTATCCACAAATTCCGAATAGCCTCGATATATGGCCTGAATAGTCCAGACATAATGTAGGGATGTTTCGGCAGGTCGAACTTGATGTGGAAGTAAGATCCCACCATACTACCACGTTTGTCCGTCAAGAGCGACTCCAAGGCCTTTACTTGAGCACCCCAAAGCATTGGCTCACTCGAAGGTCCCGTAGGCGCTCCCATGACCAAAGTGACATGTCGGGGTCTCCTGCGGTTTGCGCGCTCATTCGATGAACCAGCTTGTTCACGCCAATGCCTCAGCTTAGCGGCAGCACTCATGCGGCGGAAATCCCTCTCAACCGCGTCCTTAGAGAGATGAATGCACCCATCGTCTTTGGTCTGCAGCTTCCTACCCTTCTTGCCGCTCTCTCGTACCTTGTAGATACCAGCCTTTTGGGGAGCTTCGTAATCTAACTGGTCCTGCTTTGCAGTGATGTCGAAGGAGTTCCACTTCGGATCGCAGGGAGCCGACTCAAAGACAAGGGCGCCGACATACTCGTTTAGCTCGAAGAGCGCATCTTCAGGCGACAATAGGATGTTGGAAGTAGGCTCGTAGCCGGTGGGCTTTGACATCGGTTTGCCTTGCGTGACTGGCTCGCCGTAGTGCGTATTCTCAACCTGACTGCATACAGCCACCTCAAGGTCTGGGGTGAGTATGTCTTCCTCATCTTCGCCATCCGATTCACAGAAGTCGAAACCGTGGAAGACACGAGGATCCTTCTCCACGGGAGACGTCAGTGTAGAGTATGAGACATTAGTCGGGTAAGTCGGGCGAGCAACTCCAAGAGCAGTTGATACAGAAGGCACTGGAGATACTAGACCATACGAAGGCAAGGTGGGTGCTTGAGGGGCCCTTTCGTCATGGTCTTTCGTGATTTCTTCTTCTTGCATCTCCGACCGAAGCGCATCTTCATTTCTTGGCTCATCCGGAACCACAGTGGGATCCAGGCTCAAGAGCTCAGAGCCGTCTTCCTCATCACTACTACCTGTCTCATCTTCCTCTTCTTTTGTCTCACTATTCCTAGCCTCCTGATCCCGCTTGAGCATATACCAGATTGAATTTTCGTCAAAGGTTTCGATTGAATTATTGGGAATGTCAAAATTTGGAACGGGAGACGCGAATGCTTGGGTCGGAGGGGTGATATTTATTAACGTCATTTCAGCGCTCGTGTCCCTCTTTGAGGGTGTTGGAGACTTCAGTTCGGTGGTGTTTTTGACAACGATGTCACTGCCCGCGGAAGCGTTTGGTGTCTTCATGTATGTCGCCTCATGTGTGCGCTTCTGTGGAGCGACCATCCCTTAGACAAAGTTAGCCTCGCAATGTCACCTTTTAGGAAAAGCACATGTCGTACCGTTCTCGCCCTTTGCCTTCTTGGGTTTCGGCGCGGGTGCCCTGGATGTCTTCTCGCGCTTGCGCTTACCGCCGGCCATTGTGAAGGTGATCGCGGCTATACAGCTAGTGTACAAGGATTCGAATTGGGTGCGGTTTCCGGTGATGAATGCTTCTTTGCAAGTGTGTGTGTGGTTGTTTTCGGTGGTGTTGAGGTTGAAGGTTGTGGCGCGCGTGGTCGGGTGAGTTATAGAAAAGCACGTGCACAGTGGTGGTATATAGTAGCTAGTGATATTTCTAGTATCATGTCGCATTTGAAATTGCGATAAGAGCTCCTTGGCGCAAATGAAATATCGTAGGGCGAAAGACGTCATTCCGAGCCGATTTGCACTGCTGCTATTGTTTAAACGTAGATATAAAACTTCCCACTCTCCCCTGTAAACAGTATCATATCGATTTATTCACTCACAAGAGTTTAACTATCACATCGATCACCGTAGAATTCGTAGTTCTCATACTAGAAGATCAATCCATTTGAGGGTTTTACATCAGCAGAATCGTAATCACTCTATTCACCACCCGGTATCACAACTTATCCACTATCTCGGGGTCCATCGCGGAGTTGATATCGACAGCGACAGTCTTGAAGTTCTTGACCAGCTTCTGAGCCTTTGCCGTCGGTAGAACGCCATTGTGGGTCTCCGTTGAGATAGAGCCGAACTGACGGTGGAATTCAAGTTTCAATGTGAACCGTCGGGCCTTGGCGAAGTTCTAATCAATCTCCTCATATTTTGCTGCAAGCTTGGTTAAAACCTCTGGTGTGGGTTCTTCCTCGTACATAGCGTCTACCCACGTTTCAATTCACACGTAGTCAATGGGTAGATTTCGATAGCCATAGCGCCTCTGTTCAGCTAGTCGCATAGCCTGCTCTTCCTCTTCAGCTAGCTGATACAATGCTGCCTCGGGATTCTCATTTATGTTGTGCCTCGAGCGATTATGCGCAACAGTGAGCTTTTAACGCTAATAGGAAGAGTTGTAACTGCCCTTAGCAGTGATGGGGCGGAAGTCCGAAGCATCCGCTGTGAGGATTTTATCATCTCGGAACTGGACGAGGAAGTGATATGGCCATTGCATCACTATGCTGCGCAGAGCTTGAAGATATAATCGGTATTGCCCAGAAGCTAGAGCCGCATCCGCAGGGATGATGCTGGGAACAACCATATAGCTGTCTGGCATCAATTTCTTAATCCATTTCGGCATAGACTCAAGCCTGCGTCCTCATAGGCACGGCTCGCCACGTGGCTTACTCGGCTCGTTCTCGAGTCGATACACCAGCCGCTCGCTTTTCCATATGTTGCCGTCTTGTCTCTCAGAGATTAGGCCGTCTTGTCGCCATTTGTCAAATTTCGCAGTAGCGCTCAAGCGAGGCTTCTTCTCCGATGGAGCTGTGTCAATGTAACCTAGTTAAGGGGAGCATTGGTCGGCTTTGAAGGTAATAAGACTCTTGAGATAGCCGTAGCCAAATTTGCCATATAGAATGGGCTCGTGGCGTACTGGCTGGTAGTCTGGAAGATCGGACTTCTGAACAGTGTCATAGTTAGTAGGTAATACTGTGTAGATTTTGAGGTGGTTTGGTATTGATATAACCGATATTTTAGACTTACTTTCCAATACCTCCAGTGGTCGGTGCATGATCTAAGAGCCTTTTGGTGATAGCTTCCGCTGTTGGCTTCCGCCCACTGCTTTTATTACTAGTGGAGCCGTTCTTATCCTTCTGTTTATCCAATAGACGATTAGTTATGTTTATCTTCTCTTCATTATGATGACTGTCGAGCATGGCATTGGCTTCGTTTTCATCTATACCTTTGTACCCACTAAGCAGATTCTATTGTTTTTGAGAGAGGTTCAAGCTTTCTTCCATTTTCATAGATAGAATGAATTAATTTGTGACTTCTTGTTCTGCCAGATTAGCTGCAGGGGAATTATTTGGGAGTCCGGCGTCGAACTTATCGAGATCTGTAACCTCCTTTTTATCTCTGGGGTTCTCCTCTGATCCTGCTTATTACCTCAACGCGAAAAGGCTTTTATTGGTATTCAGTAGTGTCAAGGGGCTGTTGTCACTGTTGTCGTTGGTGTGGGTGGGTGATCGAGGCGGGGTCTTCGGTGCTGACGGGAGGGTACGGTGGGACGTATTCGGAGGTTACGCATGTTCGTTCGGATCCTTTGCAATGTTAGCGAGATGCTTCTAGGAATCTATTCGTGATATTCGTGCTACATACCTCCGCGGAAGATCTTAACATGGGATTCCTTGCGAGTGCGCCTGTATTTAGATGTGGCGGGGTCATCGGCGACGCGCTTTATGGATTCCTTCTCAGCGGGGGCTTTTACGAGTTTATTCGGCGTATTTTGAGCGCTTAGGACTTTCTTCGAGTGCGGGGATTTAATACAGCGAGTCGTGCGTATCATGCCGTGGAAGACGAGAGTATTGAGTTAGAGCACAAAATAGGCTTGACGGCAGATCCGCTGTCATAAGGGCGCGGCGGGCGTGAAAGACTCTGCCTCACTCTGACAACCGGCCACAAATCCAGACACTGGGACAGGAGGCAAAGGTCATGAGATTTGAATGTGTTAAAAAACGCAGGGAAGTCGATTGCGTTCATATACAGCTACCGCCAGAGCCATATACAACGTAGCCGGCATAAGACAAGCTACCAGAGTCAACAACGTCAGTGAACGAGATTTTTGCATTACTACTGGAGTTTTCTCAAAAGGATTCAGCTTACAGTTACATTTCAGAACGGTCAAAGGCAGCAGAGGTAGCAAAGCGTGTAGGCCCTCATACAAACGAAGCAACTGGAGCAAAGGTCTCACAGCCGAAGGCGAAAATGGTTTGCGCAATGCAACACCAGGCAGAACAGATAGAAGTCTCTTCCTCAACACCAGGCCATGACCATGTATGTCAATGAAAAGCGATGTCGGCTATGTTTAACAACTGAAAACCACAAAGGTAGCCAGCCGGTCACAAGCCTGTTGCTCTACCTCAGGCAAAGTAAACCATGCGACGACTCAATCTACTAGTAAGTCGCAAGGCGTCACGGCTGGGGAGATTTTCGATGACGTTATCAACAACAAAGTCATGTAGAAAAACTAATGATGGTAGAGAGATGTTGCCTTTGTCGTGCCTAGGTGGTCAACAGACATTGAAAGACATGTAACCTGTCCCAGTAACAAGGCGTTGATCTACTCTATTCAGCAACGTCACCAATCTATACGATTGGAGCCGTTAGCTCAGAGTGAAGAGAAAAGAGAAGAAAGTGGAAAAGTGAGGGGGGGGGGGGGCTGCTTAAATACCCAGAGAAGCTGTCCCGTGCGTTTTGCCAATACCAAAGCTCGGACAATTTTGCTTAGCTTCGCTACTACTAGGCACGAGGTCACTACTCCTGATTAGGAAACGCCTGCAGTTGCGGGTAGGGTAGTAAGAGTGAAGTCGTTTTGGGACTTGATTGAGCATAGATACACCCCCCCCTCTAATCGCTGACAATATACCTCACCTCCACGCAGCTGCCGACCCTATCACCTACAACTCCCATAATAAAACCGCAATGTCCATTGAAACTCCACTCTTCCTCGTCCCAGCAGTTGCTGCTGGCTCCGCAACTAAGCCAGAGATCATGGAATGCAAGCGGGCACGCCAGCGAATTTCGAAGCTGATAGACCGCGTTCAAGGACTTCTAGGGGAAGACAACCCCGACGATGATAGGATGGGTCAGGCGCTCATCGAGGATACGTCCACCCGTCACGAGTTCTTACTTGACCTCAACCGAACCCAACGTGCGGTGAACAATGCCACCAACGCGCTCGACAAGTACAGGCAACGCCGCCCCAACCCTGAGGAGCGGAAGTCTGCCAATGAAGCCAACAAGTTTCTTGAAGATCTTAGGAACTGGTACCTCGATCCTTCCCCTGGAGATGAGGCTATCGAGAGAAGGGATCAGGCTCTGGAGACCGAGGATCATCAGGTCGAAACCACAGAGACTTGAGTAAGTCTGGTCACCCTCATGCTTAGGACATGATGCTGACATGGGAGACCGTTCTGCACTCCTAAAGATGTTTCAAATTCATCTTTCGGTGTGAGTAAACTCTCTTTGAGCCATAGCGCAAACATTGCAAGCTCACCCTGATCCAGCAAGTCCTTCAACCGCGCTTCATTTCCCTTCTTCGCTCCTGCCCAGCAA
The DNA here is from genome assembly GCA_019202945.1 of Corynespora olivacea. Classification (NCBI taxonomy): domain Eukaryota; kingdom Fungi; phylum Ascomycota; class Dothideomycetes; order Pleosporales; family Corynesporascaceae; genus Corynespora; species Corynespora olivacea. The sequence continues at coordinate 185,644 of JAGQEM010000016.1, forward strand.
GAAACGACTTTGTATGAGTTTCCTGGATAGCCCTTGACGCGGCAATGCGAACAGATAATATGGTCAAAGGTCGTCGGATGCCTGGTCGCTGTGTGGCATGGTGGAGGAAGCGGGTTCATTCAGACTTGGCATGGCCGGCTGGATTTTAGTGTGTGCGTCTTCGAAAAGGTATCGGTTGCAAAAGACAAATGAATACTTCTGCTTTTATCAGTATTCTTCTGCAATTCTTACATCTTTCGTGATGCATGCGCGACAATTTTGGTGGAGTGTTCTGACTTCGTCATCGGAGCGACTGCGCGTTTGCAGACCCCACGAAGGTTTTTTTGCACACAACAAAGGCCTACCTCGCCAAACTTGACACTGGCTTCTCGAACTACGGCTCTTCCAAGACTATCGTGATCGCTCGGGTTGACTTTCTCAAGCAACGCCTGGATGAAGCCACAATGCTCACCCTCCCTTCATCAGCTTTGCGGCGCCGCCGTCGTTCAGTCAGTTAGCCAGCAGCCGTCAACTTCAATGGCTCCGCGCATAGCTTCATACAGCTCCCCGCCCTCTGTATGTGAGATCATTGAGTAGATCTCTAACTTGCCCAAATTTGACGTTGGCGTGGGCGTGTCGGGCACGGTGTACATCTTGAATAGGTCCCTGATCAGTGAGTCTAGCCACGCTATGTTCTTCGAGGCTGGATTGTTGACGGGGGCTCCATGTGCGATCTTCCGGTGCTGCCTTCGCCTGATCACGCCGCCTATCCATCCCTCGATCATGGTTACCCACCGCCGCCCTCTGCCGGCCTCGCACCGCCGTCACCATTTGGCCACCCGTATCCTTGAAGATCGATTGCTCCACATCTCCAGGATATGGTGGTCATCTCCCCAGCTCTATCGAGCCTTCGCCTTTCGCTAAGCCTTCTGGTTCTGCTGACACACCGCCGCTTCTTGCTCAGCCTCCGCCCCATCGCAAGTCCGACCGAGGTGGAAATAGGTGTCCCAGGCACATCATAACAGGCAAAAACCCATTGCCAACAATGAGAACGCGACAATGCTGCCTTTCGCGCTGGGGAGGATTGCTTTCAATTTCATCAAAGGCTAATTCCTCGTGAAGTTGTGGTAGGTGGATTCCAGCTCCGTAATACAAAAGCTCAAGCTCTAATGGTAGTATAGTAAGTGTGGCAAGCCGCTTGGTCTTACAGACCGTTTTAGTCACAAGGTATTGGTTGGATATAATGTAGACAAAGAAATGAAAACCGGGTTAGTTGATGGTCTCTTGATCCGGTATCTGGTAGAATACAGTTCCCTAGTTTGCGGTGTCTCTTTTTCCTGTGCTATTTTATGAATGTGAGTTAGCGGTGAGGCAACCGTAGTCGCATGATTGCTGTTGGAAACAAAACCTACATATTGTCTGGCCCAAAAAACAAGTGAATGCTCACAAAATGTATGCTCGTCTCGTCGCCCGGGACAATATGTGTATGAGGGTGATATATACGCGGTTCTTACGGTCGCGTTATAGAGGTGGCAAAAAGATTAACACTGCACATCCACGGTAATGTATGCTGTCATATTTAAAAAAATGGCAAAAGCAAACCCCGGAGGGAAAACGCAAATCTTTCGATTTAACCATATTTTTCGGCCGGAGGTCGGGGAATTGCTCGCTACTCTGCTCTGCTGGGCCTGGTAGGAATTAGAAAGATGGAAACTCACAGATTCGAACAGACTCCGTAACCGATCCCCGTCAACACACTTCTGTGAAAGCATTTGTTGACTCCGCCGAACACGTTCGACCGCCCGGCCACTTATGGTGGTCTTTATCATTGTTGCAGGTATTACGATCAAACCGATTTATATACTACACCAAAGTTTGGTTTGGTATGAAATTCTGATTGCGGGAAAATGTGTGTGTGCAGCGGGCAGGGTGGGGCTATGAGGTAGTGATGTTTCCCTCACTGAGGCAACAGGCGGGCTACGTCACAACAACAGGCGTTTGGAACATTCCAGCATTGGTTTTGCGGTTTGAACCCTCTCCTACAGCACATACATGACAGCTATCGTGCAGGTGAATCGACTACTCCAAATAATGACCTAGTACCATTACAGCTTGCATCAATGCAGAGCTCGACGAGACCGAACTGTCCGGCGGCGGCGCGCTACACATGGCAGCCCATTTTTCAACTCAAACAACTAACACACATGCTACACTGGCGACTGTTCTGGTTTAGGCATAATTGTAACGGATGTCTCGAGTAGGAATACGTATTAGACAACACGACTGTGACGGCCGGTCTGCCCATCGTCCAAATATCCCGCGATCCATTTGTCGAAATATTGTCCCAATTATTTTTCGCTCTGCCCTTGAATATCCGCAGCAGATATGGGAGTCAAATTGCACAATTTACTTGAATCAAGAGAGCCCAGCTGGACGCAAACATCTGCACCATGCAAATCTAATTGGACTGAGACAATTCCGCCAAACAGGCGCTGAGTCTGTAACCCTAACTATCGACTTCTCAAAGGCCACCGATTCTAGCCCGACGGGATCACAAACCGCCTCACCATAACGCATGTACTTCTCCTTACTTTTCTCACTTGGAGGGGGATTGAAGACCGACAGGCCTTCTCTCTATACTAGGCAGCAACCACAAGACATGTCCTCACCACATCGGTGCTCAGCACGTCCACCATACCCCATGTGAGGCTTTTGTAGCAGGAAGGCTTATCCAACTCTATAGGACGTAAATCAATACCGACCGACCAACCAAGTCTGCGAGCCGTGTTATAGCCTGTATTTTCGATCAGCTTGAGAATCTAGATTTCAAGCACGAGGTGCTAAAAAGCCAGCAGAGGGTGATCTAACAGACAACATTTGCGTAGAATGACATCATTTATAAATGCATCTACCACGGGCCTCGAAATACATAAGCCATTATCCTCCTATCCGTGTGCCGAGCGTTGCGTGTGCGCTGCCGTGGCTCATTTCTCCATTATCTTCCCATGTCTGATTCTTCCTTCACACAAATTTCGGTTTCTAGCGCTTCCTGTTCCAGATATTCGCCATCTTCACCGAGCGTTGGATGGGGGGACGGTGTCGAGACCGTGGAGAATTGTGTGTGGACGTACTTTTCTTAGAACGGGAAGCGCAAGGTTGTGGGATGTAGGATAGTACTGACTCTTGAAGCTGGGATCGAGCGCTTGAAAACGAGAATGTCCCGCAAGTGACAGACGGTCTGAAGCTTCTGAAAGCAGTATATGGGATTGGTACAGCTCGGAGGAGTGGCTGATTCCTGTTGGTGAATGACGGGAGCTTGGATCGTGAACTTGCCGCGACCATGACTGTATGTTGAGTTTGTCGAGCTAGTTTTGGAGCTTTTAGAAATCTGCCCTGCAAAAAAAACTCCCATTGTCTCACCTTTTCCTCACCTGTAATATCGTCATGAACCTTTCGTTTTCGAATGATTTAGGCTCCACAATAGCTTTGGTACAGAGTATAACAGGTCTTCACATCGATATTAATTGCCAAAAGTGGATCCCTCTGCGTGAGGCCGCGGTGGCGGCAGCTACGGCCCTGTTATGCATGTATTGGAAGGTAAATATATCGAAGTCGGACCATATTGGTTCATGCTAAATGGATCAGCGAACCAGATCATGCAAGTGCGATAGAAGGCATAAAGAAGGCTTAGTGAGGCTGTGTGCAGCAATCTGAGGAATAATTGTAGGCATAGGAGAGAGTTCTTGAGTTTAACGTTTACCGATTCGATCCCACACACGCTGTTATTCTCGCCTAAGCTTGTGTCCAAAGCCGAATCAACGGTCAGGCAGTTTGTCTTTTCTGGAAGTGGAAGGTTATCGTCAACCGCTCGCTCAGATCGTCTGGTCCGTGGGCGCGGTACTTGAAAATGACCGAAGGGAGTGCTCTAGGGTCGATCTTGGAGCATTCAAAGGTAAGGTACTACACATCGACTGCAAGCGTTCAAGCACTCTCGCTCATTTGCCTTATCAAGAGTCAGCAAACTTCCCTAGGTACAGACACAGTCAGTGACCGGTTAGTGAGCGAGCGATGCAACAAGAGGAGCCGAAGTGAATGCAGCAAATCGGGAGCACGGCTGCTGTGAAAAGCGGGGCTCAAGGCACGTGAGCGTAGATAACATTGCTGCCCTCACACCCATGAAAATTCTGTCCTGCTCCAAAACCTGTCTAATACATACGACTGGCGCTTCTCGACAGCTTCCTCCCAATTTCCTTTACATGATTCATAGAGCCGCCATTTCTTTAATCTATACACCGATCTCCAGGTTAGTGTTCTGCGCAAAGGACGCCTCCAGGTACATTGTGCTTCTGCTGCGTCTCCTACTCCGACCTTCGCATTGATGATTTATCTATGCCGAAATTAGATTTATTGGTTTCAGATGCTAATAATACCAGCAGTTTGAGGCACAGGCTGTGAGCAATGCAACGTTTCGGTGCCCGTATTTTTGGCGTGTGCTAAAGTAAAATCACTACACCGTACCCACACCAGCTCCGCCGGCGTGGAAGGTGAACCGACAAATTCGAGTCGGAATGGCAGGCCACATCACCCAGAGTGGATCCTTTCCGGCTCGAGTGCAAATACGACCGGCTACCAAAATCTTGACGAAGTCCAACGATACTCCGGCCAACCGAAGGCACCTCCTTCAGTTTATAGTACATCGACCAACATTCTTATGGCATTGAAACTCGGCCGAGTGAGGTATTCTGTCTCAATACATACTTATGGGGCGCCCATCAAATACAATCCTTCAAGAGTTTCGATCCATACTAACCTAATATTGAATTGAAAGCATGTTCCCTATTGCAGTTTCGGGATAATACACGCGCACTTAGCAGAAATCAATCATAACATCTTTCACATAACGTATGCTTGGAATTAAAGTCATAGCTTTTTCCGTCTATAAGCCATGTTGCCCTACCTCATCGACCAAGATGGATGCGAAACACGTACTGCCATGTAAGCTCCTTTCTCTCTCCACCCCGCAGACACAACAGATGACCGACTTGATAGCACCCTACAGTATTCCCTCACCCTTCCACTCCTACCCCTCCTTATCTTCTGTTTCGCACTCTTCATCCGTCATGACCGCAACGAACGCTTTATCTACCTCTGTCATTGCTTTTTGAAGGGACCGAGAGAAGAAATGGAGCCACCTTACTCTGTGTAGGCAGACTCGTGGCCACGCGCACTTATTCACCCACTACAGCGCCTATATCTCCGCGCCCCAATAGCCACTTTGGATAACACCCAAACAGACGACGGAGAAGAGACGCACCTATCCGGAATCCACACAAGCTGAACCCAGCTATCATCTGCTAAGCTCATCAGACGCTTTCGGGTGAAGCACTAGAGAACTTGAATCTAAACGCTTACTTGAGTACCTGTGGGCCATTCCTCTGCTATGCCACACATGCAGTCACCAATGTCGTCGTTTGAGCCGGTCTTGGGCTTAGGAGCGAGTTCGACGCCACCTTACAACAATGGACGCGCCTATATGAACACAATCAAGACGACTACGATCGAGCTGTTAGGAAGATGCAGGAATGGAAGACCGCCGATTCAAGTCTCCACTATGTCATGGCCGCCACTGTCTGACAGAAGGTGTCACATGCGCTTGAGCAGATCAATCGTAAATAACGAGATGTACACAATAAACCCATAGCTTCACACAATGCACCCGGCTCACTTCTACCCCATAAACACTGTGCAATTACCGGTACAGCGGTCACCCAGTTACCCTCCAGCAACACGCAGGCAAAGGGCTGGACCAATATTTCCACCAATACTATGCTTATCCACGTTCATCAACCTATGAAGCTGCAGATAACCTTCGCGACATTGTTCTAAATCTCCTTCGTTACGACAATAAACTGGGCATTCTTTGTACTGGTCGATGCATGTAACCGGTAAAGTCATTTTTCAGGCGTGTTCACAGTCAGCATGAAAGGGGACTGAGTCCAAACAGAATCATTCAAACTCCTATTTATCATCTAGATTTTCACCTAGCAACAGCCCGCCCGCTGCAGCACTCATGTATTGCGACTCACACGTTATTTGTGCACATAGTATTATACACGACATACTTCTTGTATATTAATTACACAACTAAGGGCCCTTGACCAACGCTTTCAAATAATTCTCCACAGTATCTTCCTCGACCACCCAACTAACCCAGGCTGCTCGATCCACTTGGTAGTATAGAATCACGTCCCTCCGCGATCTGCTTCCCTTCGGCGAAGACGTCGATGAATTGAACTGCGAATTTGGAAGACTCCTTATCCTCGGACACCATTTTCTCAGTAAGCTTGGAGCACAGCATGGATAGTGAGCCCATGAGAACCGTGAGCACTTTCTATCCGGACGGGGATTTTTGAGGTGAACTGACGAGGATCTTCTGTAAGTAGAGTGACGGTGCGAAAGACTGGCTGATGGTAAATTACCGTATTTGCGGACAGCTGCGAGAAAGTACCGTTGCTTTCAAGGGACGCTGGTGGAGCCGCTGCTGCATGAGGTACGAAACCAGTGCTCAGTGCTGGAGCCACGAGTGAAGTGCTGATGCTGGAAAGTCTCGATGCTGATCTCGTCTCTGGCCAAAATTATTGGGAACTGCAGAAACGATCACAGGACCAGTGGCACGGAGACAATGCGTCACGCTGTCGTCAACGCCAAAAGGTACGGTGGGTGTTCGAACATGCTGAGGGTTGTGAGCATGAGAAGTGTGGGTGTCGCCCATAAATCCCGGCAGAGAACGGCACGTACTCATGACTGTATCGATAGATGGCGGAGGGAACGAGGTAGTACTCCATGCAAAGGAATCCTGAGTAGAGAGCGGCAGGGCAGCATATGGGTAGTTACTCCTGTTAGAAGGTATCTTCAATAGTGTGGCACGGGGCAAGTTGAATATTTTCATTGATTTCCATATATCAGAAGTGAATTATGAGCAACTGTGATAGATAAAGATTGATAGTAGTGCACAGTTAAGATGATGAGTGTGTAGAAGTCGAAGGTTGAGTCGTGTTCATGATGACTGGGAGAAGACAATAGCAAAGAACTGTCAGACATGTATTCTCGGAAGGAACACGATGTGTCACTATCTAAAAGCTGTACGGCGTGTTTTCCCTACACTAATATGCAAATTGAACTAATAGTGATTAGGTAGTGGTAGTGAGAGAGAATTGCATAAACAAACAAGCAGGTGTTGGGACAAGGATAGAAACACCCGAGACAGCCTTGGCTTAGTGAACTCACGGTGAAGGAGACTACGTCATATGGTCAGAGATTGCTACGCTCGGAACGCTGTTGCTGTGGTGAATCAGGGTTTGCCTATCTAAGCATCCTATATAAATTCTGTCTGCTCGCTGTCTCTCGCGACTTTACTTCTACACCATCTTTGTCTTCACGGTTTCCTTCTGCCCTTCCCAGGGCCGGGACATGAAGTTGTTTTGAATTTTTGCCGTCCTTCGAGACGGCGACCCGGTGTACAAGCCTGACCACCCTGAAGCTCCGGCGTCGGTACTCTCCACCAGCTTGACCACTCTCAAGCACCGGCGACGGTGCCCTGTACAGCTTAACCACCCTCAAGCTGCGGGCGCCCTGGTATGTTTACCTTCTTCCCAACATCATTTGCAAAGGCTGAGACTTACAAGCTGCCAGGCCAGCCGCACTCTCGACTTGTTCAGATGACCGCCGCCAAGGCGTGGCATGGAAGAGACCGTCACACTCGCCAGAGTACTTAGAGGCCTGATCTGCAAATCCCAACCTCTGCGGGGTCATCCTGATATTTCTAAGAGAAGAACCGATGTGTGTTTCATTTCCTACGACAGAAGCGACCGTTACCCTCACCAGAGTGCTCAGAGGTCTCATTCGCAAATCGCAACCTCCACAGGGCCATCTTGTGAGACCACTCTTGGCTACTCTAATAACTTGTTCGCAAAGTAAGTCGTCTACTATCCAATAGCGCTGCGCAAGTTACTAATACTGCTATTGATTCAGCCATTCCACCTCGCGTGTCGTTGAATCTGCTACGGACTAGCACCTTGGCAGGATATATAAGGTGCTCACGACTCATGGCTACACCACTAGAGAACACCGCACTTTCAGTCACATTTCAGTCTACAGCAGAATCGATCATATGTGCGGCATCCGATACAGACCGACCACTTGACTGCTACTCAGCCCAGTGTCAAATAACGAATTTGGGCTCCTTATTCAAGGCCAGGCCAAACCGGCTCTCCGCATGCCCTTGTCGGCTAGTTTCCACACACCATTTACTTCAACAATTCCTTCGACCTTGACTGTCAACCCACATTGAGACGCTACCATCTCTCTCACCTCTCGGCATATTGAAAAAGACATCGATTGTTCGTCATGGAGTCCCGGGACTGAGGTAGAAATGGTTCAGCGTTTATGAGTTTGTCACACTTTCCTGGTATCTCAAACTATTGTTTATATTGGGTTTGCGGCTCATGGCCTTCATTTGTTGTGTCCTTTTACAGCGTCATTCTGTGCCAAACATACGGAACAAGCCAATAGCAATGAATAAATCAGGTTCATGTTCAGATTGGAATAAATTCACGTCAATGCTTCTCGAAATTGATGATGTTCTTCGGTTACATGTCTTTCTCTAGGCTAGCTCTGTCAACTTCCTATATAGCTCGTTATTGAGCTGCTCAACGCACAATTCACCCTTTCCTCATGTACGCCTGGTTTTTTGTCTATTAAATAAGGCTAAAGTGATGAGCGATCCTCAGTTATAATTTACCACAGGCAACCATGTACGCACATAGCTGAGGTGAACTTTACTGAATTGGTGGATAGCTACTAAGGGAAAGTATATATTCGAGTGTGTGCCATTAGTTCCATAAAAGGCCTGGAACCGGTATAGGCAGAGAAACTAGGTACCGAACGAACGATGGTCACGCATACCATATCTAGCCTACCAACCGTGACATCATTCACTCTTTGTAAAGTTTGCATTTAGGATATCAACTGCAAAGTGGAGTTGAATAACCGTATGTCTTGGAAGCACCTGGAACTATCCCTGGTTCTTCTTCCTTATGCTCAGTACTCTCTATTTCCAAATGCTGCTGTTTATACGTCGTATGATGGCATGCATTCTAGGGAGTTGATGTGTTTCCGTGGTTGTATTTGACAAGCCCTACGTTCCCCAACATCGTGGGTCCTTCCGCGTTTGCCCACTCACTACTCCCCATTAGGAACGGTACCCGCAGGTACTTCGGTGTCGTATCTATATTCTTTAAATTCGAAAACTTCCCTCAAAACAACTTCATGTCCAGGCCCAAAGGGCGGGGTGTGGAGTCGTTCTGATTTTTGCTTTTTTCTTTCCATTCCTTGGTCCAGGGGACTCTGTGCTGGATGAAATTTCGATTGATCAATCAAGCAACAAGCAGCGTGTATTCGAAACCGAAGCAAACCGTACGCGCCTCTCGTTTCTTTTTGGAGTTCCTATGAGACAAACCTTCTCGATACATTCAAGGCCGTACACTCCCATTGCTCTCACCGAACGATTAGCTCGAAAGACTGGGCAATCGTATCTTAACCGCAGTCTTGCTTGCTTTCACAACTCGGAAGATCAGGCACCACCTTCCTTCCAGGGAGAGGTTTTCTTGCCTCTATTACGACACCAAGCCCGTGACTGCCTTTCCTGTACCGAGAGTTTGTTGATGCTGATAAGGAAGTTGGGTCTGCTAGCGCCATTTCGCGAGGTACTCAAAACAGCACTGCCCCGCCTCTCCTCCTCTTCTCCTCCATCACCTTCAAATTTCGAATTTTTCTCCAGGTCCTCCGGACCCCAGGACATGAAGTTGTTTTGAATTTTTCCCGGATCGCCCGTTTTGGGGCAAACTTGCCGTAAGTCCATTGCTCTCTTCTCTGCAAGGACAGACTCACTGACATTGCTGTAGCCCCGGTGGGCCTGTCTGCTGTGGACTCTGATCACAATCACCTGATCACTATCCTCATGGGGGATAGCGCCTTGGCAGCAGCCTTGTATTCATCCTGAGCGGGGCTCCCTCACTCCTAGATCCCCAGCGTCTAATTCTACCTTGTGTTTCTACACCCTTTTTCGTCTGTTTTCTCTTGGTTGTTTGCTTGGTGCTTTCATAGCCACTCAGTCTATTGCACTGTCTATCCACGTCGGCCGCCGCCAAAATCAACAAGAACAATGGAACCTACGACCTAGGCGGCGGTCGGCGGGCATGATCCGAAACAAAAGTGGAAATGGACGGTAGGTGCATTGTCGACCACAGAGCGAGCCCTCTGCTCTAGCTGCTTGCCATATTTGTAATACTGACCACGGTGACAGAATCATGGTCCCCAATAACGTCAAACGAGAACGGACATCCCGTTTGAGAGGGCAAAGAACAGCCCCTTGCACAGGCTTTGCCGGTCACAGATATTACGAGCGATGCCAATGACAATGCCACTTTCCCAATCAGACATCCGTCATAGTTCAACGACAGCAAAGCTCTTTCGAAAAGATTCACATCAAAGCCCTGTCTCTTGCCTTGAGCGAGCCTCTGGCTATTGCATCTGGTAGCTACTGCGTACGATCGATCGACGTTGCGTCGTGCCTACGATGATTATTACGATTACCTACGCTAATATTGTGCTTTGGCCTACTACTGCCTGAAACGGCTACACAATCCTACTGAATCAGAAGGTTGATGTTATCAACCTTTCACTTCCAATTTCCCTACCCACATCTCATCGATGAGATCCACCCTTGTCTAGTTACCCATCGGTACGGCATCAGAACCCTGGGTCACCGCGGCGGAGAACCCGTCTCGAAAAATCGATTACTACGCAAACCCCATGCCACCCGTGAGCAGGCGCGAGCTCTAGAACCTCGGCGTCAACCCACAGTCAGACAACGAGCGACAGTCAAACACTGCTCTAGGCAGACGGAGATCAACGCGCTCGAAGTCAATACTGTCGACAACGGCATCTGACAAAAGCCAGAAGGAGCGGACTGGAGCCATACTTGTTTTTGTCTGTTTTCGCGTCCTTTGAGCCTCCGGCTATTGCAGCGGCGACAGCAACAGGTTTATGATAGGCGAATATTAGATCCAGCACAGTCAGTGGAGACGGGGTTGGGGTTGGTGGAACCGGATGGGCTGGGCAATAGGGTGCCCAAGCTAGGAATGAAGTTGATGGGATCGCCTGAGCTCGAGATGATGGTGCACTCTTCCTTTCTTTTTTCACTCGTCAATGTATTGATCCCATCCATCGTTCATTCCACGTCGCGCCGTGATGTGCTTGCTTAACATTGTGCCTCTCATCTTTGATATGTTTGCGTAAGCCATATCACAATGCCGTCATCTCAGCGTCGCTGTAGCTTGTACATCCCTTACCCTCGTTCTGATGCTCTACGCAGACGCACCGAGTATGATTTGCCGAAGGCTTCGCAACAAGAAGCGTTCGTGTCGTTGCCCAACTTTCAGAGCAAGTGCGGTATCCTTACGATGAATCTCCTCATGTCCGTGATAAATGTGTGCTCTTGAATGATGAATCTGTCGACCAATTCACTCGCTATAGGGCTGCAGGGACATCCCTATCAGCTGGTCTTCATGCAAAGGTACTGGCAAATGGTGATGCGACATCGCAATACCCATATCCTTGATGACTCTGGCGTCGCGATCCAAACCAGTGGTCGAACGCCCGGGATTTTCAAGTCGATGTCACTCACTAGAGCGTTTTGGTGGTCTGCAAAGAAGCGGAGAGAATGAAGGCAACACAAAATGCAAGACGCGATGTATACCAGTCCCAAACAGAAGCCCAAGGTCCGTTTCAGAGCGCATTCAGCTCAAGCTCGCAACAACAGAGCCACAGTGGTCAGGTACAGCAGTGCGGCTATAGAATAGATTCCGCATGTGCTTCAATCCCGTCTTCTGGGTCATTGACAATGATGGCCTGTTCAGGACAGCCGTGCACTGATTTGAAGCTCCATGTTTTGGGGATGGAGCGCAAGGCGGGCGATCTTGGAACCGCTATAGGGTCATACCTATAGTGCCTTCATAGGAATTTCGGAGCGACAGGATTTCGAGTTTGCGCATTGGGCAGCACTGCAGTCTCGAAATGCTACTGGGATTCAGTGTGCAGCATTACCCGCCTCCTGTCGAGTGTGTAATGTGCTCCCCCACATGAGCACATTTCTGCAGGCCTACTATCGTGCATGCTGAGGTTTCAAAGCATTCCTGCTGTGGCCGAGAGTCGGTGTTTATCAATGGTATGGGCATCGGAGCACGACTGTCGAACACGAAGCTCGCCGATGTATTCAAAGCCGCCATCCCCTCGCTCGAACGACGCAGTTTCGCCGCACCCGACCCTGCCACGCCCGAGTACGAAGGCCTGTCCGGCCCGCTCATCACCTCCTTCTCGGCCAGTCTGCTCAACGATCTGGAGCGCTTGAATACGCTGGTGTGCATAGCGCGTAAAGTGTTGGTCTACGTACGGAGAGAAGGTACAGAACTTGGCCGCGGTGAAGCTCAATGTTGATACGCAGTGGTTGACAGGAGGCGATTATGCGGTCCCTGTTTGAGGTTTGCATCGCCTTGATCCCACACTGCAATGCGGGAATGCCGATTGCAGCGGAATCGGAGGTGCTAGAAGATGGCTGCTACGCCAGTTCATTCCGCACACCAGATGCTCTATAACCGCTACTGTGTGAACCTCGCGATGGTCGTAGCAGTCTCTGTGTAATAGGGAAGACGGCAGTATCCCGAGTTCCTCAACCGAGACGTTCGAGGGATATTTTCACTATGACGTCTTTCGAGGGGCAGCTGCGTTGTGGCGGTCTTCGGTGATGTTTTTCCCCTTCCCACCGCCAACGGAGCGGCAAACCCCTCAATGAGCGACACAGCCGTCAACATACCAACGTCAATGCGACGGCTACGTTTTCCTATCCGTTTTGTCACCGTGACTGGTGCAGTGCTGTAGTTCTTCTTGTCGGCTTCGCTTGTATGCGCCCCATCCAGGCCACTCGAGCAAACCGGCCGGGCCTCCGTTCATGGCACTTCTACCACATTCATCACCCCCTCATCGGCGACGACGAGTACAACGAAGGAAGCGACTATACCAGATACGACAGCGATTCAGAAGACCAATAGTCGCAGCACAGCGTATAGCAAGTCGAGCGGCCTTCCACGCGTCGAGGCGTTCCTGGAGCGGCGCTACGGCAACCCCTCCTGCGACTTTACCATACGTGCGAGATTAGGTACTTCTTTTGGCGTGAAGAGGATCGGTGGTTCTGATAAAGCGCATACTCATGGCCTCATCATCTCACTCTGAATGTAGGTTCAGCTCGTTCGAGAGCACCCATTCCCTCTCCTTCTCTTCAAAAGCCCTTCCCCGCCTGTAACGCCGCCATCTCCCACATAGAGAAGCATACAAAGTGGCAGAAGGTAGCGACGAAAAGCGTAACGAGGAGCCAGGAGAAGCGGCGGACACGAACCTCGACCCAAGATCGAGGCGAGGGACCGCGGTATGAACAATGATCGTAGCGGCATTGTACTTCCTCAAAACATACGAATACGCCGAGCTCACAACATCACAGTAGTGATAGGTTCCAGACACCAGCCCGCGATTCTGAACGCCCTCCCACGAACCGCGCCCGCGCGTCACCGCCGCAGTGAGGGATACAGAGGGAGGATATAATGGGATCAAACACTTGGGTCACGGCGCGGATCAATGGGGGCATACACCATGGGTGATGGAAAGGTCAAGCTTGATCTCGGAACTGGGGTGTCGACACCAAGGGAAGGATGCGCAAAGAAGGCTGACATCAACTCCTCGAACGAGACTCGATGGTGCGACGGGGTCGCTCCCTGTTCTTTGCCGGTCAAAGAATGCCGACCGCCGCACGAACGAAGCGATAGATGCCGGAGAAGAACGCAGACGAGCAGAGCTGAAGAAGCCTTCGGGAATGAGTGACATGAACTCCTTGAAATGCCGCATCGGGATCTGACCAACTCGTAGATGAGCGCAAATTCCGACTGGTTGAGCTACTCGGCATTTGAGACTGGCAGAGCTTGCGCGTGGTGTTCGTTTCTGCGTTCTTGGAGCACTATCTCTTCTCCGGAGCCGTGTAGCGGTGATTAACCTCCAGTCAACCACCTGCTGTAAGTGCGCGCAGCTATTTTCATCTTCCCCAGCCGCCGAAGCACGAACTACCAGTTGGACAGTGCAGTAACACTGAACTCGAACTGAACGTGTATAACACTACTCGAACCATTGGACGGCTTACGAGCAGACAACCATGAGCAGACGGACTAGCATTTGAAGCGATGCTCATCTGGTACAGAATGACGTGCAACATCATGCATCCTGATCCGGTCTTTCTTCGTTCTCTCCGCACCGAGTTTCCCGAGTTTCGAATCCAAGGTACGGCGACTTCTTGCCATACGTTAAATGAGTCGCAGTACAAGTTGCTGGTGCGATAAGACAGTACTTGCGCGAAGCGTGGTCGGTATCATTTGAGAAATTCCGACACATCAGGATTGATCATCGCACACTTTAAAGAGAACAGCATCGATACAGCCGAAAATTCTGTCCATGATTCAGAATAAGTGTGAAAGCCAGATCGAGCGCGATAGAGGTGTGCGACAGCAACGCGAAGATGCGGCGGAGAAGTTCTGCTTCGAGCGAATCTCATGCTTTCGTTCTTAGGGTTTGAGCTCCCGAGAAGTGATAAGAAGGATTCCTTGGTGTGGTAACGTATTTCCGAGTCATCCGAGTCGATTGTAACGACGCTGGAAGGGAGTCGCGTTCGGAGCGATGACTCGGAAGCTGATGCGTCCTCATTCATTCAACGTCGCCTTTTCAGCACAGATTTTCGACGGGGACCTTCGCGGGCTTTTGCTCGGACAGCGCGTGCTGATGATTGCTCCAGGCACACACCCTGAATCCTTGATGTGCACCTTCGCTAGCATTTGCTGGTCGGCTCTTCCACATCCACCGAAATGCCGTTCTTGTCGGGAACTCTCGAACTCCGTCGAATCCGGTACACCACAACGCCTTTTGAGGGTCAAGGCGGGCGCAGGGCTAGACAAAAACATAAGGCGCGCACTTATGCCATGGCCTAGCGGTTCCATTTGGATGGTAGCAGCGGTTATGCAAATTACATCTGCATCTCCGACTGTTATTCCTGGCCCATTTGATGTCAGGTGCAATATCTTCAAGACGGTATGCAAGTAGGACCGATTTGAATGGAAGCTGGAGAGGTTTTCCCGGTCACCCAAGATCAGCCGCGTACGGAAAGGACAAGTTATAAGATCGCGAGAACCGGTATGAGTGTCAGTCTCATGGGAACTGAACGCGGGATAAGACTTCTTCGCCTTGAGCGCACATACGGCCGTCATCCAGACATTTGAGGTTAAAGGATCGTAAGTGTGTCGTAAACACTTCTCGATGGCATTAGTTACTGACACTACGGGGAGCAAGTCGCTTCCGGTGCAGAAACATGCTTCGTTCATCGCGTCAGTACAGCAGATCGTCCTATTACGATAGTCCGTCATACATACATGCAGGATCGAATTACGCATATCCGTCGTTGCTTCGGTATCGAGCCAGAGAGCTGTTGGTGGTCGAAGCTGCCTCCGTAGTACTCCACAGGTCCAACTATACGACGAAGTATGCGCTTGAGATCAGATGATCAGTGGATGGATACAGTCATGCAACGTCGCGCTTCACGCGTGAAAGCATGATTGCTGGTGTCGGTCCGAGTCGACTAATCAGAATAAGTTCTTTGGCCAGCACGAATCGGTACGGGCGAGAGCCTAGACGTCGAGAACGCCGGACTTGAACAGCGAGCTGATGCAGCGAAGGTTCCATCGGAAGCAAACGGCACTCCTGCAAGTCTCGCAAAGTTGAATATTCTTCTTTCTTCAACGCCTAGAAGCACAGCCTCACATCTCCCTCGCCGATTATGCCACTACCGAGCATGGAGAGCGCGACCGGCGGAAGTATCGGACAGGAGAGATGGTGGAGAGTGCGATGACACCACGTCTCGCAGCTGAGATAGGCTTTATGCAGCAATAACTCAGTCAAGGGAACCAGGTATGTGTCTAACTTCTACGATCGCAGCCATGGCTCCTGTGATCTGGACTCTATCGCTTGGCAGATATCGGCTCCATGGAATCCAAGGAATGACGAGCGACGAGAGTCGGTAGCCTTAACGGTCCTTTTTCGGCATAATCCAGTGAAGGTTGTTGAACACCAGAAATTAACTCTTCGGTGCCAGTCAACGGACAGCTCAGAGTGGAAGATAGCGCAAGTCGAAACAACCCATACTGGACCGTGGTATGCTTGCGGAGGAGTTGCCGATCTTTCCGTTCATTTCTTCCCCGAGAGTGGAGGATGAAGGGATGTACACGCAAGAGCGGGGTGAAAAGACCTCTGGTGCCCAATGGAACTTGGCGCCGGAGGTGAACCACGGTTGAGCTCGTATCGTGCCGGGAACTTGTGCGACAACGAACATGTAAAAAGGGTTCTGTCGCCGAACATCGGCCATGGCGGAAGTCGCATTGTTCTCTCCACAGTCGTCTTCAGATTTAGGATTCCGGCTTGAGCATGAGATGTAACCTACAGAATCCGATTGCCTCGCATGACCTGTGAGGCGATCTTCCGACCAAAAAAATCCCGGCGATATGACGGCAACTGGTTCGAAGTGCAGTCCGGCTTCAAGTCAAGCCGAGATATAGAGACGGCAAGATGGTGACCCGATAGGACGTGAGGCAAAGAGGTATCAGTGAACGGAGGTTCATGTGCGTTTATACTCTGGCGTTCAAATCCTGAGTATCTGGCAGTCTTGCTGGAGCCGGAAACCCCACTCGGTCATCCATTTGAGAATCAAGAACGGTGGAGATGACCATTTCGACGATATTGAAGGACTTTTCGATTCGATTATCGACCCGAAACAGAAGCGCGAGAGAATTAAGTCGAATGGGAGTTAACTGATGGCGAATCAGGGACGGGATGAGGATTCCGAAAGCTCAACCAGACGCGATATACAACAAAACACCAGCCGCAATGGTCACGCTTGCTTCCAATCAAGAATAGTTTGCCATACCAAAAGGCTTGCGGCCCAACGGTTACACATGTTCTCCACGAAGGTCGCAAAGCGGATACCAAAGGAGCAGTGCCCTGCTGCATATATCGAGTGGCTGCGATTTTCGAGCGATTCGTGAGTTCAAAGCGGAATGCGAGGCGAGTGTTGGGTCCATACGATTTTGAGTCAACGAAGATAAACGGGCGTACCAGCATCGTGCATCGGTTGAGGAAGCGTTGTAGCAACATCAGACGGTGATGCGTATCATCGATCCAGTAATGGGAATAACTGAGTCGAGCTCAAAAGCACCGGTACTGGCATGAAAGAATGTGGAGTCGACAGCCATAGGAAAATCGCGATCGTCGTATCCGAGCCGAGGCATATCGAGATTGAAACACAATGCAGCCGTTCGAAACCGAGGGCATTCCAACGAGAAACCATGCCAAGTTGACGGACGTACGCACGAATGCGAAAGCTCGAGCGTGATGAGATGCGCATACATGGACGACAAGACACCACCGACTCCGCGAAGGTCGAAACGGAAGAGGCGAGAGCCGCATCGCTGCGATTTTTAAGCTCAACAATACGACAATGGGCTCATTTCGAGAGAATCGACAGAAGACGCAAGATCGGCGAAGATACCCCATTCGGTCAGAACTCCGGTGCCATGTTGAGGCGCTTTGGTGATATATCCAAAAGGACTGCGCGTAGCGGAATGTTCGGTAGTGGCTTCTCCAACGACCTGAAAGACCCCAGCGAGTCGGTACAGCAACCGTAGAAGAACCGTATAGCGACGGTATACCCCTGGAAAGCGTTCAAGTGTGCGTTTCCCACCATTTCGAAGGTTACGATGCGATACATACCCGACCTACCTTTGCTGTATGCAGTCGTGTGAACCAAAGGTCCTCTCAATCTACGCCGACGTTAGCAGAGTTCCAAGAAAGCAACATTGCTCGAGACTTACATATATGCCATCTTCTTCTACACGAATGCTTTCGCAGCCCAATTCCACGGAGGGGTATCACGATGACGATCTGATACAGCAAGCAATCCTGTCAATTGCGCCCGGAGGCTATTCCGACCTGCAGCAGATCAAGTGAGTGTTCTTCACTACCCTAAAGAAGATGATATTATACATACCGACCTACCTTGGCTGTATGCGGTGGTCGATGTCATTTTTCAGTTCCAACTTCCTGGGAAGGGGTTAGTGAGCATTCGAGGTGTTCCGAAGTGAAGCACTTACCAGAGTGTATCTTCAGCCAGCTGTTGTTTGTGTTTCAGCCCGACATCTCCGAACCAACCGTACAGCGAGTGAAAGAAGGAAGGTGATGTTTATAGATGTCAGTTACTTCGACAAAGAAGCGGAGGGGAGTGAGACCTTGAGGGTGACGGTGGCCAAGGCCGTCGCCCGTAGCGAGAAGATGAGACAGGCGACACCTGCGAGAGGGTTAGTCGAATCTCCATTGGGAGAGGTGAGAAGCTTACGAGAACGGGTACCCTCTACTGACTGCGGCAGCAATTGCCAAACGATGAAAGCCCTCAGACTCAAGGAAAACAAGCCGAATGTGCTGAAGTGGCGCTGTTGCGCGAGAATATGATCAGTAAACTCCGAGCCGCAAGATGATGAATTCGGTGTTAGTCGAAGAGCAAAGATGATGATCAAATCCGAAATACGAAGGCTTCGAATGGAGCATGAAGACAGCTCAACACTCGCCGAAGCGACGCAGACAATGCAGATGACGCATGTTGAGAAAGAGGCCCGGTAGCCAGTCGGTTAGCAGGCACGAGAGCCGGCGCCTCATCGAGGATCGACCAGACTTTTGTGCGATATTTCCGTGGAGAGTGAAGAACCGAAAGAGGTTGAGAGTTGAAGAGACCGAGACGGAAAGGAAAGCATCCATTTGGATGTTGAAAGAGTCGGAAGAAGAAAGACCGAAAGGAAATGTCACCGTAACAAACCCGAAATGCCACAGCGAGAGGCATCACTATTGAAGAGTCGGGAACGAAGACGGGCAATCGGGGTGACAGTCGCGCAATGACGAAGCAGCGACTTAATACCGAAAGCGATCGTGCGCGTAAACGAGATTTAGACGTCGCCGCAATCGAGACTGTTCCTCATGTCGCCGAAGCAACAAAGGAGAACAGCAGTAAAGGGTGAACCTCACACCCACCACACCACACCACATCTCCAAGAAGCCTAGAGCACCGCCAAGGCGAGACCCCAACCCCCATCCTCTGAGTGACTCGCGGGCTCCCAAGATAACAGTACACAATGACACCACCCATTGGGAACGAACAATCCGGACGATCCGATGATCCTTGGACCATTCGTTCTTAGTAGTAGTGGTGGCATTTTGGCGTATACCGCAGCTACACAAAGGCACCACCCGTTGGGGACTTTCATTCCAGATGATAAAATCATCCAGTCTGTCGGTCCTTAGTAGTAGCGGCGCGATTATGGCGTGTAACTTCTCGGCGTTTACCTCGCAGGTACCTATCTGGGATGAAGATTATCAATCAAGAGTTAATGGTGTTAGGCTTCCGGAAGCGGGTGAAGTGTGAAAAGTGTGAGGTTCGAGGGAAGTGTCGACAAGAGATATGACTTTTGGTGTGACTTTGAAGATCAGATGCGACGGGTTGAGATGAGATGAAGAGTCGAAAGTCGCAAAGCTGAAAGAGTCGGATGATGACAAAAGAGATGATCTTCAAAGAAAGGTCGACAGAAGAGACGTTGTACTTCCCTGGACGACTACCGACCGCGGCGAGAGCTGTTGGAGCGAGCATGGCCTTCATCTTTGTCATGCGAAAAATCCCGAAGGATATCGCAGAGGAACCAGATTCAGACCAGCTCCTCGGAGGCGATAACTTGTGAAGGTCTCTCTTATATAACGTTGAGATGCAAATCGGTAGCGTCGTATGTCCGTTTCCCTGGACAGGGGGTTCGCCGAAGTGTCGACGAAGACGATCGCGACGTTGGCGAAATGAGACGACTGTGCCGAAGTCCGATCGGGATGCACAAAGCCGCCGAAGAAGTTGGGGGTCGGTGCCTCTCAGAAACTCTCGAAGAGAAGACCGTGCCGTCAGGTTGAACGGCAACTCCACCTATATTGGCTGAGGCGAAGCATGTTGTGCAAACGCAGGCATCGGAGGCCTTGATGAACGACCATCCGAACTCGCTGTGTTCCGCAGAACGGCGCACCACAGCGGTTATGTGTATTTTCTCCCAGCATATCCTGAGCTCGAAGAAGCCACAGGGAGCCTTCTCTCTCCTGTAAGCATCCCAAAGATGTGCTGCCTGTTGTCCATCCCTGCCTCTCCTGTCCGACGGGGTTGTTGTTGCTGTTGTGGGTGTCAAGGAGATGGCAATGGAAACACGGCATGAGAGGAAGATGCCACTCCCGGTGTTCGATCGGTACGTGTACGATTGCGCTGACGGGCGGCTTTTCGGCGTCGTATCGGCATTCGAGGTCTGGAGTGCCGAGAAGAGGATGTCGCTGTATCACGACCAAGTCAGCCAAGCTCTTTCCTCACGTATGCGGCGGCAATGGAGATGGAGAGGACTTACAAGATGCTAAGCGCGCCATTCGAAGTGCTGTTTCCGGCTGCTCGATGCTGACGATGTCGGCGATGCTGGTGTCGCCCGCCACATCCTCTTCTCGTGCCCATGTTGGGAAGCTGGGGAACTGGCAAAGTCAACAAACACCCTTCTACGCACTTTCCTCATCACCAGGAGACGGGGATGCTTACCGTGATGCCATTCCCAGCGGTGGTGTTGTTCCCCGCATCGGCGTGCTGCTGCTGGAGCTGAAAGCGGGGATGGCGTCTTCGGAAAGCTTCACACCCCTCGTCAGTTCTCGTCGATGCGAAGGTCAATGGATCTCATGTGCTCGGGAGGGACATACCTTGAGCCTTCATATACGTATCCCGGATAGCTCTGGGATGCTGGACGCTTGGTGTTGGTGCTGTCGTCGCCGTTGACGGTCAGCGCTGCGGAGGTCCGACGGCCACCACGAGCGAAGCAAGACCAGTGGGGGTCTCAAACAAGTGCGCTGAAGATAATGAGCGTAATAAGAAACACCCCAGAGCCTCCGATATCGTGTGGAAATTGTGGTTGTCTCGCTCAGAGGGGTCGAGAGTGAGAGACTTTGGCGGCTTCACGCAGCTCAAGGGGCCCCGCCAACACCACGCTGCCCTCCCGGGCTCCAAAAAAAGACGCTGGAGATGGGAACAGGTAGAAGAAGAAAATCTGATAGTCTGCAGCATCTCGAGACGTGTTGTTGTGTTGTGGGTGGGTGGAGAGATATCGTGAGATCGTTTGGGCGGCGGCCCTTTGGTGTTGAGTTTTCTGCCGGACGTAAGAGTCTGCAGCTTCACCCTCACACCTCTACGACGCCACAACAACACAAGATACAGTCTCCGGAGCAGCTGCATTGGAATCCCCGTATGCAAAATGGCCTCAGCACACTTTTGTATGAGCGATTTGGGCGTGGGGATGGGGAGACCGAGACTCCGGCGTGGGTAGCTTGGCGCTCACCGGCGATAGACCGCCCCAAGGCAAACCCGCGTGACGGTGGATGGCGACGCTGCAGGAGGGATCTCGACACGATCGAGAGCCTCCCGCGAGCATCCTCCCATCCTCTGCGTCTACCCTACCCCTACGACGAGCGGCCGAGACCATCCTACAAGCAACGAGCACGTTCAGCTACACGACAGGAGCGACCTCCGCCACCCTGCGACGGGCGACGCACGATCCACCCTCTGCCAGCAATCTTACATCTACGCTACAAAGTGATGTGGGGAGACAGCAGGCCTACAGCAGGTGGATACAGTCAGGGGGCAGCAGCAGGTAAAAGGCCGTCAACAGTAGACCCCCTCTCAAAGAGTCTCTGTTCTACAACGCCCCATGAAAGAGAGTACCGCGGATGGGAAACAAACATCGGAGAGTAGGATCGGCGACTACAACGACATCAGGTGCGCAGAGCCAGCGAGATGAGCACGGCGTTTAATGGAGTGAAGATGTTACGGAAGCGTACGGGAGTGAAGACATGAAAGGAGGAGACGGAAGCCCCATAGCGATGCGCATGTGGAACGCAGGAATACGATGGAGATGATGGAGATTGTATACGCATGTAGGATAGAGAGAAGACCACACGAAAAAGCAAGAGATGTGAGGAGATACTTGCGCTAGTTGCTGGAAAGCTATGAGCTCATGCCGGAGGAATAGAACAGGAGAACTACTGTGACATCAACTCTTTGATAGCCCTTTGCGGAGTACAGACTCGCGGAAGATCTCCCACACTACAGATATAGACTAGAGTTTGCATGCACAATAGACACGATAAAGATACGATAGAAATATGAGATGAGAGAGCCGCGATACAAAGCGAATAGGAGAAGATTTATGAGATGCATTCCGATACGACAGACATTGCCAACATCCCTGCTCTTTCTAATGGTACCGCAGAGTCTACGAATAAACACGAGATACGATGGACCTACATTGGGGTATATCAACGATGCTTGAGCGCGGAACGTACGTTGAGGGAAGGCGCGATCTGAAGAAAGAAGGGACGACGTTGACCGCGAACTTTTTGTAGGAGTGTGGCGTCGGTGTGGTGGCGGTGCAACACCAGCCACACAACCCCGCAATATTCGGATGTCCACATCGCACGTCAAGAAAAGACGGCATTTTCATCAGCACCATTTCTTTCACGCGTGTATGCATCGTGATTCGCATCTCAGTGGGTGTCTATACCCATGCGCTCGCTGTGCATCATGCACATGCATTCCAAAAACGGTCTCTGTGCCGCCGACATTCCCGGGACGCTTTTCAATGACATGCTCCGAAACCCCGTTTTCCATCATCAACACTACCCTGGTAGGCTATATATCCCATATACACTATATATACTCCGCTCCGCGAGCTACCCCGAATCTCCTCTCATCCCCTGCATTCCTTAATATATTCTGCCAACCCCTTACTGCATCCACTGTATCGTTACATCCAAAGTATTGCCATCTAACCAGCATTGGCCGTTCATCCGCTCTCATCATGTCACATGTGGACAAGTTTTCTGCGAACCGCGCGCGATTCATGCCTATTAGAAGAAGAGTATAATCAGCACCAGTCCCGGGCTTGCTGGTGCGGTGCTGTCACACAATCTTCAGACTGAAGGTTTCTGCACAATGGGCGCTTTTAGTAAGTTTGCGGTTTTTGGGCTGTTCGCTTCGCTTGTGAACGCGACTCTTCAGATTGTACCGGGAGGAACGTGGACTGCTGTAAGTTGTAGATCATAGCTATCGATGTTCAATCTGACCAACTTCCAGACCAACACTGGCAAGCACGTCCAAGCACACGGCGGCGGCGTTCTTAAAGTCGGCAGCACATACTACTGGTACTCCACCCCGCTTCCCACCGCCCATTCCTACTAACACCTCATCAGGGTCGGAGAAGATAAAACGGATGGCTCCGCCTTCCAGAACATAAACTGCTACTCCAGTACCAACCTGGTAGAATGGAAATACAAAGGCGCTCTCCTCTCGCGCACTTCCTCTGGCGATCTGGGACCGAGCCGAGTGATCGAGCGACCTAAAGTTGTCTACAACAAAGCGACCAAGACGTACGTCCTCTGGATGCACATCGACAGCTCCAACTACGGCGAAGCGAAAGCCGGCGTCGCGACCGGTGACACTCCGTGCGGGAAGTTCGACTACAAAGGTAGTGTTCGACCTCTCGGTTTCGAAAGCCGAGACCAGGGCGTCTTCGTCGACGACGACGATAAAGGTTATCTTTTGACCGAAGATCGCAAGAACGGACTCCGCATCGATCTCCTTTCTGACGACTACCTCTCTGTCAAATCATCAACCTACCTCTGGAAGGATAGCATCGAAGCGCCCGCCATCGTCAAGAAGGCTGGTGTGTATTTCATGTTCGGCTCCAAACTCACGGGCTGGGATCCAAACGATAATGTATATAGCACAGCAACCAGCATCTCGGGACCCTGGAGTGCTTGGAAAATCTTTGCAGACTCGGGGAGTAAGACGTATACCAGTCAGACGAATTTTATCCTGCCGTTTGGGGATGGCGCGGTGTATATGGGGGATAGATGGATCAGTAGTAATCTGATGCGAAGTACGTATGTGTGGTTGCCGTTGACGTTGAGTGGGACGACGGCGACGATGAAGAATGCGGTGAATTGGGTTCCGAATGTTGGGTCGGGATCTGCGGTACGTATTCCATGATTTCCATCTTTTCATTGACCCATCAAACGTCTCATGCGGAGGAAACGCGACGCTGACAAACGGCAGACCGGCGGTCCAAGCGAGAATACCTACGAAGGTGAATCGGCAACTCTCTCCGGCGGCGCAAAGAGCGTCTCATGCAGCGGCTGCTCAGGCGACAAAGCTGTAGGCTACATTGGCGGCACCGATGCTGGCGTGCTCACTTTCTCCAATGTGCAGTCTTCTGTTGCTGCGCGTACCACCATCCGCATCAAATACCTCAACGGCGACAGCTCTCAGCGCTTTGCTTCTGTGAGCGTGAATGATGGTCCGGCGCAGACGATTGCTTTCTTGCCGGCTAGTGGTGACCCAAATAGTAGTAGCTTGAATGTGGATCTGAAGGCCGGTGCGAATACAGTGAAAATTAGTGGTGTGGGTGGAGGATGGGGTCCGGATGTCGATAGACTGATGGTGCCACAATCGTAGGAGAATGACCATCTGTTGAAGTGGGTAAATATCGTTCTCTTAGCACCGCTTCCTAGATAGTAGTAGCTCAGTTTAGGGATTGTACTTCACGTACCTGACAGATAGCAATGCAACAGTTCCTTTACATGCGCATTTTCCACGGGTTATGTGATACCAAACGCCGCCCTGCTGGCCACAACATGGGACGTACGCAATCGCTGGCATTGGTGATCAACATATTTATATAGCTCGACTGCGATACACTGACTGCTCGACTTTCATTATTCCAGGCGCATATCTCATGCCGACCGCGACACTACATAAAATCACCATAATAACGTCACCGTCGAGATTCACTACGACCCCTCATCCCAAGTTCAACGGAGCGATGAACCCCACGCACGTGATGGATAGCATTTACAACAATTCCTTCACAGACAAACACACACATTCCGCACCATCGCTCTGCTCCTAGCTTGTAGCCTTATAGTATCTTTCTTCTCGTATGGAATTCCTCCATCGAACACCTGACAGCTTTGAAAGGGTAAACACAATGCCGTTGTGGGTGTATTGTTTTGGGCCTAGCGTGTCTTTCAATCAGCGCTACCTACATCTTCACCTCGAGATGTCGCACCCTCTTGATCACTTTCCCGCAAATACCAACAGTCCAAACCCGACTCCCGCCCACCACACAACACAACGCACCCCAGGACAATACAACCCTCCAGGATGGTCGTGTTTCTCGACGTCCCGGCCGAAATCCGGTGCATGATCTACGACGAATGCCTGTTTCCCGAGCACGACTACATTGAAGTCCGATGCAACAACCGCAAAGAATGCGTCCGGACGATGCTTAGGTCTCCTGTCTTCCGTACCTGTCGCCAAATTCGTGCCGAGGCAATCATCCGGGTCTTCGAGACCAAGCGCATCGAGATCATGTACATCACCACGGTCAACCAATTCCTGCCGTGGGCTGGAACGTATGGTCGGAACCACATCAAGCGTTTGACCGTCACTATCCCAGTGTCTCTGACTTACGCCGGATTCCACTCGACCGATCCATTCTTCAACATCTTCCGCTCCCTGCACGCGCTCAAGTCGCTCAAGTTCAGGCTCAGCGTGGCGCATGACAAGGATTCTCGTCGCCAAACCGTCTTTGGGCCTCCTGGGAAGGAATTCGTGACATACAAGGCATGGCAGGCATTTGCTGCGCTGAAGACAGATGGCTCGATGGGCGACTGCGAAATCACACTCGAGGAATACTAGGCGGAGGCACCGAGGATCGGGGATCCGGGTATGGACTTAAGTCTGGGTGTAGGTATATGAACTCTCGCGTCCGTCGTACATAGCAATACAACAGTTTCCTCACGGACAAACTCTGCTAAAGCTGCTACTGCTTCGACGGTGGCTGTCTGGTCATTATAGTATTCACCTTCTTCCCCGACAACCCATACTTCTCCAACTGAAAAACCTTCTCATGGACCATTTTGAATCCCAAGCGTTCGTACAACGGCCGGCCTACCTCTGACGCTTCCAGATAAGAAGGCAATTGCGCTTGGTCTGCTCTCTCCAATCCCCACTTCACCAATTGCGCGCCCGCGCCTCGACGATGATGCACCGGGTCCGTCACCAGTACATGTAAGACTTGCACCAAATCAGCCCATCGGTCACCAATGCAGTCTGTTTCGCTTACGATAGAACGGCTTCGTGCCTATAAAATTCTTCCGCGACCAAGCCAAATGCTCCTGGAAGTCCACCATCGCCGGCTTCTTCTTATCCTCTTCGCTCGGAACGGGAATCATCCTCTGCATCTCTTGCTCCGTAGTTTCTTTTTCATTGATGCGCCATTTCGCGGCCGAGATCATCTTTCCGCCCTCCAGCTCGGTGTCGACGACTTTTACCCAATGGCAATCGCTCTCTTCACGGAACGACTTCGTGTTTTTGGCGACCATATGCTGGATGACCTCTTCGGTGATTGGGTTCGGGAACAAGAAAATGGCGAGTTCGCTTTGAAAGGCTGCGATCTGGAGCTGAGCGAAGTCGCGAAAGTCGGATTCGACCATAGGATGGAGTTCGAGCGGCATAGTCGCGGTGCTATCTTCGGTCTTGTTTCTTCCCTTCTTCTTTCCCTTCCTTTTTTCTTCTTCGCAAGATGATAGAACGCTTTTCTAATGTACAGCTGTTGTACGGGATCTTCGCCCCTTTTGTACGTTCTGGCCTGTTAATTACGTGTAGTGGGGTCACAAAACGGCGTTGAAGGTCGACACCGCAAGACCATGCCATTTTCGGTATTGGTCCATCCTCATTGGCTTACATGGTATATGATAGCTCTCTTCAGCCCTTCTGCAACGAGATTACACATGCTTCGCGCCCTTTGCGGTTTACCAGATTTGGGTCTTCCTCGATACTGTACTCCATCACGCGCGCGTTGAAGCCGACTTGCAGATGCCTCACCGCTCTGTAATTCTACGCGCAAGAGTTCAAAAGCTGGAGCCTAGAGTTGTCACGCAAGTCGGAGCTCGGAGTTCATGGACGGATTTGGCATACAAAGGTAGTAGAAGAGCGAAGAAAATACCTCATCACCGGAATTGATACTCTTTACCTTTGGCTTAACAACCGTGTCATCTTCTCGTTTCTCGTCACGTTGGAATGCCGCGGAGTTGCAGGTTCGGGCAAACTCCGTAAGACCAAATCAAACATTGACAACACCGATTTCGACGCCGACATGATCGAACGAAAACGGCGAATGCTTCTTTGACGTCCTGTGCCGGATCCTCAACCACATGTCAATACTGCGACACGCTGCACCATATCGCATAACCGCATAAAGCACTGCGCATTCTACCGAACACGAAGTGACTTCGGCTTTCGACATATTTTTCATCGTCGTCAAACTAGTTCTCAAAGTCATGTAATTCCAGTTCGCGATATACGAAAGATGGGGGCTGCAAATCTAGTAAGAATGAGGGTACCGTACCCTGAAGCTTAATGGCTGATATCATATCATGTGTACGGCACTGTATGTGTCTTTACTTGGCCTCGTCATTTGACGGCACAGTGTTGCTTGGAGTGAGGGGCGACAATGTGATGTGTGGTCGGAGAAGGAAATTGAATGCGAGATACGGTGGGTGTGGAAAAGAGGTGCGAGCTGTACGAAAACGGAAAGTGTAGAAAGTAAAGAGATACTCAAGCGTCCGGGTGGCCTTCTTATTTGTTGAGACCCACTTTCAACCCATCTGATTGGTTGACCGAGGTTGAGAAGTCCACGTGACTCCCGAATCACCTGCTTTGGCCAGTAGGAAACGAAGGGGGGATATTACCAGCAGAGTATTCAACCCCTGCATATTGATCTAGTGGAATCTACTTGCCTCCCCATTCACACACCAAGCGCCGGAAGAGAAATTGTGACTCCTAGCGGTGTTGCTGGAGCCATGAAGAATCCCCGAATCGACAGAATACAGTTCAAGCCAGCTTTCTGGTGGGATGACGCTAGAAGACGCGAAAGAGAGGGACATTATCAAGCCCGCATCTATCACGGAGTAACCATGTAACGCATGTGTGAGAACTGCACTGAGTTGAAGAAATTCCATCGAGGGAAAGTATAAATGTGCGTGTGTGCCACCAGTTCCTGATTGGGCTGGTGTAGGCGGAAGAACTAGGTTCCGAACAGCGGTCACACCGAACATCTATCTACCCACCGTGACAGCATCGCGCGTGCACGTGTCTATTCTCTGCAGACGTCACCACGCGTGCGCAATACAAGAAACACGTTCGAAACGAGGACGAACACGCGTATATCTCGCCGAAGATCCTTACCCGTAGCAATATCTATTTCGCTCATCGGCCCAACTGCAACAAGCGAACTAGCGAGTCGCCCATCGCAACTCATCGCAGCTTCCGCCACAACTCGTATGCTATGCAACATGCTAGACCGAGAAAGTCACCATTTCCCCGCATTCCTTGGGTTCCCCGCGACATATCCCCGGAAACCCACGGGCCAAGGAATGCCAATTTTGACTAATGTCGACTATTGTACGAGATGCATAAAGTATCTCGCTGTTCTGGGCCTTTGAGGGCTCATTGCTCATCACCCATCTCCGAAGAGATACAGGATTGCATTGAACTGATATTGGAGAGTTGAAACGAGTGACGATGGCAGATATCGAAAAGCAGACTGCGACGCGGCGGGAAGACGTGTCGCAGACGATGGAAGAGCTCAAACCAACGACTGCTGTCGATACACTTCATCACGACGAAGCCTTGAAGGTGCTTGCACGCTATGCCGGCGATGCGACGTGGACACCAGAGGAAGAAAAGAAACTCACGCGTAGGATCGACCGAAAACTCCTCAGTCTACTCGCCATCACCTATGGGCTCCAGTACTACGACAAGGCAATGCTCAGTCAAGCAGTGCGTTGGCACCCCCAAAAACACTCGGGATGCATCTGACGAAGGCAGGCGCTCTTCGGACTGAGGGAGGATCTCCACCTCAGCGTCGGAGATCGATATTCGTTCTCTGCCAGCATCTTCTACCTGGGCTTCATCGTCGGCTCATACCCTGCCATTCTCTTGGCCCAACGATTCCCCATCGAGCGAGTGGCGTCCAGCATTGTCGCAATCTGGGGTGTCTGCTTGATGTGCTCTGCTGCATGCCATAATTGGCAAGGCTTCTATGTTCAACGCTTCTTTCTCGGCTTTCTGGAGTCTGGTATCTCGCCAATGTTCATGCTGGTGGTAGGAGGATGGTATAGGAAGCAGGAGCAGGCTCTTCGGATGGGAGTCTGGTATTGCGCCACGGGATATGTGTCAGCCATCTCGCCCCTCATCAACTACGGGCTGGGTCACATCTCCGGTGGCGGTCTGAACAGCTGGCAATACATGTACCTGGTCGCTGGCGCCATTACCGTCGTATGGGCCATCGTCATACTCTTCTTCATGCCACCAGATCCTATTCGCGCCAGAGGCTTCAATGACAGGGAGCGATACATTGCTGTTGCGCGGATGAGAGAGAACAACTCGGGCGTGCGGAATACCCATTTCAAGGCGGAGCAGGCCTATGAATCCCTTCTGGACATCAAGTTCTGGCTTGTCTTCGCTACCGCCTTTTTGATCATGATCGCCAACGGACCTGTCTCGTCATTCATCCCAATCATAATCTCTGGATTTGGTTACAACAGACTCAACTCGCTGCTCTTGACCCTGCCCGCCGGCGTGGTCATTGGCACCATCGAGCTCACAGCCCCGTATCTGGCCTACCGTATCCCCCGCATCCGCACATGGATCATTGCTGTCTGCCAACTCGGCACCATCTTAGCATCCATACTTCTTTGGCAGCTGCCGCGCTCTTCCAAAGGTGGATTGCTATTTGCGTGCTATATTCTCGCCTCATTCGGTGGCGGCTATGCCGTCTTGATGGGCTTGCAGATTGCCAACACGGCGGGCTACACAAAGCGCAGCGTCACTTCGTCGGGTATATTTGTAGGCTACTGCCTTGGTAAGCCGGACCCTTTAGTTCGCCTCATATTCGCCCCCTAACATTTCCAGGAAACTTTGTGGGCCCCCTGCTCTTCAAACCGAAGGACGCGCCCATCTACGCGCCAGGCTTCATTGCTGTACTTATCACCTCGATCATTGCAGCCGCACTTTCCATTGTCTACCGCTACGCCTGCATCTGGGACAATAAGAAGCGAGATGAGACGGGAACCATGGAAGCTTTCGAGAACGCTTACGATGACGATCTTACAGACAAGAAGAACCCGCAGTTTAGATACACCATCTGAGTCTAGATGCATTGCACAAAGGTGCTGCAGAATCAAGTGACTTCTTACACAAGGACCTCTCCTAATTTGGTCGTCCAGTGAAATAGATGGTGCGGCATCGGAACGATTTGGACTAATGGCCTCTCGCACTCTCGCGAATTGATATTCATCACAATCACAATGTTCGGTAACACTCCAAAGCGAATTAGAGACTTCCCAGTCAGCAGACAGTGATTTGTAAGTGGACGTCGGCGTTGTCGGGATCGCTTAACAATTACTCGAGTACCCACATAGAACGCCTTCAACACTTCGCCCATGATATCGAACCCACCAATACAAGCACACACGATTAGCTAACGGTATTCGATTCCCGTAGCATGTGCGTTGATACATAGTAAGGAATTCTTGCCCCACCACGACCCAACGCTATATGATCCTCCCGAAAGTGGGACTTTCATCCTGCTTCACCACTACAAACACGATCGACGCTTCGTTCGTGGTTCCAATTTCCTCCAAGTTTCCCTCTTTCAGATAACCTCAAGTTGGATCGAAGTTGAGTATTGAACAACCAAGCATGCATCCATGATCATCTAACACTTGCTGATTAGGCCTTGCTCTCGAGGTCTTTCGATTTTCTCACCACCAATCCATGCCTTCGTCGATTTCCCCAATCTCTTCGATATTTAGCGGACGATGGCGACGACAGCAACCCAATCCTCCCTACCCAGATGTTCGACACAGCGGTCACATCCAGCCTTCTATACAATTCAGTAGCATCCCCACACATATCAAGGATGTCAAGCCTCAGGAAGCTATGCCAACCCGTCTCCCTGACCGCGAGGCCGCCGTGGAAAGCGTGCAGATCTTTCTATATGACCTTCTATGCTTCAAGGGACATGGCATCGTTCAAAAATGGCCGCAATGGATTCTCGAGACGGCGAGTTACTGGAAGGGTACCGGCGCAACCCTGCGTGATTTCAGGGGCGATTTCGCAGCCTTATGCCCCTTCACTGCTGGCTTTGCTAAGCTGGATCACAAATGCAAATATGTTCAGCGGTCCGAAGGAGACTGCAGGCGCTTGATCGGACGCGCCATCGAGATTACAGTAAAGAGGTTGATTGCCAAAGAAAACGCTGGCCAAAAATTATACGATGAGTGGCAGAGAACTTTGGCCGGAAACCCTCCATCAAGGCAGCCTGCAACCCAATATGTCTCAGAGACTTCGAATGTAGCATACGACTCTGCTCCAACGGCAAAATTTAACATACCTTCTATACGGTGCCCAAGCGTGGTCTCACAA
Organism: Corynespora olivacea; assembly: GCA_019202945.1. Classification (NCBI taxonomy): domain Eukaryota; kingdom Fungi; phylum Ascomycota; class Dothideomycetes; order Pleosporales; family Corynesporascaceae; genus Corynespora; species Corynespora olivacea. Next base: position 217,472 of record JAGQEM010000016.1, read on the forward strand.
CATCAACTGCCCAATCCGTACGCGTATAGAATACCCCACAACATGGACCAATACGCCCCGACGAACACTCAATATGGACCTTCGATATCCAGTGCACCGATCTCTCACCGGTCATCACCGAACGAGCTGCATTACTCCTCGACTTCGAGAAGCGGGACGTTGTTGAGTTGTAGCGGAGGAAGCCTCTCCCCCGAATCTCCATCAACAGAGGGAACAAGTCCGCCGGAATCCATCGAGGATGGCAGGGAAAAGTCGGCCATGCCGGGGATCTCACGCCTGCATGCACCGCTGACACAGGACAACTTATCGCGTGCGAATCCTCCCCCACGAGTGTCTTCACGCTGCGACCCCCGCAGTCTCGGTTCTCCGATCTCGCAGAGAAAACCTTGCCAACAGTTATTTCACGATCCCAGGCACTCGAGCCCAAGACCATATGCAAACTTCAGCTCTCGACCTGAACCCTCGCCTCAGCCTCAACGTCCCGCATCGTCTCGGCAAAGATATTGTCCTGTCATGAACCGGCATCCAACGCCCACAACTACCAACGATGGCTACAGTCTACCTAACGGCATACAACACCATCGAACCGATGATGTGGATGGACTACAGCAATATAATCCCAAGGCGTCTCAGCCGGCGCCTGTACTCCCTCGTCGCTCATCTACGACATCATCACACGATCTGCCTCAACAGCAAAGGGGCTCGATGATGCGTGAGCCATCGCGATACAGGATTTTTGGTGGCAACCACACGGAATCCGAGCACGTGGAACGAAGGCACCCGACCTCCACTCCGCCAGCACCGATCCACGACAACATCTTCAAAACTACAACCATCAATAAAAGCCAATCTGTGTTGTTTCTTAAATCAGCCTCCGATAGCTCAAGACCCAAAAAGATTGCTTCCACAGACGATCATGCGCTTGCACAAGGTGCATATACGATCTTCAAGGCAGAACAATCTGTTGGGAGAACCAACCTGGGTCTGAAAAAGCTTGGACGTATGCAGCGTTCGGTACCAGAAGAATTAAGAGTGGAGGAAAGGAAAAGTATGGGACCAAGTATGAGGCGCATTAATCAAGATACAAGGTTGCCGATGCCGACCCTATACGAATGTATTGAGCTTTCGGAGGATATGAAAAGGCGGAAGCCATTCTGAGTGTGAATGTAAGCTGATCGCCTCTCGCGCCGAGTGGACTCGGCGTTCTATCTTGTTTATAAATTATCAGACTTCCACTGGCCTGCAGTCGACTTTTCACTGTTCTACTCTTGAGAGTTCTTTGTATATACCTTCGCCGATATCCCGTCGCAAGACCAGAAAAGCAAAACGGCATGCACGTGTTGATCATGCATGCTGTACCAATCCAATCTCCCTTCTTTTCCACCAGATGACCTTTACCGGATCTCGCCTTTCCCTTCGCGCTGGTAAACCCCCTGGTCACCCCTCATCTGACTCCATCGGGTATCGGTATCGTGGCACGAACCATCGACATGCCGGCACTTGCGCTGTCAAGAAACGGTGAATTAAACTTTGCTAAACGATTGAAGTGACTTAACTAATTGACCAAGGACGACACTATTGGCTAGCTTTGTCTTGTTCTCTTATGAGCATCATGGAATGGTCAGCTGCTTCGTTCACGGAAGGCATCAGATAATGTTTCTCTGACAAAAGCTTTCGCTTCGATGGCATGCTTCATGCGCCTCCAGGGGACCGGGGGTTATGATGCATTTCGCGTTTGATGTGAACCGTGGGTGGGATGCAGTGTTCGATGGCAACAACCGTTTTTCCCCCATTTACGTATGTTGGTCTCCTGAACATGTGGGTGCGTTAGACAGGAGATGGCATATAGATGGTCGAAGTGGTATGGTGGCACGTGGTTTCCGGGATCGGCAGAACCTGATAAAGTTCATTACTTATTCACTCGTGCGCGCAACGAAACAACAGGCTGGGTATACTCTAGCGAGTACTTTACACTTCTAAACAAAAGGAACTCGTGCAGTTCATCTCTCGCAAAATCATAAAATATCTTCACTGGATCTTCACAAATATCGTACTGCCCTTTTCCTACTTGGCCCTGCTCGCAACGAAGGCGGCCGCCTCGCCTGCGTTGTCGCTATACGTGAGATGCGGCGGGAGTACTAGAGCCTTCCCGGCGCAGATCTCGTCGCCCTGATGGCAGATGATTTTAGTGTTCGCGGCTGCGATATCACCGACCCGCTCGCCCTTGTCTGGATCACCAAAGATGACGGCGGAGTCGACGAAGGCAGTTTCTTCGGCTGAGAGCATCTGGGCGGCGTTGTGGACGAGCTGGCCTCCTTGACTACGGTGATGTTAGCTCAAGCTCTTCAGTAGGAAGGGTATCGATGGTCCAATTGGAACGAAGTATGATAGAAATGGGAAAACATACGAGTACCCGGCCATCACTAATTGCGTAGTTGAGCATTCCTTCAGAACTTGACCGACCATTCTCGCCATCAAAGCACTCCCTCCCTTATCTCCACCTGCCAAAAATCCAGGAATATCAGCCGGATACTCTATTCCCTGGACTGCCACGTTTTCTTGTCCCACTGCATCGGCAACAGCTAGAACAAAGGGCGGCCCAGTAAGGGTTCCCATATTTCCTGGTTCCGTGGTGCCACGAGCAAAGAGAATGGTGACTGGTTTGCAGACGCCGTTGTTGACGTCGTTCTGGGTTACGGCACCTAGGCCCCCATAGCCTCCCTTGCCTTCAGATTTGAAGTCGGAAACGGCGGTCGAATTGGAAGCGTCGGTGGAATTGGAAGTGTCGATCGAATTGGCAGTGGCGGTCGAATTGGAAGCGGCGGTCGAATTAGAATTGGAGGCAGCCTCCAGGAGTGAGAACGAGTCTACCTCATCGCGGGTGATATCAGCCAGGGGGAGGCGCTCAGCTGGAGGCATAGCGGCTACGATGGAGACCATGGAAATGAGGGTGATGTTGATGAGCTTCATCTTCAAGAATGTAGAGTACCAGGAGAGTATGTAAGCGTGTATGTGTATAGAAAGAGTGGGGAGGATCAACCTCGATGTATTAGAGAAGTAGAGATAGAATGGTATGTGGCACCCTGTGTGGCCTTATATGTCTAAATCCACTACCCTCCCAATGTGTCAATGTCAATCATGCAGCGATACCACACCGCACCACACCCGCAATGCATTCGCCGTGTCCATGTGTATTCCCGCTACTGTAACATATCTGCCCCACCCGCTCGGACACGAATTCTCCAAAGACCTCATTAAGGAGGCAAGGAAAGCCACGAAGCGAAGTCTTCCTTGTTAGGTGGTGCCTAAGCATTGACACTATACCATCATCCGAGCCCGGGCCGTTGGGAAAGGCCTGGTTGATCTGCGACACGGATCTGGACACATGGGCGGATTGCCGAGAAACGACTGTCCGTGCGAAGAAATCGAGTGGGTATGTAATAGTGGAGCAAACTCCAGTAATGCATTGTTCGCTCGAAATCTGTGGGCGATTGTCGGCGATACGGCGAGAAGGGGTATTACTAGAAATTGGTGCTGTAAGCTATCCGGAGACGAGGTATGAGGGAGACACATTGGGGAAGGGCATTTAATATTGTGTCGTGTCCGAGAAAACCAATGTTCTCCGAATACATCATCCTTCCGCTCATCATTGTCGTCCAAGACACGCTAAGCACATGGTTCAATAACCCTTTGCGATGAACGACGGCGCACCGCCTACTCCATTTATCTTTTCCAGCGCGAGCTATAAAACCAACCTTGCGGTCTTGCCTCGTCTTTTTACCCCCAATGACGTCGCCGCAGCGCCCTTCACGAGACGTTGTGTCGTCTCAGGCCCGTGTCGTCTCAGGCCCATGTCGCAGATCATATGAAGTTTCATGGCTAAGGCAGAACTGCCATCAATCGGACGACAGCAAGAGATTAACGCTTGCACGTTTAAGGAAATCATCGCGGTGTCGTAGTAGTGGATATCACAAAAGCTTAAAGTAGTCCGTAGGCGCGCTAAAAGGGTTGTGGGGGACAAGGGGTATCGTATCGGCCGTATTCGTAACATGGCGATGAATATGGACTCTTGGTAGGACACATCATGAATCAAAAGGCTTTTAGAGCCGTGGCATGAAGTTTAACGTGTATAGCTGTCAGGCGAAATGCCTCTTAATCAGCCACGATAGCCTGTTTTCAGCTTTGTCAGCGTTTTGGTGGTCGGGCTACCAAAACTAGGACCGTGCTCAATCAGAGTTTTTCCTTATTAGTTAGCTAGGCAGCTACTCACGATCCTCAGCGGATCCATACAATAGATGACTTTCGTTAAGCCTCATCTTATTCAATAATAGCCACGTGGATGGGACATGAGGGATTAGTCAAGGCAGCGAGATAGCCTGACATGGCGCGAGATAAACAAACACCGCAACTGTGGAAAAAGACAGCCCCAACCACAAAACCGACCTCGAATCCCTCACCGATAGGGATTCCAGTTGTAAACGTCCAGTGGGCGTTCATTCCATCTTGATTGCCAAAAATGGGCTAAAGGAAAAGGCTACGAGAGAACACGGGAAGCGCCTACATCTCGTTACTTCAAACGCGCCCTTGGCAGTACTGAAAGAACCAGCTAATTTCCGGATAGATTTTGAGAGCAGGATAGATTAAATACTCCCATTTAAACTGCACACGTGTGCCTAGTGTAGGCCGTGATCCGAGTCCTTTGCCACACCGCCGCAGGGCCACTGAGCAAAAGCAGTGCCGTCCAACCACAACACCAGGGAAAAGTACAAAGCAGCCTCTCCAACATGGAATCGAACTCCTACCCTTGTGAAATTTTCATCCTATCTCATTTAAAGAAAACTGCAGTAAGAAAGGGCCAGCGGCAGGGCGCCTACCAACGTTACTCCCCACCTACGGCATCGAGTCTTGCGACTCTTGATCCTCTCTTGAAAATTTTGAAAGTAAAAAAGATTATATGGTCGCAAGTATGCGTTTGATGTCTACAATTTTCATTTGTGGCGGCTGCAAACATATCGGCCATTGTGCGTTCACACGCTCAGGCCCAGAGTCCCCTCACTTCCCCACCCACCGTAATTTTTCTGCCCCTTCTCTTTTTGAACAGCAAACGCTTCGTACGGCTTGACTTGTCTTGATTACCGCCCATCTCCACCGTGAGCTATGAAATCCTGATAACAAAGCGACGCATAAGACTTCCACACTTCTGCTCTTCCCCCCCCAACCGCCATCGCTATCTCTACAATGTTTGTCGCGGTCACAGTTCTGGGCTGGATTAATTCCCATTACAGCACACTGTCACCTCACCACCACCGAAATCTTCCTCAATCTCATCGCCATAAGTGTCTTCTGAGTCATCGCCTTCGACTGTCCTTGTAGTCTTTCTCTTTCTACGTCACTATCTGTCTAATCAACCGTAGCGTCAAGTAAATTTCGATCGTGAAGACTTCCGTCTACCCTTCATGTCTTGGGCGATCGCATCTCTGCTAGCGAAGAGTGGTGCGGCTACTTAGGCAACCTTGTCGACCAACCTACTCGAGAATCGAAGAGGGCTTTCATCCTCGTCAAGCCATCATTACCTACAAGTAAAATCGGGTAGAGTAAGATAGTTGGTGACGTCGGAAGACTTCATTGTGTAGACTAGACTGGATATGTTCGGTGTCCACTAACGGAATGTTACTTCTCAGTGAAATACGTGGAGAACTTGATCAATGTTACGAACCATTTATTCTTGTACTACTTTTGTCACGGCTAAGCTACATAGAAGACGGGATCTAGAATAGTTGGTGTAGTGACAGTGATGTACTCAGAGATGACAGGGCGTTCACCCGAAGCCTGTAGGGCATAGTTCTTGGTGTAGAGTAGATAACGCCAAACCTGCTTCACCTTGCTGACATGCAGTTGTCCAGGATTGATGAGGTGACATGCTAGGATAACATGAGCGCGTGCGGCGTCAGATCGTCCCTATACAGCGATGTACGCGAGACTACCGACGAGCTGATGGTAGAGATTTGTGCGATGGTTGTCCGTGGGTTCATTTGAGGGCGACAGCTAGTTGTCCGTGAGGGGAATCTCAGGCGTACGTCCTGTGATGGAGATGTCGAAGCGGTTGCAAACCTTATCAATGTAGGCGTCTTGAATTAACCATGTCTCAAGTTGGTCGTGATCGCGAACGACACGGATTCCAGGAAACCCCGGAGCTAAGGGACGACAGTGTACCAATCGGTGTCTGTGAGGTTGTAGTCATGCTCCGCGGTCAATTCCAGCTTCTCTATTAATTCGAGGAGGGACTAGGATAACTAGGAAGAGGTACATACAAATTATGTACCTAACTTCCCCAAAAACTATACATAGACTCTTCGCTTCCGTGGTGCGCAGTGTCGGTCATTGTGTGTAATTTGTAGCTAAACAGGCGGATGTGAAGCAGTATTTGTACCGTGGATCGTCGGCGGACAGCTTTTATGGGTTGACAGCGGGGTCAAAGCCGTCGACAGCGACTCCAAGGTCCATAATCACGGCAATGCTGTTCCGACTACGACAAGGGCGCACTTGCGCAAACCCCGATGAGTCATTTCTTTCTCCGACGAGAGTACGCATCAGTATGTCCGATTGGGTCCGATCTCAAAATCGGCCAAAACCTCACTGAACTCGTTCGCTACACGGTTGATATTACGGGCTGTAAAGAGGACCCATGTGAACAGAAAAGTGGTTTTGTTGTATTGTGGCTATCTACGGAGTAGCCTAACTATCTGTGTGTGTGGCCCGGAGGCTAGATCCTCCGGGCCCGAACCAATCAGAAGGCGCCCTGGGCCGTGACAGTTGATGTATACATGTCTCCTAGGAGCATGCGCGAGTATGAGAAAGGTGAGAAAGCGTGGGCGAAGCCAGGGTAAGGGGACGCGAAAGACGATGGTGGCGATATAACTGCCGTCGACACAGACGGCCTTGGGGGTTGCTGATTTATAATAGACGGATGGCACCCTCCCTAAGGTGGTAGTGCACCATGTATATGACTGGAGCTGTTGATATAGTTGGGTGGCACTATCCATGTTGATAGAGGGTTAATACATTGAAGAAGTTATCGCAGATAAGATCGTGAGTGAGTGAGCGTGGAAAACATGTATTCGGGAACTGGTGTCTAATTCATCTGGAAGGAAAAGCAGTGATTTATGCACTCTACGCTTTAGTCTACAAACTGGTAGCAATCGCATACAAACTGTGACTAACAAACGAATCTAGTAATTATATTTACTCTAATGGTTACTCGTGTGTTTCACACGTGACAGAAGTGGTACCGTGTGAGTATCATGGGGTGTGATGTTGAAGTAGTAGATTGTATGATTGCTATATACTAGTCGCGTGTCAATGTGTTGTTTGCTATTAACAAAGGTAGCCTGTTACATTATATAGCGTTGATCTAGCTTGGACATCACTGTCTCCTTACTCACCACCATACCGCTCACGCTTGAGCAAAAGCTCAGGTACTACCATTACGAGTCCAAACCTGCCGACGGTCCCTTCGGCATCCTCGGCTCCTTCTTCCAGGAAGTCTACACGAGTCCGGAGGCGGCCGCTGAGGTGAAGAGCGTCAAGTTCACGACGCCAGGAGACACTGCAGAGAACTCGGGAATCATCGAGTTCCTGCTGCTATATACACTATCCGGTAAATACCTACCGTAAGACAGAAATAAGAGCAAGAAAAGTTCATTCAGGTGATCTATGTGTCAGGTCACTGCTTTGAAGAAGCGAGTGAGTAGGTGAAGCTTATATACCAAAGGAAATGAGCGGAACAATGTAGTTCTAGTACTCAGGGCTCACTGAGGAGCGCCGGAACTTAGGTTATGTGAGCTGGCAGTTTACTGGGATCAGTGAGCTGCCACCACCTACGCGACACATCCCCTAGGGAAATTCCAGCTCATAGAACTTGGGATTTACCTGTACAAGAGCGTACCGGCAGTATGGTATGTATCATTCCCTAGCTCTATGCCTATTAGCTTAGTGATTTGCACGTGAGGCCGTGTTTACCTACTCCGTGATCACGTCATAGCTGATTGCAGACCGCCCTTAGTATATAGGAAAAATTTCGCGATCCTTAACCTTGCTCTCTAGATAAACACCATACATGGTCTCAGTATGTATACCGAGAAGCTCCCGCGCGTGCGCATGTACTGTGCCGGTGCAGGAGGTGACTAATCTGAAACCGGATGAGTCACCACCAGTAGCGGTATAACGTGTTTTACCAGTAAGCCGATCAAACCAGTAACCCGATCACCCCACCAAGACGCGTCCAAAGTCATCTCTCCCATCAACCATGCCGCCACAACCACACGCTCAAAAGCTTCTAAAAGAAGGCTGAATAGGCCTCGC
>JAGQEM010000017.1:0-221926 GCA_019202945.1 Corynespora olivacea
CTATACTATTCGGACTGGGTTTATTGTGCGCGTTCACATTTTGCCCAGTCCGAATCCGTGATAGAAATCGTACCATAGAGTCTCTCGTTAGGGATAGGCTAGGCTTGTTTCAAAGCAGCATTTATTTATAGTCAGGCAATATAGCTACAACGGAAGAAAAATCTAACGAAAATATTATCTACACTAACAAAACCCTATATCCCACGCGTATCACCTAGGATGTTTGTTTTATTCTTGCGCTTCCCTAATTTTCCATCGTCCTAATCTCCAAACTTCACTCCGCGTGATCTTGACCGAGGGACTTCAGCCTTGTCAAGAGACCTGATTCGCTCTACTACACCACCCATACTAACGCCTTATGTACGCAAGGAAGTGCTAGCTAGTAAAAATTCATGCTACTATGCTACGTATAAGACTGGAGGGCTGGAAGGAAAGAAGAGAATATACAGGCTTCCCATAAGTTGGGGAAATATGTAAAGGATGATTTGTATATATAATGGTACATTATAGGACTAGAATGGAAAAATAATCTCACTCTATGAGGTTTAGTAAATAATGGGTATAACTTGTTAACTTTCTGCCACCTGGGAGTGGTGATAGTACACGTGATCCAACATAAGAATTTAATTCCTAATCGACTTTTCAATGCCGCATAGTGCTTACTTCAATACTTTGTCATGTGGAAGAAGAGTTGATGCGTTATTCTAGTAAGTCACGTGTGAAACGCGTCTTTGTGTCTCACATCTCACCTCACGTCTTACGTTTACATCTTAGCCAAGAATCTCGTATGCCCCTCCAGATCTCACTTCGGATCTGGCTTCTTGCGTCTTTCGCATTCGCTTGAATTACAGCCATGGCGACGTGTGTTGCATGCCACCGGACACTCGTCCTCGAAGGAGAGCCTAATAAAGATAAGGATATCGAAAAAGGCGCGTCGGCATCTGGGAAAGCATCTGCAGCAGAGCCTGAGACCACTCCCGCTCCCGACAACGTACAGCTGAATTGCGGGTGCCATTTCCACTGGTATTCCACCCTTGTATGTTGGTAATGATATTCCTATTTACTCACATCTTGACGCACAGGAAATGTCTCCTAAAAGCCGACCAGATAATCGAATGTCCAAATTGTGGACAAAATATCGCCACTATCTCTTCTACCGGCGCATTACAGGTCCTTCGTAATCTACATCACGAAGGCAATTTGCAAGAAAACCTTGACATATTACAATTGTTCAATGCTAAACATCGTACGGAAAGCAACAAAACTAGTGAGTCATCTCTGTTTAGCAAAAAGTTGCATCTAAACACATCCCTCGAAGAACGAAAATGTCGTGCGTTTGTGAAAACTTGCCGCCAGGGCGACATTCAAGCGGTCATGTCAATGCTGGAATGCGACGCGGAGGACAGTGAAGAAGGCGACAATCATTGTCGCACTATTGGCCCAGACGAGCTCCTGCGCTACCAGGATACAAACGGCGATATGCAGTCGGCACTACACGCTGCGGTACACGCTGGAAACCAGCCAGTCGCATGGCTATCATTCCTACTGGCGAGCAACCTGGATTTTTCAGAATTCCCAACCGAGGTTTTAGAAGAGGTGGAGCTGACCGGTTTTGGAAGGCCTAATTTGACCGGCTTAACGGACATTAGGACTTTTCGGGATAGCGGTGGTAGAAGCGCTGAGGATTTGGCCAAAGAGATAGGAGAATTATGGAGCGAATGCCTGGGGAAGGGTAGACTGAGTATGTAAGGAATACTCTTCTCATCAGATGGTTCTAATGATGCGCCACTGTTGGAACGAATGGTCCTACTAAGAAGTTCCCTTATGGATATAGTTTTGCGCTATGAAAAGATTGTTGTACTATACTCTGAGTATGAGTGCTATGATTAGTATAACTTAGTCGAGCTCCGGTATAGTCTTGTAAGAAATGGAATGAAAGATTAATCATAACGCTACCACCGTTGCGCTCCATCGCTCCGCCTGCACCATCATGGCTACTCACCGTCATCATATAACCTCCATATGGGTCGATGAAGATTAAGCATCCTGCCACTCACGGAAAGCTGGGGTAGAAAATTGCTGATATACAGCATAAACATACTGGAAGGGATAATGCTACTAAAATAGCACAAGGATAGTGTTGCGCCGCCATTTCTGGCCATTTATCAGACGCCGAATCATTAGGTCCCGCCAACAACTCTCGCAACAAGGAAACTAGCGAGAGAACTATTGTCACGAGCACGGATAACTTGACACTATGTGGCTGTTGACGCCAATTATAATGGTAAATTTGATGAGATATAATTTGACTCAATAATCGTAGGAAAAAGTTGTTGTTATACCAATATAATGCACACCAGCTCGTCAATGGAAGTACTCTACATGCCATATTCTTGTGCCGCCAAAAGGTTTATTTCTCCAACTTCTCCTGTACTTATTCTCTTTACCACTCGCAAACCACAATGGAACGTTGTTCCGCATAGTGAATGTCTCCAGGGGAACCACTTTTACAAAGTTTTTCACCCTCCCGTCCGTTACTTTTGTCACTGTGCGGCTTACAGTTCATTTGCCTTTCTCCGCACCACAGGGCGCCTGTATTGCCACCGCTATTCTTATACTCGCAGGTGAACTTATTAGCCATGTCTATCTTGTAGGTACCACCGGGCGGATACTGTGTATCTCCATAGATGTTTCTCATAAAAATGGCATCATGCTTCTCATCCAACACTAGTGCCGGGGACGGATCACATTTCGAGTCTGTCCCCTTCTTTGTAGGAAAGAATAGCCATTTCATCTGCCGTGTCGTGGGAGCAACGCCAATGTTTTCTTGTTGTAGGATAATGTTGAGGGCCGTGGCTATGTCGCTAGGAAGAGGGGTTTTGTCCTCGGTGTCGTCCCACTCGAACTCGGCGTGATCAGGTTCTTTTAAGGGATATCCAGACAGTTCTTGCTTGTCGAAGTCGTAGCAAATGCAGCTTCTGAGCTTATCGTGCTCGTCTTTGCCCTTGCACTTCTCGTTGCCGTTGTTGCCGCCACACTCATAGCAGAAAGGAAACTATTCTTCCTCCGTTGGACATTTGTTTTCATTCTTGCACTCGCAGCCTTTGGTCTCGAGCGTACACAGGTTCTTATCATTGCCTTTGCAATTGGCGTCCCCGCATTTGGGCTTCTCGGAGGGGCAGGTATTTTTGCACGGGCATTTGCTACTACCCACCGTGCAGTAACCTGCTATTGCCTCGCAGTCACTGCACTTGGGAGGATCGACTGGACATCTCTTTAAATCATTGCCACTACTTCCATTGCCGAACCCTCCCTTCAGCATGTCGCTGTAAAACTTGAAGACACCCGTCCAATTGACTTTATACGCAGCAATAGAGATACCGACAATCATGGCGATACGTCTATTAATGATGGAAGCGGTGAATTTCGTAATATCGTTGGCTGTAAATTCCAGTGAAGGCAAGGGAATACGTCTCAAGAAGTCGAGAGCGCCATCTGGTTGCATTTCGTATACGATGCGATCGACAAAAGACTGGATGCGATCAGGTGTCATTTCACATGCTTGTCGTTTATTCTTCTTGCCCCCGCATGGAATGCTCTGTTCGATTTTTCTAATGGCATTGAGGAACTTGGGGGAAAGCGCAATGGCAACATCACAAGTAGCCATGCCCGGTTCAGCGGTTGTCGCCGTACTAACAGCTATGTGAACCGGTACGGATGTTTTGATGGGAAAATTGAAAACTGTCGTGGTGTATGGCAGATCTGTTAACATCTCAGTGTTGACGCCAATCCACTAATCAAAGGTGTCAGTCACGAATCTAAGGCATCTTTTGCTAGTCGTAAAGTTCTGCGACGATTAGTTTGGGTGAGTGCTTACCTTGGTCGTTGATGGGTCTTGCTGCTAGTAATCGGTATGGGCATGCGGTGGTGCATGATACGACGCTGGGGGATTCACTCCGACCTGGCCCGAAACTGTAGGTACAATTGCTCTAGGTACGACTGGTGTAGGTGCGAGTGTCTGCCAAGCTTCTTGGGCGTAGATAAGCCTTCCCCATATTCCAGCCCAGAGCACCAAACGTGTGTTGCGCATTTTGGCCATGCAGTAAGAATGGTGTTGAAGCCTTTTGGCAGAACACTGAAATGAGAAAATTGGCCCAGGAAATCCACAGGGGGGTTTGAAATCCAGAAAATAAAACAAGAACTTTCGATTCAATCTCCTAAAGAGCAAGTGATATGGATTGTCGCAAGGGAATGCTGCTGAAGAATTGTCTAGGTATCGATGTGTCGACATTCACACAACATGTACTTATACGATTCCATCCAGGCCAATATTTGAATCTCAGGATATAGATCGTGTTAAGTTTGGATTGTTAACTCTATTTTCTAATTTCGTGCGAGAATATTGGCAACTCATAGCCTCATAGCAAGGCGAGAAGCGCCTGTCTTTATGGGGCCTTATCTCACAACAAACACTCACGCGACTGTGTCCAGCCAAGACTTCAGGTTAGTCGTAGCGAAGCGAGCATCAGCATCACAAGTGAAAAAAAGACTTAACCTGGCAACCGATAGAGTTAACAATGTGTTGAATCATGGCAGAGTGTGGTGACCTCTAGGCTCCACTTGTTCTTGCCACAGCTTTGTCCAAAATCAGATTGATTACGACAGAAATCTACATTCTCAATAGCCCTGACTATTCGAAGACCAAAACCTGGGCCTTTATATGGAACTTCATACCCAGGTAGTAGTAGCTACATCAGAATCGCACATACCTGGGGATGTTTTACGTTCGGAACAGCACAGTTGATACATGGTGGCGCTTGGAAGTTGATATCGGGTTCAATTGGCACAAAACCAAGAATGATGATGATAATAATAATAGTAATAATGGGTTTCAAAATGTTTCTCAGTTACTGCGCCAGGCTGATGCTGACGCCGACTTATGCCCGGGTTGAGACTGACTAATGTAAAATCAGGTGCAACCTAGCCTAAGGATTTGTCTTCTCTGTTGTTAGGAGTAAAATTTACAGTATTGATTACTACGACACTAGCTCTAAGCATTCGGTCAGGAGCATAATGAGGTTGAGGTGGCGCTAGGCACCCTATCCAATGCAAGACTCAGTCCTCGTGATAGCCTCGCTATTGGATACTATTGATCCAACGTATCAATTTTCTATGAACATGTCTAAAATCATTTAATAGGGTGAAAGATGAGTGGAATTTGGATTCACACTTCACACAGTCTCCCCGCGTGGTCAACTGTATTCCTGACCAGTCTGTGCAGCAGAGCCATGAAGGTGGATAGCATGTCGTACGACAGAGAAAATGTTTGTATATAACCTACTGGAAAGACGAATGTGTGTTTAAACTCATCATTGCAAAAAGCCTCTGCTTCTCATCTTTTACTTTCTCATGATGCGTTTTTCAAGCGTTTTAGCTGTCCTAGTGTGTGGAAGCCCACTCCTCGCCCAAGTCGAAGGCAAAACGTACTACATCGATAAATCATGTCAGGACCTACCCATGTTCAAAAAAGCTTTTACTGAAGCGCGTGACATGGCCTCGAGGACCCTTGAGCGTCTTGGGAACGATGGCGATACCGATTTCGCAGCGGTGTTCAAGCGCGTGTTTGGCGTCGACAAGTCGGACAAAAACATTGGTGACGAAGTAAAAGGTGAGGTTTCCTCAATTGTTAACTACTCACGACATCTCCCTCGTTGATTGTAATACTATATAGATGTGTTTCAGGACATCGCATCTTGGACAGAAGTGGCACCAACTAAGGAGGAAGAAAGCCCTGCCGATCGGTTCGATCGACTCAAGAAGTCTAATATCCGGTTCTTTTGTGACAACAATGCTCGTACGTGTCGGCTTTGCGTCAGGGGAATGCATGTCTCTAACTATCATGCAGATGATAGATCGGCAGGATTAAACTACAACGTGGAGGGTAACCTGCGACTGAAAACACGTTTGAATGCGGCGGGAAAAAGATAAAATCATTGACTTCAAAAATTGGATGCTCCATTTGCAGCAAGGTTCGAAGCCAAGTTCGCCGCTAGAACCACTTTGCCAATGAGAGGAGTTGGCAGGCCATACCGTAAGTGAACAAGAGCAAGATGGAAACGATACAGCGAACCTTGGGAATATACTAACTGCCTTCTAGGAGACAGCACCAATCCGTTTGCCGACAGACCACACAAAACGTCATTGCGGTCAGAATGAGAACCGCGCGGTTATCGTGGTATGTCGAGACCGTTGAGTCGTTCCTTCCAGAGAAAATTATACTAAGCTGTTACACAGCTCTACGATGCAGCTTTTGAATCGGGCACAAAGGTTTCAACTCAACATGGGGAGTCCGGATTTCCTAAGCTTATGGACGATGCTCGGTTTAACGATGTGTCATTCAATTAATGCTGCTTGGATAGCTTTCGAAGAGCTGCTCCCCCAAACTATACTACACGAGGTATATTCCCTGCCCACACGTAATTCTACCTTATGCGCTGACATTTGGACAAGATGGTGCATGCGTCGAACTCGGAAGTGATAGATGCTACAAATGATAACGAGTGCTATACTTGGGAACACTATACGACCTATGATCCAAACACGAGACGGAAAAATGCCGAGAATTACGGTTGGTCATGTCTTGAAATTTAACCTACTGCATTGTATACCTGGATGCTAACTGGGATAGCAACTCTCGGGACGTTTGCATTGATGGCTGATCATGGCTACACGCTCCCACATCACGAGGACAAAAACGGTGAAGAAGACTCGAAGAAAGGGAAACTGCGGCATTATGACAACATAACAAAGCGTGCTGTGCGCATGCTGGCAAGGATGTTTTGGGGATGAGCGTGGTTGGCAACCCAAACCAATCAAAGTCCACAGCAACATAACTCATCGTATAGAAATGTACCTCAACAATACCATTGTTTGATTGTCATCCATCTCTTCTGGATGTTCAGTAGTGTGCGATCCTTCTCTTTTCATCACGTGACGGGTAGTGGACCATCTCCAAACGGTTAGCGTCCGCAGACCCCGATCTCGGTTGCACCTGCCAGGTCATCTTTGTCCTCGACACATTTCACCCAACAATTCCTCTTCACACGTAATCCGTAATTCGTAACCAGAACCTTCCTTTTCCTCGACACGACATGTTCTAATGCTAACCCTCCGCTCCTTCCCACACTACGCGGCATCATGTTCAGCTGGCAAAACATCGGCCTCCTCGTCTTCTCCTACGTCGTAGTTCCGCGCCTCACCTTCCTGCCCTCGCAAATCCACACCCTCCTCATAATCTTCGGCCCTTTCGTCTTCCCCAAAATCGTCCAGCTATTCAACACCTCGCGCGCCGTCTCACGAAGCGTCCCCGTGCGCCCGACACCACGGAAGGTTCAGCGCACCCTCAACTTGCTCTTCGTCAGCGTAGCGACATGCTTGGTGCTCAGCCTACCGCAATTCTCGCCGGAGAATGTGTTCATGAAGACGGGGAGTCGGCTGCAGATTGATGCAAACACGCTCTTTGCGCGACTGGCTGCATTGCGGGACTTGAAGGAGGAGGATGAGAAGCTGCGGGAACACTTTACGACACTGGCATCAAATAAGCTGCTGTATCTTGCATTTGGGCCGGATACGCTGCTGAATTGCATCTGGTGCGCGACCTCGGACAGCGGAAACGATCAGATGAATTATTTTATCTATAGCTTACCAAAACTTCTTATCCCTCACATCGCGCACCTCGTCGTCCTCGGTCTTTCTACATCCTCGCTCGTCGGCCCCGAGGGCTCGCGCTTTCGCATTCACGCAACGATCGCTGGACTTGTGCTGATGGTGTCGGAAGCGTGGTATTTGGGAACATATGACTTGTCGCTGAACAAGCGGACAAAGGTGCTGCAGGACATTGACTTTGCGCACTGGAGATTGAGGATATACCGGTACATGGGTTTTGCTGTGGTGGACAGCGTACTGGGCGCTGTCCTCTGGCTCACGAGTACGAACCGCTGGCTCGCTAAGCCGCCATCCATGGCCCAACGTCTTGAAACCAGTACCAAGAATGCCGAAGAGACGGTGAACAAGCTGCGCGCTCTGGCATTAATCAATAACTCGGTATGCCGCGATGCCACCCTGAGGAACGTGAGGAATCACTATTGGGAGACGGAAGGAGAGGTGATGTCAGAGACGGTTCAGGATGAAGACGTCATAGGGCCGATGAATAAAGCGCTGGCGCAGTTGGATATGGACGGGTTGAAGGGCAGAGTTGGCGAAGTTGCGGATGGGATTGTGGCGGCTATTGATGGGTTGAGGGGGAGTCAGGTGTTGACGACTGAATAAGGCGGGTTTTTGAAATACATATGAGGGAGTTGTAGCACATTGATAGGCATTTGATACCAGATACAGATAGACAGAAAGGAGAATCGGCAATCCACGGAACATGTATGACCTTGCATGGCAAGACGTCCAGCGCGAATCTTGTCATATATAACGGTCTTGAAGGTTTCGCTGCATCTCTTCCATCGGCTCTGCAGCATGGATTTTACAATACCTCTCTATACGGCACACGTGATATTGGAACCACTAAGCCGGCAGGACAGAGGAATCACCGTGCCTACCCGTAAAGCCGCTTTCCTCCCACTCACGACAATCTTACAATCATCCTGCGCCCTTTGTCATGACAACGCCGATATCGCAACTTGTTGATGATGTTGTCCCGTGACTATTTGTTTGTTGAATATGCAGGTGCATGCCGGAGCCGAAAGTTCCGTGTCATCGATTGGCGTATGGGAATCAGAGGATGACTGGCGGGCGGATACTAGCGGCCGCTATGGATACTCAAGGGGAGGGTATATGTGGACTGCGATGCGCCTCTTCTCCTTGTGTTTCGGACTCAATCACTGACGTGGGCAATTGATACACGGGAGAGACTGAAACAGTCAATCGAGACTTCGTTCTGCTGTTGTATGGGTCCTAACAACTGTAGGGAAATAGGTGGCGTACATTGTTTTCGGCGGCATGTTCAATTCACCGATTTCTCGAGAATGAGGGAATCGGGCTAGCGTCAGGTACCTACAGCGTGGACTAGGACTGGGCGCGATAACGGAGCACGATGAATTAAGCCGCAGTCGGACTCCTTTGGCGTCGATCTATAAGTAACGGTGAGTACACCTTCCCCCTCATCTCACTTCATCCCCCTTTGGCACTCCTCCCTAGCTCATCCTCACGCTCGATTGGTCTGCCGGGAATACCAAAATGCCACCCATTGCCATCACGCCGGAGGGCGAGAAAGTATCAGATCTCACTGCCACCGGCATCCAAGATGCGCTCAAGAAGACCGCTCCTTCCCAGCTAGACGCCGCCTCCCTCACCCCAAACCTCACCTCCGCCACATCAAAAGAGACCTCAGCAACTTCATCTCCCTTGGCCGAACTTGACGCCTCCCTTCTCCAATGCACCTACCTCGCGCCCGATAACCTCCGTCCCGTCCCCTCTCTGGACAACCCAGCCGATACCGCCTGGGACCAAGCCACCGATCACATGATCCAAGCAAAATGGAATTCGACAACGGGCTGGTCATCACCAACGCTCTCACCCTACGGCCCACTCAGCCTCTCACCCATGGCATCATGTTTGCACTACGCAACCGAGTGCTTCGAAGGCACGAAGCTATACCGCGGCTTCGACGGCAAACTGCGTCTCTTTCGACCACTCCTAAACTGCGAACGCATGCTCCGCTCAACCACCCGAATCGCACTCCCCGGCTTCCGTCCCGAAGAAGTTCTTAAGCTCATCACCAAACTCTGCGCCACAGATGGCAAGCGCTGGCTCCCCCTCACCCAACCGGGCCGATTCCTCTACATCCGCCCCACGATGATCGCAACTGAAGCCGCTATCGGCGTCCAGCGACCCAACGAAGCTCTGCTGTACATCTTTCTCTCCATTCTACCCGCCCTCGATGACAAGGTCGGGGGCAGCAAGCTCCTGGCTAGCGAAGACGATATGGTTCGTGCGTGGCCGGGCGGCTTTGGGTATGCGAAGCTGGGCGCGAACTACGGCCCGAGTCTTGTGGCGCATGACGAGGCGAAGAGGAGGGGCTTCGATCAGATTCTTTGGTTGTTCGGGGAGCAGTGTATTGTTACGGAGGCCGGGGCATCGAACTTCTTCGTCGTGTGGAGGACGAAGGAGGGGAGGTTGGAACTCGTTACTGCGTCGCTGGAGCAGCGTATTGTTTTGGAAGGTGTGACGCGACGATCCGTTCTCGAGCTTGCTCGCTCTAAACTCACCTCCGCAGCCTCTGGTACGGGACTTGAGGCTCTGGAGGTCGTGGAGCGCGACTTTACTATAGCGGAGCTTGTGGATGCGGCGACGGAGGGACGACTGATTGAGGCTTTCTCGGCGGGTACAGCGTGGTTTATTGCGCCGGTGGGATCGATTCATTTCAGGGGCAAGGACATCGAGGTTCCGGTTAAAGAAGGTGGGATGGGTGAGTATACGGGGTTGTTGAAGGGGTGGCTGAGGGGGATTATGTGGGGGAGGGATGGGTGGGAGGGGCATGAGTGGGGGTATGTAGTTGATGAGGAATAGATGTCAGTTTAGATATTACAACAATGGCGAGTAGAGTTGGGGTGGGGACTTTCAAGCGTTCGTGGGTGGTGGGATCGTATTGGAACCTTGGATGTTATCAGGCATGATGTTGCCCGCAGAAATAAAAGGGAAGGTCGATTATTTCAGTCATGTATTTCGTCTTATAAACGAATGAACGGATGGTTATATCCTCGATGAAATCACATTCTTGGTCTTACTCGCCTCAAGAGATATACAGATGATAGAGTGCGATGATAACCTTTCCTGATACCAAATGACTTATGAATTAAGCCAGAAGATAGTAAAAACATCGAGGACTACTAATGGATCAGGCTGATGTAGATTTTGGGGCCAGTGAAGTTATGCCTTCTGGTGCTAAAAAGAACTCCCTGACACTTCGAAAAGCTTTAGAATTGATCACAGATCATGTTGTTTCTCTAATACTACTAATGGATATATGTAGCGCTATCTTGTGCACGCATCATCAAGATGCTGCCTATGTGAACGCCAAAAGCCAACCCTTACCCAAACACCTGATATACCCTGTTCTAAGCTAACAGCGCCTGGAAATCTGCATTAAACCGCACAGGAAAGTTCTCCGCCCCCTTCGCCGCCTCGTTAACAAAACACGCCATCCCATTCTTCTGGCACGGAAATCCTCCCCATCCCTCCTTGTCAATAACAACATCACTCCACTCAAACCCCAACACATCCGTCCACACCTCTCCAGCATGCTCAACACCAACACTCATGCGTATATTTGGCTTAGAGCTCTCATAGTCTTCTCCCTGCGTCCACGAGAGAATGACAGCCATACCATCTGGATGCGTTTCGGTGCCTTCACGCGTCCAACCTATGCAGTCATTACGACCGAAGTAGTCCGTTTGCGGACCGTAGGCATAGAGTTTCCGAGCGAGGATCAGCCCGGGGAGTCTGCCGTAGCAGGTTGGTGGTTCTGGGTAGGGACCTGAAGTGATGCCATAGAGATCGCCGAAAAAGACGCATGGGTGGCCGCCTTGTCGCAAGAGGAGGAGCGAGTAGGCATGTGAGGTGAAGGCGTATGAGATGGGTGTGTCCATTTCTTGACCCTTTTGTGTATCGTGAATGCGGAGGAAGGTCTACGATGGTTAACATCTTGATCGTTACAACCTTTGGAGAGAAAATGACTTACCACTGCAGAGTCCGGTTTCCGTTGTACAAGAGTATCTTGGAACACTGCCCTGAGATCGGTGTCCTCGAACCTGGATAGCCGCGCGATCCTGTACATGAGTGGAACGTCGTAAAGTTTGAAGTCAGGCGACATGTTTTTCATCCACTCGAGCAGAACATTAACATCTCCATTCCAGAATTCGCCCACGCACATCAACTCATTCGGGCTTTTCTTCTTCAAATGTTGCGTCCATCGATCAGCGAATTTCCAGCTATAGTGCTGCACGGCATCCAACCGGAATCCGCTCAAACCCAGCTCTTCTACAATCCACTCTCCCCACCGTGTGGTATCTTCTACAACTTCTGGATTGGAGTAGTCGATGTTCTCGAGCATTAGGTAGTCGGCATTGCCTTGCAGCTTGCCGACATCTTGGGCCCAGTTCTTTCCTTCTTCGACAAAGCGGTAAATGCTGCGCTTCTGTGTTCGTTGATCCCAGTCGGTGCCGTTGAAGTGGTTTTTGTTGAATTTGAAGGTACTGTATTTTCCATTGCGGCCTTCGAAATTAAATTTTGACCAGGCGATGATGTCGAAGGGTTCTGTAATGTCTTCTCTTCGATCTGAATAGAGGTTAATCAAGGATACAGGGCAGCGAGGGTATATCATTCTTACCTCTGGGATTCACTTCCACGACTTTCACCGTCTCAGTCGTATCGGCAAAAGCCCGATGATTGAGAATTGCATCCCACATCAAACCGACACCTTGGTGTTTGCAATCCATCGCCAAGTTGAGAAGATCATTCTTTGTTCCCCATTTAGTCGGCACAGTACCCTTCTGGTCGAACTCTCCCAGGTCCCATGCATCATAGATGTCGTATCCGTTACTCTCAGCATCCTTTCCCTTTGAGCCCGGGGGCAACCAAAGGTCAGTAACGCCAATCGCCGACAGTGATGGGAGAGCGCATTGCAACCGTCGCCAATGCTTATGATCAGCTGGAGTATGCCATTGGAATGCTTCGAGGAGAACGGGATTCTCAGGGGGAACGGAGACGCGGGTGCCGTTGAGCTTTGGGCTCTTAGGCGGGGAAGGTGGGAATTCGTTTACTGGGCAGCGGGTCATGATGAACGAACTTGGCAAGACAGATCAAGGAGGACTGACACTCTAGCAAAAGCCCCCGACGAAAGAAGACCCCGAGAAGTTATACTGTCCATCCACATAGGGAAAGTAGACTCCCCTGGAAATCCTACTCGACCATCCGAGAACTCCGTTCCTTTTGCAACCGCATCCGTCTCGCTACGATGATTCAAGACTCTCAAAGATCTTCAGCATCACTACCCGGAGAGTCGGCCAGAACGCAGAGTGGGACCGCATTCGGATACGCTTATACGGTATCGTACCTACAGCGCTCTGGGGGCGCTGTCATTGGTCTGATACTCGTGCTAGCGTGTCTCGCAACTCCTGTATTTCCCATGCTACGTCGCACCCGGCCTTCAGACTCGCTTCACGTTCTCTTCTAGGCTAATTTCGAACAAAATGGAATGGTGGATTGTTTCTGGACTGTCGCCGTTGTGGGTTCGGCTCAGGATCCTTTACCTCCGACCCTCCACGTGCACTGATCGCTGCGCAGACGGTCGCAGGCACCAACATTTGTTTTCTGGGTAAGATCCGCTGATGTGTGTCTTAGTGAGGATATTTTTGGGTTCTTGTATTAGGGGTTAGTGCGAGATCTAGAACATCCGTTGCCGAGCCTGGGAAGTGAGGATTTCCGGGCTTTGGTGGTGAGAATATGTCTGAGGCGTCCAAATCATCCCGAGGAAAAGACCGAATATTGCAGTTCAATCACACAACAACGAATGCATAAGGCACGCTGCACAGAGAGCGTTACGGCTACATAATATATCTATGATATTCAGACTGGGTATCTTGTGTTCGGATTTTGCTCCGTCTGGATCCTTCACAAAAAGTAGGTGACGATTAGGACTAAGGTTCTTCCAAAATTATTTTTCATTCTCACTAGATAGATGGTAATATTCGCCCAAATCTATGATACATTTTAGATGGTTTGCGCCAACTGTTATGACTCCGCTCCTATCTTGATCCTCAACCCCGAACTCGTTTCCAACACTGGTACATCTAAATTCCATCCGGCATCGCTCAGCCTCTTCGCATACCCATCGAACGTCATTCTAGTCTTTCCCAATGAAGTCGCTATATGTTCGAATATAAACACCCGCCCATCCATCTTAGCCAGCCCTGCTGCTCTCGGATGTGAAGGGGTTCGCAGTCCGCGGGCGAGAAGTAAGGCGTGGTACCAAGCTCGAAGTTGCCCGCGTGCGTTGATGCCGTCTTTGAGGACTACCAAGACTTCGGGCTCTGCTGAGGAAATATCTCGGCACCAGAGGAGATACTGCTCGTTCTGGAACAGATCCATGAGCTCGGAAAGACTGACTTCGTCGAGGTTCATGGAGCCAGTCCTTTCGTTAATCTTGCCGTCCACGAGAGAAGCGAGTAGAGTCTTGATCGAAACGCCGAATTTGCAGTGCCCAAGTATAGCCCCACCATTCCATCTCAACACTGCACCCCCTCTTTTCTCAAAGACAAGTTCGCGTTCCGAGACTTCTGCAGGTCCCAACACCCTATCATCTTCCGCCAACTTCGAGAACGCAAGGCATGCCCTCTGCCTATTTAAACTTGTCATCTTCACCGCCCTCACCCCCAGCCAATTTAAGAACAAATGTACCACCAGCAGACCGACGAGTGCTGTCCAAGTAAGCGCCGGCGTGGTCAACCAACTCACCACCAACGTCCCTGTAAGCATCCCCATCAAACTGATGACAGTCTCCTGACTCCCATCCTTCGCATTCAACTCTCCCAGGTTATTCCACTTGGCGAAATGCCCACTCAGCGAACTCTTACTCGCGCCTCCCGCAACCCCCGCGCCACTAAACATAATACTGCTGCAGCACAAGACTATAAACCGTATATGGGTCGGGAACCACGGACTCATACAATCCAAGAGCATAGCCGCATCGGTGAGCACATCAGCACCTAAGCGGTACGCTTTGCACTCAGCCTCGATACTCGTACCAATCAAGTGCGCGAAGAATATGGTGCCCAGTTTGCCCATACATTCGCGTATCACTTGGATCAGCATTGCGCCTGTAGGAGAGGCGCTGCTGTCGCCAACTCCGAGACCTTCCCAGACCGCGCGCGAGGAGATCATGCCGGCGATGGTGCCAGCGAAGGCTTGGAACGAATCGAATATCTGATATGCTGTGTAATCATCGCTGACGCTGTTGGGGTAGCCATCGGGGAGGAAGATGTCGAGAATTTTGCGCCAGACTTGTTTGCGGGTGGTTGGGTGCTGCAGTCAAGGAGATGAAGGTCAGTAAATTGTCGTATGAAATGGTCGGATTGGGGAACGAGGGGTATAACGAACCAAAATGTCGATTCGCGATGCACTGCTGATGCTGCTGGAGGTAATGGTAGAGGAAGTTTCGATATATCGCGCTTTGAGGCTGCCTGCGCGGTCGTACTCTGCGAGTTGCAAGCTGATGGCTTTTCTCATCGTGTACGATCGCGATTGCGACGTAGTCCTCGTACGGTTGCGCGTTGTTGTCGTTAATGTCGCCATGGCTTCAAAATAAGACTGCAGGTAAAAACAAAAGTCGGGATACACGAAAAGAGCAGAGGTAAGATCGATACCTCGGGAATGGCTTTAGAATAACGGAGGAGAAAGAAGAGAAAAGACGACGTGTGTTGCGTACAAAAGTACTATTTCCGATCGTATACGGGATTTTCCGTCGTTTACGAGCGATAGTCTATCCTTCAATACGAGCCGAGCGTATGTGGATCACTTATTGTTCTAGGTTGGTGGAGCAGCAATGAAACATGACAGTTGTTCGGGTTGAGGTTTGCCATCAACATAAGAAGTTTCGCACTTGATGTTCCGGTTTCGAACACCATTTGACCTAGGATTCAGGCATCCACACAGGAGTTTCGTGTCTGACCTTTACGCGCCGCTCGAATTGGTTTCACTGGGGGCATGTCAAGAAACACGCTTCTGCCTCAGACTAGTGCTGGATAATCCCCTATCAGAACATGAGAGGTTCCTGCGACACCTTCTATGACACTTTGGTGACATTTTGTGCGGCTGCGGCTGAAGCCCTTGGCACACTCGTGACTCCACACTGTTGGTCTGAGGTTTGTGCGGAATCGACGGCATGACAGAAAGCCGGCTCACTCAGAGGTAAGAAGCAAAACTCATCACACGATCATGGCTGATTGCCAGTTTCATCCATACCTCAGTTTTGGCGTAACCAAATGATACGCTCTAGCGCTTGTAGGAAACAGGCAGTATCACAGAACACTCACTCTTCGTCCCTAATAATGGCTCATCATTTACTCATCTTTCAGTGACTGTTTCTTGATACCGTACTATTTTACTCGCACACAGAGGCTGTAGGACTCATAGTACGCAGTCATACTCACGCGCAAGTAAGATTGGGGAGCATAATAATGCATATATAAATTGCAGTGTCGCAAAAGATACATTCGTCTCTAAAACTCAGCATATCCTCATAGAAGTCATTTCTGTTCATCATCATCGATACACAGCTGAGCAAAGGATAAAGGTATATTACAATGGGATCACTTTTCAAATGGAGGGTTGGCACGCTCAACACCATCACCAAAGCTTGGGAGGAAATGTCAGGACCTTGTTGCAAGGTCTCCTACAAAAATGAAGATGGCAGGTTTGTATTACAAAAATACTCTCCTTTCGAACGTGTCCCAATGCCAATATCTCAATACAATGGGGAAGATAGTACGATGAAGGTACATGACACGCGAGCGGCATACCTGATACGACTTACAACGTCCTGGAGGCACTACCTCTTCACAATAAAGACTTTGCGATTATCGTCATCCACCCCGTGCTTCTAGGTTCTCTAGAATACGGGGCCGAGAAAGAAGTTAGGCAGCATAAATTAGTCTACGACATTGTGAAATATATCAAGATGAAAACGTCAGTATCTTTTCCTGCTATATAGATACCTGCCGCAATTTCCCTTATTAATTTACTATTTTAGTGAGCTTCGGAGTCCGGTCAATATTCGTTTCGATGACTGGAGCTATACCGATCAAGATAAAGCCTTCCTTAGAAGCAAGTTCGAATGCCGCGAAAACAAAGTGAACGTCTCTTTCGCGTGCGGCAAATTCCAGAAATTTATCCGAGACCCATTTTCACTCTTCATTATATTGGGCCCAAACACTCCAATCCGGCGAATGCTGACAGATATCTCCACCGAAGGCATGAAACACAAAGGACCTGGGGCTGTCATATGTGCTCCGCAAGATGTGGATGTCGGGGAAGACATGACTTCTCAGAGTGTCAAATCATGGTTGAACAACGCTCATGACAACCCAATTCCTTTCTCAGAGAGCACCCAGGAAAAATTTGGGAAGTGTGCGCTTCATATCTCCATTATCCTTCCATATCCCAAGGGGGATCTTGAGGAAATTCCTGAACAGGGTCTTGCCACTTTAGAGCCCGAGCCTCTTATGAGAACGGATCGAAAGGAATTTTAATAGTATTTCTGAATACTAAGATATCCGTCCTGACACCCTATGATCAGCTATCATCACCTTCCTAGCGTCAGATCGAGGCCGAATATTCTTCTATGCAAATTTTTGGGAGACAGGCTGTGAGTAGATATCTATGGATAAGAAATATTGAAAAATATACCCAAACGAGTAGACTTTTAAAAGTGCAAGAACGCTACATATGACAAAAATGTCAAATTCCAAATTCAACACACCGAAAGTTTGGTAAGCGATTAGAGTTATGTCTCTAACGATGGAGTCCACTTGCTGCCATCGTCGATGACTCGCATCTGTGCGGGATCAGCCTGTGATTTGAGGGCAACAAATTCACTACAAAACACTAATCAATGCAGAGCAAGGTCCCCCATATTTTTCACTGTGGGGGACTGGTTTTCCAACCGTGATGACCATACCGCATAACATTCGGAGTTTTCTGCTATAAGTTATGTGGCTAGTTCATAACTCGAAGTCTTACAAGGCTATCCAAGCTGGTCATTATGTTCGAAGGCCTAAGGCTGGTAGCCTTCTCTTTTTGTGTCTGTTTACAGTGTTACTCTGCGGAAAACGTACAGAACAACAACTTTTGAGACTAGGATAACAGAACTAGTATGACTACTGGGCTGCTGCCGAGGCGCTAGAGCCAAAAGAGACTAGCGATACCATGTGATCAATATCTATAGCAAGTATCACGAAGATGCTCGTGATTGAACTTTGAACATGTGAATCTCCTAGAACTTACACTACAACTTACTTTCTTTACCCCTAAATTTTGTTTCAACGATTGAGCATATACTAAAAACAATGTTTCCTTTCTTAAGAGCATGTTTCTGAATCTGGTTGACGTTCAGTTCCTGAAGGACAACAATATACCGGATTATTTGATTCCAGAGAACAATAATGGAAACGGTTTGCCAACCTTGTATTGATTGTAGCACCATATTAACTTCCAAAAGCGATTGATTTCAAGAAGGGGCAATTGCGAGACGTATAACTTACGAATTTGCAGCCGCGATTAAACGTCTCAGAGTGTCGGGAAATTTTTCAACTTTTACCACTTCCCGGATAGCTGGCGCGACCTATCTTATAAGAGTACTCAAGGGCTTGAAAATCTTGGATCTCTATATCTTGAAATGTGAAGTGCAAAAGTAAATGTCAGAAATCTGATTTAGTCTAGTAGGTTTCTACTGTTCCCCACAACGCTTGATACATGTCTGAATATTTTCTTCTTGGACACAAAAGAACGCCGTTAAAGTGCCACATAACTTAGCCAGTTCTCGGGTGATACAAGGTTCCACAAATAAACTGCCCTCAAGGGCGCAACAACTTAGCTTCTACTCCCAAGAGCTCTCTAATCGACTCGGAGCCTTGTGGAGGGCTTCATTGTCCATATTGCTCCGAAAACGGGAGTTTGGATTGTGCAAAAAGTCAACTCAAAATCCTAAAGTCCGTTGCAACCAACGTGAAGAATAACTAATTACGATTCAGATCAGAAGTAGTACGTCTTGCTCATACAAGCGAAGGTAGTAACTAATGGTAGTGAATCACCGTTCCCTAACGCATTGATGAGGTACAATGCGCAAGACGGTGTACCACAAGTACTCCGCTAGCTCCGACTAGAGCATACTAAAACCTCTTCCAGTATTTTGCTGCGCTGTTGTGGTATCATTAAAGCCCACATCCACTGTTAGAGAGTAACTAGGTTGTCTAGTACTCTAATACACAGAGTCATGGAGTTGTATCTGCGACTCATAGGAATAACCGATGGGTAAGTAGTGCTGGATAGTAATTTTAACATTGCATATAAAGATATGTGGTTGAATTATTTCAATCTATATTGCTTGTCTATCCAGTATATATCGCTGATACATCATCCGTCTGCCACCTATCTGTCAGTATTACCGTTGTTCCATCCTGGACTCTTGAAAATAGCTGCATTGAGAAGGAAGATACCTCAATCATCATGGGAACTGTGAACCAGAAACAACTCTTCGATGTCCAACATATCAAAAGGGGCCAGCCAGTCTGGACCGATGAGTATTTTCACAAGCCAGAATATCGGAACATCGGAACGAACGAAGAGACAACCACACTTCCGACGGGACCCCTGAAAGTCATCTTCCCTACATACCATGAATTGAAACACGAAAAAAATCTTGTCGTGTTCTTCTCTACAATCCGAAGGGATATTGCTTTGACACTGAGGGAGATTGAAGCTCAATGGCAGAAGGGGTACGCTGATGAATCTGTATTCAAAGAGACCATTAAGCGTATGAAGGTCAACCCACTCAATAAAGAACGCATAATCAGGAGGGTATTCGCCTATGAGATGGGCTCTTTGCAAGGTACAAATCTACAGAAGCCGCTGAAAGGCTTTTGGCAGCATCATATAGTTGCTCCGCATCTCAAGAAGTCTTGATCTTTGGAGAGAAAGGATACGAACTCAGGCGAAATTGAACTCAGGTGCAGGCTTCAGAACGGCCCCATTTTTTACTTGATAATACAGAAGACCGATTATGAGTCACACCTTTTGTCGAAATGCAAAAGTTCGGGGTATATTGTGTCTCGCTTCATGTAAAATAAATCTACCCCAGAGTAAGCGCGTGATTTCCTCAGCAGAAACATGTACGAGTGTACTCAGCTATATATCAACCAACCCCTAAAATAGGCGTGATAATGTAAGCGTCAGCATTAGACCAAAGCAAACATAACCCTTGGCACAGACCTCAGCACGCCAAGTACCCTATCCATCCTTTGATTTGCCAAAGAATGCTACTTTTGCTACGCCTCTCTTGCTTATGTCTGTGATTTCCCACACAGTAATCAGACGCTCGTTTGTTGGTGAATGAGAC
Source organism: Corynespora olivacea (assembly GCA_019202945.1). NCBI lineage: Eukaryota > Fungi > Ascomycota > Dothideomycetes > Pleosporales > Corynesporascaceae > Corynespora > Corynespora olivacea. The sequence goes on from JAGQEM010000017.1 coordinate 20,177, forward strand.
GGACTTTCTGGAAGGGCGCAGCGCAGGGCGATTTCACATTTGGCGAGTTGGTAGCTTATCTTTTTATGCTTTTGTAGCTTTTGGTCCTTCCGCTCGTTACGTTTAACTCAGCCATGGGGTATTCTCGCCCGAGAGATCAGAACGGTGTTCAGCTGAGGCTTTACTTGTGGCACAGTTACCATTTCCAATTCGAGATCCGAGTCAAGTTTGCCTGTAAGATGGGATGTATAATTCCATCAACTCGCTCCATCTTCTGTTTCCAGAATCCTTCATCAGCTCACGAGTTTCTCTTCTATTCCCCATCCGTTCCCACATCTCTCTTCCGATACTCTCCTTCTTCTACCCCACTACCACGAACCACAAACATCCGATTCAATTCTATGCGATCAGCAAATCACCTGATCCAACCCTACCCCGGCCATCAAGATGCGCACCTCCACCATCCTATCCCTCCTCTCCGCCGTGACCCTCACCATCGCCACCCCTCCAGAGCCCAAACTCGCCGCCGAGAACCCCCCGACACAACGCTAGTCGCCGAGCTCCCAGACTCCAAGACCTCCACCGTGCGCGGAAGCATTTCCCTCCAAACGGCGCCCAAAGACAGCGTCGGCGTCGATGGAACCGTGACCCTCAGGGGCCTTCCCAAGGAAGGTGGCCCATTTATGTATCACATCCACGCAGCAGCTGTGCCCGCCGATGGAAACTGCACCGCGACCGGAGGCCACCTGGACCCGATGGGAGCCGGCACCGACAGCAACTACAAGTGCGACGTGAAGAACCCACAGTGGTGCGAGGTTAGGGATCTGAGTGGGAAGTTCGGAGCCGTCACGGCAACGAACGGGGAGTTTTCCGCCAAGTACGTTCGTTTCCCCCCCCCTCCCCCCCCCCCCCCTTTATCCCCTCTTTTCCCTCTTCACCTGCGGGGAAATGTGGGCAATCACCACTGACATGGCATTGCGTCTTCCCAGGTGGACGGATCGTTACGTCTCGACCAACGACAAGGAAAAAGACTACATTGGGAAACTCTCCGTCGTCGTTCACACTGCCGACAAGAAGCGCCTCGCATGCGCCAACTTCGTCCTCAGGTCCGGGGCCTCAAATGGTACCACTTTCCGCCCCGCCAACGGAACCCATGTCAGCACCCCGTCGCCTACCGCATCCCCTGGGAGTCGGCCGTCGGGCGCGGCGCACAAGGTGGCCACGGGTGCGGGTGCCCTTGCCTTCGCGGCTGTGGCGTTGTTTTTGTAAACAGTAGTCGAAGCGGAAGGTTCATGAGGTGGCATGTGCGACCAAGCTGTTTTGATAACATGGCATTAATCTAGCGGGTGCATGTTGAGCAGTGCCGTACGACGATTTTCCTTTCCGATGTATATATATATATATGTATATTTGCCCAGAAGAAACGGGTCAAAGTCCGCTGTCAAGCAGGATTTGCGACGAGATGCGGCGAGTTGGATGGATACAATAGTCGGGAACGGAAACAGACCCCACAGATGGAAAGAAGGAGAAAAAAAAAAGGCGTACGGAATTCTATCAATGCGGATTGCGAGTTGGCAACTTCGAAACCTCGATCAAGGCCTCGATTCGTAGCTTGTGCGCCACGATACGCGTTACGAAGTCACTGAACCCATGCTGGACAAAACCGCACCTCATGTGGAGTATTCTGCCATATACAGCAAGCCGTATATCTGGTTCACGACTCATCATGTTACAGAGGCCGCGCAAGCCAGTCATTGTGTTTGAATACCCAAGGCTTATATAGGTTATATAGGTTTTATGTATTGCCAGTTCAACCTCGGAGACTGTCTCCACTTTCCGATTCCTGTACGGTAGAGGTCACCAGTAGATGAACCGTGATGGATGGTAGGTTGGACTGCACCGCCGTCGGCATGGTAAAAACCCGGTGAAACGAATAATGTCCACATTTACTCGCAACAATCAGCTCGTCGACACGCATCCACCACAGCAACCCAACCTGCAGCCTCGCTCAGCTCCGGCGGCGCCACAAACAACCCACTTGCCACGCGGCCACCAGGCCACTCCCCAGTCGCCCCAGTCGTGGCCGACACCCTACCCCGGATTTCCGGATCCTCGGCCTCCCGTCCGCTTTTGCACCTCAGCCTAGCGCCATGTCGATTGGCGAGATGCTTGCGATGCGGCGATGCGGCGTGCGCATGTGCACATACATGCACGCTGGACCTGAGGAGCTGAATCATCGCATAGATACCTCCTATAGACAGGCGCTAGGAACGTGGCTCGCACGCGGTTTGCACCGCTTCGGTACCCGTCCACCGGTCCATCCTCCATCAGTCGCCGCCGCTCAGCTTCGGGTGCCGCATCGGCATGCGCACGAGGATGGAGCTCAGCAAGCAGCAAGCAAGCAAGCAAGCATGTCATGTCATGTCGCCTTCGGGGCGGTGACGAGAGGCCCCGAATATACCCAGACTGATGATACCTAGTCGGAGCGACATGTATAGTAGCAAGGCAAGACGTCCTTCCCACGCGTATACTCAGCAGTATCCAGTCGTGCCGAATGCGTGCCGAATGCATGCCGGTGATACGGCGGCCTCGGGCGGAGTCGGCCATGCAAGGATTCGAGAATTTTCCGGCGAATCGGACTGTGCGCTTTGTAACGTTGGGCGCGCGCAACTCTCGCGTATGCCAAGTGTTGTATTACAAAGGGCCCGCGTATGCTAAGTTTTTACAGAGGGCTCGCGTAAGCTAACAGGTGTTGTTGTCACCAGTACATATTTGCGGGTAGGACGATCCAGGGGCGTTGGGCGGTACTGATGCGCACGGGTGGTTGAAGATGAGAAATCAACGACGGCCGGAAGAGCGAGAGCGATGACTCCTCGGTCCCCTCACTCTCACTCCACTTGTGACGACGGAGGGAGGTCACGATCATGGAAGCAGAGGGTGATTCGTGACCATAACCAAGTGGGCCGGCAGTCGCGTGCGGGTGCCGTGATGATGTGAACACTTTGCTTGGCGGCATCCTTCCCCACGGCTCAATTGATTACAGCCTTGCATGTGGGCGCATTGGGTAGCAAAAAGTCTCGCCACTTTAGCTACCTACCCGCATGCCTGCATGCCACGGTACGATGCCAAGATTAGATAGAGCAGCCCTGCCATTGTTTGCTTTTTGGCCGGGGGCAGAGACGAGGAAACGGGCGAGAAGAAGTCCAGGATGGGGGATTGCATGCAGCAACGGCGGCGGTTCTTTTACTCGTCGCGGCATAAGTGATGGGCAGGAGCTATTGGATCATGTATTGGAGGCCGTACATGATCCGCCTCAATGAAGACTTCATTCCGAGCGCAAACTCCCCAGGATTCGATCGTCATGATCGGCATACCTCCCTCCCCAGCAAGGAAAGTCTGAGGAAACTTCACCTTCCAAACCTTATGCAGGGCAATACGGCTCCCACTCCCACTCCCACGCGTTGCCTTGTCACCCTGTTCTCGGCCAGGTTGTCGCTGCCCTGCATCATCTCCACCTCATCGTGGACGGTAGTTACGCTAGCGGGGAGCAAAATATTGTACATACTATGGTATATAGCGACCGCTGGGGAGACCCAGGCAGGACCGGGCCCTGCTCCACGCCCGGTTGCCGATCGCAACTGCATGGAGCTGTCATCGTCACGACAGGTTATTGATGTGCGACGCTGGTGTTGAGTGGGAGGGAAGGGATGCGCAAGCAAGTTTTTCGAGGAACGATGATGGGAAGGTGCGGAGCGGAAACAGGACGAAAATAGAATCGTGAAGCAGATGCTGCTGCAGAGTGGTGAAAGGCTGTCCATGTGTGGGCTGCTGGTGAGTGGTGGGTGAGTGGTGGTGAGTGGTGGGGGAATGAGCAGGTGTGATGTCATGGCGGGCCAAAAGCGGGCTTAGCGTGCCTTGGTCAGCGTCGCAGCCCGAAAGCGAGGGCGAATTGGAGCAGCAACTTCCAGGACGGCACTCTTCACGCTTCAACGTCTTTCCATGCGGTTATGTACTCTGTGGGTTATGGCCGGCAGATACTGGCCTCGGCTGGCAGGCGAGTGGCTGACAAGCGTGGCTGGTGTGAAGCAGTGCGACGGGCCACTCACGACTCGATGCAACGCTCTTGCGCGGCCCAGATCTTCGGCGAGGCCGCGGCACGATGCGCTGTAGGGCTGCACCGCCACAGGACCCTGAAAATCGGGCCAATCAGCGGCCGGGTCCTCGGGTGGTATCGTACTACCCAATGTACTCTGGTATCTTCCCTGCCAGGCGAGACCTATCATCCTCCCCGCTGTCTACTCTACCTGGTACCGAGACGACATTGCAACCATGTGGGGGCTTTGCGCTCTTCTGCGATACGCTGTGTACGCACCAGCTATCACGGTTAGCATCGTTCTGCCTACTCGCGGAAGGGGGAGCAACCGATGCAGAGTCTTTTGCTTGTACAGCCTTCGGATGGACTTGGGTATTGGAGTCCAGCAGTGTAGTTTGTTTCTGGAGAGGGATGATCGGTTTCAAGATTTCAACTAGCGGGACGTTTGTACGCTGGCACCGTGGGCAATTGGGCATCTGGGGCGAGATTCCATGCATGGCCGCCAGTTTGGCAGTATGGGATAGCCGTAGTACACCAATGCGCCCAGAGTCTGGATGTGAATGCAGCTAGGGGTGTGGAATCTGAGGCTGCGCCGCCATCGAAAAATGTCCGCTGCTCCCAGGGGACCCATCCGCCTGGGAGGAGGCTCGCGGTAGTCCGTGGGGTGCAACGGAAGCCCGACCAACCCGAGCGGTTTGGAGGGCATGGGCCTGGTCGCCTGCGAAGCGCACGTTCCGACCCTGCCACCACGAGATGCTACTCGTCAAGGTTATGTCGTATGTAGGCACCGTCTTTCGCATGCTGTGTAGGGGTGCATTGGGCGGCTGAGGCTGTGCAGGGCCGCCGGAGATGCCACTCGCGCCGTGACGCCGGCCTAAGGGCGCCCAGACGGCGTGCGAGGGCTGTCTGCAGGGCTGCGTCCGAAGCGGCAAGCGCGACGCCGATCGGGCCGGATCCCTGCCGCAGACGTCATCCAACGACGATATGAAAGAAGAGCTCCGCGCGAACGTCGCTCCATTACGGCCGTCAAACATTCGCTCCGCATTTGACCATCTTTCCGGCCCGTTTCCCACAGCTTAGTCTCTCGAACCCTAAACCCGAGGCACCCAGATCCCGGCGCGACGGTGGCTTTCTCCTGCCTTCCATCGCTGCATCCGAGGACCCTTCATCCGCCGTCCCCCCCAGGCGAATCACAGCCCGGCACTTGCCCGTTACCTGCTATAAAGGAACTCGCCACCCACCGTCGTCCCCAGAAATTTCCTCCGATCATCATGCCGGCCCTACTACCAAGACGTCAACACCTCCCTCAACATAACCTGCCATCGACATCCGCCGCCGCGGCCGCATCCACCCTCCCGTCGCCCCTCTCGCTGCACACGTACTCGCTCGACACGCTCTCCCACAATCTCTCCGCCGCACAGTACGCTGCCGACCAGAAGCTGCTCGACGACTACCTCGACTCGCAGCAGACGTTCAACCCCGTCATCGCCCTCGACGGCAGCTCCAATCCGTTCATGACGGCCGCCTACGACTTCTCGAACCCGCAGATCCGGATCCAGCAGTCGACTCCCACACCGCAACTCAGCACAGGCTTCTCGCCATCCTCCATGCTGGCCACGCACGCCGCCACCCCGGGGCTGGAGAGCTGGAACACCGCGTACAGCGCGGGTGTGCAGGGCCCCCAGTCGCTGCAGACTCCTCAGCAGAGCCGAACGGCCAGGACACACCAGCGAGCCTCGTCGTCGTCCTCGATAGGCTCGGGCTACCAGTATGTCACCCTCGCCCCTCCCGAGGCCTCTTCGCCATCGCCCTCAGCTCTCCGTGTTGCCCCATCCCACGTCGTTGCTGACCACCCCTCAAGAAACTTCTCGAGCCTGCCAAACCATCTCCCGACCCCGACCCACACGCCTACCCAGGAGCAATTCATGAACTCGAATAGCTTCTCCACCTACACGCCGCACACTTCTGGCATGGACCCCACCATGGCCGCGCACATGTCGATGAAGCAGGCGCTCATGGACCAGCACGTCCCCGAAGACGAGGTGCCTGGCTTCGCCCACTCGGCGCGGCATAGCGTGTCGAGCTACGGCCACGACTCGCCGGCGACGCCCCACACCACGCAAGGAGACGACGTGGACTTCAAGATGCCTCCCAATGGTGAGACCCTCTCCAAGGTCGATTCGTGGCTGTTCAACGAGTTCCTTGCTTACGATGACGATGCAGACACGCGGTCGGTGCCCAAATTCGAAAGGACATACACGGACGTGGCCGCCGACTATTCCTTCGATCCGAACACGGTGGTCGCGCAGACTCCGTCGATACCGCAAAAGGCCGCAGCCAATACGCTCTTGTCGCCGTACCGCACCAGCAACCCCAACGACATTGTCCAGCGCAGCCTGCAAGCGGCGCAGATTGCACGGTCGCAGTCGCCCTCGAGCTCGGCATCGAGGGGTGACTCACCGTTCCGACGCGGCTCGCCATATCGCCAGCCCACCAGCTCCTTCCAGTCGCCACGCATGGCGGTTGGCACCGTGGCCGCCGCACGTGAGCAAAAGGCCGAGGCGGATGCGGCTTACGCGATGAAGTCGCAAGTGTCTCAGGCCGAGGAGAAGACCATCTCGCCCAAAGACGCTCTGCTGGACTACCGAGAAGCGGATGACGATTCCAAGGTGCCATTGTTCCCGGACGGTGGCGCAGGCGAGTACGACCACCAATACAACGGTGCCGACCAATATAGGAACGCCACCCAATCTACCTTTGACACAACAGCACAGTCATTTCGAAGAGACGGCTGGGCGACACCGCAGTTCTCGCCAAACTTTTCGACATCTGTCACCGGTACCTCGCAAGCACCTTCTACATTTGCCTTTGCTACCCCCGCAGTGCAAAGCAGCATGCACAACCTGCCCTTCACCTCGACATCGTCGTCATACCGTTCAGTCCCGCAGATGCCGTCCGCTTCCGAGCAGAATCCGGAGTTTCCGGCTCATCTGACTTCGATGGAATCGAGTTGCAGCGAGATGGACCCCAGCAGCCAGTCGAGCGATCGTCTGCAGAAGCCTGCCACCTCCAAAGCCGACTCCGGCACATACACATGCACCTACCACGGCTGCACTCAGCGATTCGAAACACCGCAAAAGCTTCAGAAGCACAAGCGCGAGGGTCATCGCAACACGGCAAACATCGGCATGGGCGCCGGCTCCAGCTCCAGTATGACATCAGCGGCCCTCCTCGAACGCAACTCGCAAGCGGGGCCTCACAAGTGCGAGCGCATCAACCCCACCACCGGGAAGCCCTGCAACACCATCTTCTCGCGACCCTACGATCTCACCCGCCACGAAGACACCATCCACAACGTGCGCAAGCAAAAAGTGCGCTGCGCATTGTGTGTCGAGGAGAAGACGTTCTCGCGCAATGACGCACTGACCCGCCACATGGTAAGAGTTCACCCACCGGACTGCACGACCACCTGAACGCAGCCTCGCTAACACTGTCGCAGCGCGTCGTCCATCCTGAGGTCGATTTTCCCGGCAAGCACAGACGTCGTGGTGGAAACCATGATTGAGCGTCTTCGTCCAATATTAGACTTTTCGACCTTGGCAGGGCAAGGCGAGAACGCGGCGCCCGCCGATGGCTGCAGGGGCTGCGAGGCAACCCAAGTCCGATCGCATCCAGAACCCTTCCGAATCTCCGCTGTTGCATGACAGCCTCGTCTCGGCATGTTCGAGAGCGCTGGCTGCACTGTACGAGTACTGCAAAAATTTTCCTCCTGCTGCAGAATGCGTCTTTTTCCTCTGCGGCACATGATGCACGAATGTGCGCCTTCTTCCAGCCTAGGCGGTGCAACATTTCCCGACCAACACAGATATTTCGGATTCGACGTTTGCTTTGCGCACAGCTCTTCTCATCCGCAGGTCGGATTACGGATGGGATTCGATCCCGGAGTTTCATTTTGTTTCGTTTCTCCATCGCTCCAACAGTCCTTTCGGAGTTTCAATCACATTATCAATCACCTTTTTTCTCTCGGGTACGGTGTACGGGTTTGCTATTTCTACCACCGTCGTGCGTTTTAGCGGGCGGAGTGTGACGATTTGATCATGAAGGAACGATACAGACGTCAAAAAGAGTTGGGGAGTAATGGTTTGACTGGGCGCAAAAGCGATGACTTGTTAGACGGTTTGCTTTGGTTTGTTTTGGGGGGAGGGCAAAATGGATCACCAACGGTACAATGACATGTACCGATGATGTTCTTTGATCTTCTGGGCTTTATTCTATATTCCTTTCTAATACTGTCTGAATACTGTTTGCTTTAAGCGACCTATTCCTTACCTTTCTGTATAACATTCTTCCTTTTCAATGTCGAAACGTTCGATCCCCTTTCTCTCTCTCTCAAAAATTGCAACAAGAGCACATGATGTACGGATTCCCTTCGTTCTTTTACGCCTCTTCGCTACGCAAACCCCGACCGCGCACCTCAGCTGTACGCCTGAGCTTCCTGCGTGTCTCACTTTGTCTGATATGTCTTGTACCACCGTCTCTCTCTCCTTTACAGCTCTGCACATGAATGATACCCCGGTTCCTATTTCTCGTAGGTGCAAGGCAAGGCAAGGGGGAAAGGAGAAGGGGGAGACAGAATTTGGATGTATAATATCGGGACATTGGATAGTAATACCAGCAGTAGCACAACAGTATACCATCCTCTCCCCAGAATCCGTCTTTTTGTGTCTAAAGATATAACCCTCACACCGGTACGGTGATCTAGATCAGATCGTGCTGTCCTATCCTTGACGTTATTTCACCGACATTGAATTTTTCACATCAGCTCGCTCGCCGCATCTCACCGCATCTCACGTTTGACCAACCAACCAACCAACCAACCAACCAACCAACCGTCCGTCCGCCCGTTCGTCGAGCGCCACACCGAGCTTGAGGGGCCCAGGGGTGAGGGATGGATGCTAAACTAACCCAAGCTAACTAAACTAAGCGGCGAGGGAAGGGGCGAAGGGAGTGGTAGGGCTGTTGTTGTTGTTGTTGTTGTTTTTGTTACTGTTATTGCTGTTGGTTCGTCGGTTCGGTGTATTGGGTCAGGTCAGGTTAGGTTAGGTTAGTACAAACCAGGCGGCCTTGCAGCAGCATGCAGGCAGCGAACTCCTGTCGAGCTGAACCCGAAGCCTTCTCGCTACCTCGCAGGCAATCGGATGCGTCCGTTGTAGACGAATGGATAATGGGTGGGTATAGTTAGTTAGTTAGTGTCTGCACTGCACGCACCTCCTCCCTCCGCTTAGCTTACGGGACGATACGTGCGTTGGGGCGCCGTCTGCGCTGCTGGGTTCTATCGTATACTGTGGGTCTCGCGTTCGGGACATCGTGGTGTGGCTTGTGGTGGGAGGGGAGGTAAGCACTTTAAAATTTTCACTGTGAGATGGATGGATCGGGTCGTGGTGGTGTACTATGTACGATATTGGTAGGGGGGTGGGGCTGGGGTTCCGGTGGGGTGGTGTTGGGATGGGGGTGTGGCCGTGCGCTTGGAGTATGTATGTATGTATGGATGGATGGATGGATGGATGTATATGGGATGGATGTGTAGTGGCTGCTGGGGTAGGTGTATGCGATGGAACATCGACTATAACCGCTTTTCTCACCCAGAGGAACTATTGTCTTGGTTTCCAATCTTGATGGGGTTTAGGATTTGGGAGAGTATAGGGTTGGATTTGCGGCGTGGAGGGTGCTTGCTTTGTTCTACGGGGAAGGTAGGGAGGTTTTGATTCGAACTTGGCGATTGCGATGTGAGGCCGTGCGTGGCCCACCTTGGCTTTTCCAATGCTGCTGCACGGTCTATTGTTTGGCCTATCTCGAGTGGATTCACCGGCTGTATGGCACCGCCGAGGACCTGAGAAGCGCAAAATGTGCAGACATTTTGGATGCGTGGGATTTCGTCGGTCCGAGAAGCACCCACTCCTGTTCAATGCTACCGAGGCTCTAGAAGGGGACGTGTGGCTGTGCGCATGCAATACCACCTTCCAGTCTGTACCTACCCATCTGGCCTCTTGATCCGTCCCCCCACAAGCCACAGAGTCGAATGCTTAGGAACCAAAATCTAGTCGGCCCGCGCCATGTCTCAAGATGCGATGTTGAGATGCGGGATTCTTCTGGAACGAGCGACGATCGGCCGACATGGGCCGATGGCTCGGGTATTGCTCGGGTATTGTGGACATCGGTGGTACTTATCGATAGCAACGGCCGGTAGGGCTGAAGTGGGCTTGTCATTGACGTCATGCCATCTTCCCTGGCAGCATGTGGCAGCATGTGGCAGTAATAATGAAGAGGAAATATGACGCACGCATTCATCATTCCGCTGCCCAGCTCGTCCGGCCCTTCCTACGGCACCATGACATACTTCATCACGATCGTTCTTATTCCCTGATGGACCGACTTGTGTATATGTAATATTAGTCGCTGATCGTGACGACTCGAGTTGGCGGTGATTGGTCATCGCCTTCTGCAATGACGGTGGCGATGTCGTCGGGAGGGGTGCTTTTGGTGGTAGCATGATCGGCCTGGTAATGCGGGCGGTGGGATTGGCTGCGTTAGTTTCCGTGAATTCAGTTGTTCCGTGGAGTTGATATCTCTGGTGGTACTTCACGTCGGCATTTGCAAACATGCCAATTGCTGGGCCACGGGATACTTTCTCTCCGCTCGACCTTCGTGTCCGATGTTTGTGGGCAGGATTGTAGCCGTGGGTGAACCTTTCGGATGCGCTTTTCGCGGGTTTCAAGGCTGAAAGTATCCTTGGACTTCTGCTCCCGTGCTGCATTGATGGGATGCATACTCTTCTCATCAATGCCTGCACCACCTCCAAGGTAAATGATTGTGGATTATGGTCCAGGATATTCTTCGGGACGCAGTTTTGGCCCGAAGTATTACGAAACGTTATGTAATGGTCCAGATACAGATTGGGTACCTTTGGTTGCGAGGAGGGCAGTTCATTATTTAGGACCTGAGACGAGGTATTCTTGAAACCTATAAGAGGATAATATCCGAAAGCAGCATGCCTGTTGACGGCCTGCTCTAACACAGTAGAAGAAGCCTCCGCAAAAGTCGTGTTGGATGTATTGCGGTCATACAACTTATAGAGCCTCCACTTTCCACACGTGGGTCGACACTTTCACGAATCTGACGACCCACATGTTTCCAACACGGTGCTTGTTCTATTCGCCTGACCTTTTCCCAAGACGCACTACATCTCTCACGCACATGAAGCCTGCCGAAAATCTTTTCCCTCTTCAATGTCCAATTCATGTCTCAAAATCCACAAATTGTGTCTCAGGCTACAGTACAAAAGGTATCCCATATTGTGGTATATATAGAGTGACTAGCGTTCAAGATCGCCCACCCAGGTATACCGAAATAGTTATCTTTCATATGCTGCCCGACACGTTTGTCCACACAACCACAGACGAGCAATCAACCAAGGCGCTCCTGACGACCAAGTGTCATGATCAAGCAATGCTAATCATGCGAATGGCGGAGTACCCCCGATCCTCGTAACTCACCATGAGCATTCACTACCTCTGCCTCACCACCGGGGGAGATGAGGTGGACAGCAAAGATGTTGTTTGTTGTCTCCAGTGGACAGAGTTGTTGTTTGTGGTCTCCGGATTGGGATGCTTTGCTTTGGGTTTTCTCGTCATTGGTTTTTGGTACGGTAGGTGTTTTCGATAACGGACCGGGTTGGATTCGGAGGAAAGGAGGATTGGTAGGTAGGGAGCGGGGGATGAATCACGGGTGTGTCACCCTCTTCAAAGGTACCTCGAATGTACCCGCGTGAATGAATGTATAGAGCGATAGGCCTCATCATATGATTATCCAGCGTATTCAACATACATCATCATCAGGTTGGAAGTGCATATTACCATTTGCTTTGGGTAACGCCGTCGGTCGATACGTTCGCGGCGACTGTTTGTGTGATATATCAGCTTCCATGTATAGATGGATCCAATGGCTGTGAATGGTAGGAGGTAGTAGCTACTTGTACAGCACACTGCATTCACTTGCTTTGAATGTGAATTTACTTGGCTTCCACACGCTGCGGTTTCCCGACCTCGAAACTCTGGCCCCCAAACGCCTTTTCGAATTCCGGGATAGCCCTTTTGCTCATCCAGACGGTGAGCGCGGGAATTCTTCTCGTCTTAGCCTTGGCCCCTCCATGGCCATCATCTCCGTCTCCACCATCTCCGATAACCTCATCCCCATCCCCATCCCCATCCGCAACCTTCGCGACCCCACCCCCACAACTCGAAAGACACGTATACATGAACCACTTCACCCTCTCTCCATCCCCCTCCCCCTCCCCCTCCCCAGCACCGACAACCCGTTTAACCACCTCCAAAACCCCCACCAGCCTACCGCACCCCGCCCCCACGGCCGACACGGCAACCAATCCCTCCCCCCTCCCCGACAACCCATGCGGTAGCTCCGCACCCGCACCCGCACCCGCCCCCGCCCCCTCGAACCCCAACAACGCCTTCAACCGATTGACCCCGCTCCGCACATTCCGATTCTTGGTAAACACGACGGGCACGCAGATATCCTCCCAGCGCGTCTCGACGCCCTCGAGACGGGACGCGAGACCGAGACGGCGCTCGACTGCGCAGCGGACTTCGGACGGGAGGAGAAACCAGGGGGTGTTCAGGTCGTCGTAATGGGCCGTTGTTTTCTTCCCCCCCTCGTCCTGTTTCTGCTTGTGCTTCTCCTTGTCCTTTTCCTTGTCCTTCTCCTTATCCCCCAGCCTCACCTTCTTCTTCCCCGCCTTCTCCCCGCCCTCCTCCTCCTTCCTCGCTCTCTTCCCACCGCTCGACGGAGTGTGCCCATCCACGCCCCCGATGAGCGGCAGCGTGGGCCCCTCGCTCGAATACGGTACCAGGGAGGCGAGGGCGAGCGTGGTGTCGCCTTCGTACGAGGCAGAGGAAAATGCGGGTGGTGCGGGTGCAGGTGCGGGTGTGGGTGTGGGTGTGGAGGAGGACGTCATCGGTGTGGCATCTGTGTCGGAAAATGCGACTGGGAAAGGAAAGCTGGTGGTGTGGCCCTTTTCGACGGCGCGTGAGGTATCTGTGGAGAAATGGGTGTGTCACGGTGGGAGGTGCTATCTACTATCGTGTTTGGGAATGGAATATTTTGGGCATTTGACGTCGACGCGCCAAGATTTCGCGGTCGGGCAGCGGCGGGGTTAAGAGGGCGCTAGTGCGTGGTTATTGCCGACTTCTCAAAAACATGCCATGGGATGGTACAATGCAGGGGATATCTGGAGACATTCGTGCGAGCTTCTCTGGCTACGAAGAAAGTCCTTCCTATAGACCGAATTGCCCCTCGACTTCCTTCCGCCTCTGCTCCCTCTCCAAGTCCTGCCTTCTCCTCTCCACCTCCTCGGTGACTCCCTTTTCGCCCTTTAGTCTCTGCCTCTCCTCGTACAGTGCCCTGCCCTTCATGATCCTGCTCACAATCTCCCCGGCGTTGACGTTTTGAAACTTGTGGTTTGTGATCTCGCGGTAGATGTTGAGCTGCTTTGCGGCCGTGTAGGAATCGTAGGTGAGCGGCATGAAGGAGGTGATGCCGTGGTAGACGGCGGCGGGCGTGCCGTAGGGAAGGGTGAGCAGGAATGCTCGGGAGAGGGAGAAGGGAGAGCCGAAGACGACGGCGTCGATGTACTGCGGTTTGTCAGTGGGGGGAGGGGGGAATGAACGGTCGGAGCGAGGATGGGCGGGTGTGTGTGTGTACCTTGCACTGCAGGACACAGAGCCCGCGCTCGAAGATGTTCATGATGGGGAAGTTGATGCCCTTCCAGTGGTTGATGACTTCGTCGTCGTGGATGCCCGCGACCAGGTACACGGGCCCGTAGTCCTCGCCCGTCTTCTCGATGCGGTCCTTCTTCGCCTCGTCCGTGTACCAGGCTCGCTGGGTGGCAGCCTCCTCCTCGGTCCCGGCGACGTGTCGCAGGAACTCGATGTGTCCCGAGGAGAAGAGATCCCAGCCTCCGTCCACGTAGATGACCGTCTGTCCCGGCTTCACGCCTTTGCCGTCCACCAGCTTGTGGAATCTGCCCTTTTCCTCCTTGACCGCATGGTTGGTCGATTCGGCCCGGGCGCCGGTGCTCGGCCTCCGCTCCGCACCCGAGCTCTGGGTCGTCCTGCGATACTTGGCCGGGCGCGATGCGTGCCAGTACCAGACGTCGCAGCCCGGGGCCAGGCCCGTCTCGTCGGTGGCATAGTCTCGGATGCGCTGCAGCATGGCGTCGCCCGTCTCCTTGCGCTCGGCCTCTCCGCCGGGCCCCTCGTCGCCCGACAGCCTCTTGTCCAGCGAGGGTATGAAGTGCGTCTTGGTGCACAGCAGCATGCGGCCCACGAGATCGGTGGTGGAGATGGCCGGGGTCCGCTTGACGACCTTGAACCTCCCCGCGGCCTTGACGTACCGGTAGCAGTCCTGGCCGTTGCTGTCCGAGGTGATGTCATCGCCGTGCACCACGTAGTGGCAGCCGTAGTGGGTGATCCAGGGCAGCGAGGTGACGTAGGGGGCATTGGGGATGGCGCGCGTGGCCCAGCGACAGGCTTCGACGGCCATGACCCTACGCTACTTAGCATGGTCGCGGGCAGTCTGGGGGGGGCGTGCGGGTGTGTAGCGCACCGCTCGTCCAGGCGCATCACGGTCGGGCCCTTGTTCTCGAGGATGGCTTCGTCGGAATGCACGCCGACGAGCAGCTCGGAGCCCAGCTGGCGGGCCTGCAGCATGGCGCCGGCGTGGCCTCGCGGATGTCAGCATCGCAGGTGAGGGGGGATGGAGGCGTACCGTGGTGGCTGAAGTCGAAGCAGCCGTCAATCCAGATGCGCTCGCTGCTGACGGCCACATGCTGCTGCGGGTCCACGGGCCACTGTCCGTCGGCCGGGATCCATTCTCCCTGCAGCGGGTGGTCAGAGGGCATTGCCGGGTTCGGGGGCGGCGGCCTACCTTTGCGCTCTGCCTGCGGTTCATGTTGGCACCGAAGAGCGGTGCAGTGCGAAAGCCACGAGAGTCGTGAAAGCGAATAGCGGGTGAATGAGTAACGGGTGAATGGAGGGCCATGTGACCGACGGGCAGGGATCACGGCGGGGTGTCGCGCAACCACGGCCAACCTGGGAATCGACGCCGACAGCACGCGGGATGGCGTACATACATGGCACATATGGTTTCGCATCGTTCGTGCCTGTGCCGTGCCTGTGCCGTGCCTGTGCCCGTCCCTGCGTCTCTCCTACAGCCGCCGCGTCGCAGCAGTCGCGCGCCCTGGACACCGTCGCACGTCCGGCGGATGCATGGGCTGTTGTTATTTGATCGCGGACGGGCTGTTATTTGATCGCGGACGGGCTGTTATTTGATCGCGGACGGGCTGTTATTTATAGGCGGTAGCTCCATCATCATCGTCATCGTCGCCATGTATTTGCATCCCAACGGCTTTCTGAAGCAGCCAATCTACTCGTCCCACCCCTGATCTACGTCGTCTCCCACGCCGTGGGATGCTAGCAGCCCGTTATGGCCGCCGACCACGACTCCACCTGGGCGAGCACCACCGCTGCCACCGCTGCCGCCGCCGCCGCCGCTGCTTCTGCTGCTTCTGCTGCTTCTGCTGCTGCTGCTGCTGCTGCTCCCGCTCCCCACCCCCATACCCACGCCCACACCCACGCCCACGCCAATTCCAGCAGCGGCACCAGCCTCTTCTCGCGCCGCCCGTCCTTCTTCGGCGGCCGCTACAAGCCGCCCAAGACACCCAAAACACCCACCGCCGCCGCCTTCGCTACATCGACCGCTCCGGCGACAGGCCCTCCCGTCATCAGGTTCCCGCCCGTCTCGAACAGCGCCATCGAGGCGTTGCCCGCAGACCCCGACCCCGTCCCTGGCCCCCCCGACCCGTACCCAGCACCCTCCAGAGCCCACCCGACGCCAGCGTCCCCGCGCCAGCACCGCAGGCACGCCTCGCGACACAGCATCTCGTCGACGCTCGGCGACTTCGGTGCCCAGCTCCAACGCTCCCGCAGCGCCTCCCTGCGCACCAACGACTCGTCGGGCAACACAAGCATCCACACCACGGGCTCGTCCTCGCACAGGAGGAACCCATCCGCCACCCTGGCGCTCAGCTACTCCCCCGACAAGAATGCCTCCCACACCACCTCCTCGTCCGTGTCCGCCGCTTCTTCGCGCCCCCCCGCCCTGTCCATATCGACGTTTGCGCGGAGTAAGCAGCAGAGGCCGGCCGAGAACGTGAGACCGGACATGGCTGGCCCGCGACAGGGATACGACAAACCGCCGCTCAGCGCCGTCGACGCTCACGGCAAGACCCCGTTTGCCTCGTCGACCATGGGCCCGCCGCTGCGCTCCTCCACCACCAAAGATTTCCAGTCCGCACGCCGTCCAGACATGTACTCGGGGGGACTGGGGCCCGCCGCGCCCATCGCCCTGCCGACCAACAACTCGGCCTCGAACCCGAACATCATCTTCCAGCACATACAGGAGATGGCCTCGAAGCGCATATCGACGCTGGACTACCTGCGCAAATCGTACGCCCGCCTTCCTCCCCCTTCTCTCCCTCCTCCGACTCCTCCCCCTCCTTCTCCTCCCCCTCCTCCCCGTCCCCCTTGATCCCTTGCGTCCGCTGACCTTTTCCCCAAGCCACGAGGGCCGCATCTACTGGTTCAACACGCTGCTCTTCTCCAAACCCGACCTCACCCGCCTCCCCTCCTTCACACCCCGCAACCTCGCCCGTCGCGCAACCCACTACTTGCTCCTCGGCTTCTCGCTCCCCACGATCCTCGACCTCAACTCCTCCTCGTCCATCGACTACCTGCGCGCCCTCAACGCCCTGCTCCTCGAATTCGAGCAATACCAGACCATCCACCCCGCCGACGGCAGCGCGCCGACCACCAGGACGGGCAGGATACCGGGCATGCAGATGTTCAAGCGCGTAAACGTGGGCGGCAAGGGGCGAAGAAGCAGCAGCGCAACGAGCCACGAATTCCCCATCTTGACATCGCAGAACGGTCTCGGCGCCGACAACCTCCCGCTGGACTCACCTCCCGAAAGCGACCTCCTCCTCCCCAACGAGTCGTACTCGTATCTCCAAACCCCATCGCTGCCCTTCGACCCCGACTTCTTCAGCACATTCGCCACCCTCTGCGACGTGCTGATCGACTGCTACACCAAAATCCTCAGCCTCCTCAGCACCCCGGAGAGTATCATATTGGCCGGGAACGGGGTGCCGAGTTCCGTCGCCGAACTCTTCAACAAGGCGGATGCGAGGGTGCGGAAAATCATACTCGCGGGCGTCGTGCGCGAGTTCGAAGAGAGTTGTCGGCAGGGCGTGAGGTCCGAGGTGGGCGGTGTGGGGAAAGTGGTGCTGGGGGGGCTGATGTAGGCAGCCATCTTGATATGCCAGGGCATGCTATGGTGTGTGTGTGTGACTTGCAGGTGTGAGATGGATGGGCGGGGTGGGGGGAGTTTTGTTTCACCGTCACGATTCCATGATATCCAACTTTGCATTGTAGAGGGGACCATGTCACTGCGTGGGCAGTGGTGGCATGGGTCTGAGCATCGACTTGGGCGTTCTTTTTTTGGACTTTTTTTTATCCAAACCACATCCGTTGGTGATGGGCGGTGGCTTGTTGTGCATGTGCTCCTGCACGTACGTTTTTGGCACGGGATATTTTTTTGAAAGTGGAAATTGTATATTCTTCCAGTTCTCTTCGGGTTTATTTTTTTTTTGGATTTATTCCAACCCATATCCGTTGGTGATGGGCGGTCGCTTGTTCTGCATGTACTCGTGGACATGCATTATTCTTGGCGCGGGATGTTTTGAAAGTAGAAATTGTATATTCTTCCAGTCCTCTTCGTTTTTTTTTTTGGTTCTCTCAGCACATGGTATGTACCACACACCACGGCACTCTAAGCACTTTGAGCACGCTAAGCACTCGCACCCACCTCATTCTTCTCCACCAGCTCCCCAACCCCCAACCCCCTCCCGACCTTGACCTTCCTCTTCCTCGACCTCGCCTTCCCGCCCGCCGCCGCCGCCGCCGCCGCACCCCCCTCGTCCCCCACCGCATCGCCCTCATCGGCGGCGCCCCCCTCGCCCTCCTCGGCATCGCTCTCCTCCTCGTCGTCGTCGTCGTCGCCGCCGCGCAGCAGCAGCCCGTTCAGCTGCATGCGCATCGAGTAGGCGTTTTCGCCGTCGGCGTAGTACTTTTCCTCGATCTTGTCGACGGTGAAGCCCAGCGTGTCGCGGTAGAGGTGCAGGGCCGCCGTGTTGGAGACGCGAACGTGGAGGGAGACGTAGTGCGCTGCGTACGTTTCCGCCATTGCGCGTTCTGCTCGTCGTCGTCGTCGTCGTCAGCGTGTACTTGGCAGCACAGGGTGCGATGCATATATCTCGCATATCGCTCATGCGGAAAGAGAATGAGAGAATGAGAGAGAGGGGGAGAGGGAAAGGGAGAGACGTACGTGATTGCCTCATCAGCTTCTCGGCCAGGCCGAGACGGCGGTGGGTGCGCATCACGCTGAGCGAGGTGATGTGCCCGTGGGCGACGCCGTCGGTCGGTTCTTCTTCCATTTTTGCGAGCACGTAGCCGACGATTTTGGGGGGGTCGTAGGGGGATTTCGGGGGGCGGGAGATCTGAGGGGGGAAGTTAGTTTGGTTTTCTGTACGAGACTCTTCGCCGGTGGCGGAACGGCGTGGTGGGGTTTGCATCCATGTGTCGATAGGGTTGGGCGGTATATGTATGATGGCCGTCACGTGCCCTTCTCTTCCTGTACCGCGTCCACATCTGTCTGGCCTCTGGTTGATGGGCTGCGGTATGTGTGGGACGGACAGGTATAGATATATATATATATACCGCGATTCGGGGTTCTTGATTTCGTATGCACCCAAGTCCTTTTCTTTTTCTTCTTCTTCTTCTTCTTCTTCTTCTACCCGCAAACCCCATCTCACCAACCAAAAAAAAAGACGAGAACAACTTACATCCACTGCCACATAGCTCAACTGCGGCCAGCTCATGGCGTGGTAAAGATAGTACTTGCAAAAGTAATTCTCGGGCAGATTCGTGATGTTCGCAAGCTGCACATGCGGGATATCCGCCGGCGTCATGACGCGAATATCCATCTTTGGAGGCTGCGCTGTTCCACGAACGCTGTTTTCGTACGAGCGGCCTGGTTCGAGCTGGGTCGGGTTGATGGGCTGTTGGTGTGATTGGTTGGGGGGGTTGGGGGTGTAGAGAGCTGGTGTGCAGGGTAGGGTTGTTGTGTTTGGACCTGGTGAATTATGGTGGTGGTGGTGGTGGTGGTGGTGGACGGGTTTTGGCGATGTTGGTTGAAGGTGTGGCTCGTGCAGATGGTGGGTGGGTGGGCGGTGGGCTTTCTTTTGGGGGATGATGTAAGCGAGGGTTGGTTGCGCCAATCATGTGCTAGGGATATCTAGCTGCTGTACGTACGTTCTTCCCTCGTACCTTGCATGTACATCCGGATCACGTTCATGGACGACATGTCACCGTGCAGGCGAATCGGAAAGAACTGGGTCCACCAAAATTTGCGTTATTTATGCTTCATAACTAACTACATGGACGTAACCGACATCGAATCGTAAAACGTCGTCCTCGAATGCATCCACCTACTTCGCGCTTCCCGGAAATGTCGACAATGCCATCCAACTCGAATGAAAAAGAATATGTACAAGAAAACATGTTGCACAATCATGAAGAGAAGAAGATTATATAGATATATAGCAACGACGACAGCTGTACTCGCCTGGAGTGGGTAAGCGCTTTCCGGGCTTGACCAGAAGCTCTGCGCATCGAGTCGTGCGGTTGCGGAGAGGCTAATCGGCCAGCATGGCCTCCACCTGAGCCTTGCAAATCTCCAGATACCCCTCGCTGGCGGGCACCACAAACGCCTTTTTGATGCCCAGCTCGGCTCCGAGATAGTAGCAGATGCGATTCAGCCACTCGCGCCGCGCAGCCACATCGACACGTTTGGGTTTCGTGATGGAGAAGTCCAGTGTCGGGAAGTTGCCCGCTGCATCGAAAGGGTGTTGTGGGGAGCTGTCGAACATGTGGCACTTTGAGACGTTGGAGGGTGAGGGTGTTGGTGACGACGTGGATGCGGATTGGGGAGACATATGCGTCATCACAGGGCTGCTGGTATTACGGGGGTGCTGCGGTTGAGGGGATTTGCGTTGGGTTTGGGTCGGCGGGAGGTTGGGGAACTCGTTCATTTGAGGGACGCTGATGGGGGCTTGGTGGTAGAACTGGTGCATGTTCTGCTGAGGCATCAAGAACATGGCTGGTGATGATGCGGGCATGTTGTGTAACTGGCCGAAAGGTGGCGTCCCCGCCAATGGTTTGCGTGCATGTTGTTGGGCAGGCGATACCGTGCCGCTGTCGGGTGGACTGGCTGGTGCTCCAGAGTCTGGTATCAGGCCAGACTTGAGGACGGCATCCATGACCCCGAGAGCCCACAGCATGGTGTAGCCCCGCATGCCAACAACGTCACTGTCGGACTTTCCGTAGACTGGGACTGTGAAGGTACCGAGGATGGCGGATGAGCTCTTTTCCACAATGTTGACCAGATGCATCGTTGCAAACGAGTGGTGGATCTGCAGACCCAAGGTATCGGGAATGACAGGGAGCGGTTTTCCGGGTGTGTAGTTGGCATGTTGATATTGACTTAGCTCCTCCTGGGTAGGTGGAGGTAGCTTGAACATCCAGTTCAAGATCTCGACCTGGTCGCGGAGCAAGATGGTGCGAGACGTACGGTAGAACATCCATATCCAGCACTTCTTCAATGTTGTATACGAATGAATCTCCTCGGGAGCCCCGCGACTATCCAGCAAGAGATTGCGCCATTTGGCATCGTATGTCGACCGAGTCTCGGGAGTATTGCGCTCCATCTGATATCGCCACACACGTGGGATGGTGCTTTCCCACGTCTGGAACTCTGCGTCCAGGTCGAGCGCCGTGCGCAATAATTCCTGTAGATCGAGCCGGCTTGTCGGTGGCACAGGGCCATGTTTGGTTTGGTGCCATTTCGAGTGCAAATGGGCCAAGTTGTGAATCAGCTGGACAACATGGATGGCAGAGCTGCTGTAAAGGTGAGGGAAATGCTCTCTGGCCGCTATGATGTTCTTCACCGGAATTGGCGGAAGTTTTCCGTTCTGCAGGTTACTGAGAAGCAGCTGCCAAAAGATCAGCTAGGCATGTTAGTCAATGACATCAATGAAAGCTGCAACTACACATCGTGTAGGATAGTACCTCGTATAATCGGGCCGAAGTCGGATTGGTGCAGAATTGATCCACCGTTCGAAGCTGTAGGAGGGCATTTGCTCCGTCACTGTGTGCCGTGCGAGTACTCGCCATCCGCGTTAGGGTGAAATTCTATGAAAGAGTGAGTAGAGTAAAGAGCAATGTGGATGGATCCAAACCTCGTAAACACCCATCATGAATACTGAACACAATGCCTCATCGGAAAGCGCCAGCTCTTTGTCGGCTATGGTGGCTTGGAGTAGTTTGATGCCCTTCGATATGCTTTCCTCGCCCAGCACAAGAGCTTGCGGAACATGGCACCGGTTGGCGAAATTGGCGTACGAAACGGCCTCGATGATGGTCGCGACGCAAGACCCTTTTGCAGCGGACTCATATAATTGGGGGACAAAGACCCACAATGTATCCGACACCTCCCCGGGCGGTTTGTTGGTGGATTCGAAAACAACAAAGTCGTAGATGAACCGCTCATAAGCTAGGCGTTGGATGTCGGGTTGGATTGCTGGTGTAATCATGAGCTTATTGAAGTCTGTGATTGTTGCTGGACTTTCGCTTTCCGGGGTTTTGTCGATGAATGTGTGGCTTTTGTTGCTGGGAGTTGATTGCTGGCTTTTGTGTGTCACGCTCGACCCGTAGCTCTCGTTGCTTTTACGCTGATGCGATTTTGACCTCTTCCGCCATGACTCTTCGGCCTTCTGGGCAGCGAACGCAGTCTGGTTGCGGAACAAGAGATCTGCTTGGTCCCGATACTTGCACTCATGGCCGGCCCTGTTGCAACGCGTGCAGATGGGTTTGATTTCGTCGCACTTTGACAACGGTAAGTAAAAGTCCACCGTGGACGAAAAGCACACGTTGTGTGTAGGGACCAGGAAAAGTGTAGGGCTGCTTACCTTCACTTTCCTCGAGCGACATGACTCGCAGCCTTTACTCGGTCTTCCCCGATAAGATGACATTGGGTTTCCGTGCTTTTCGATTTATCGCGTCGTGGGCATATGGTCCTTCTTGTCCTAGAAATGCGCGGTTCAGTGATGTTCTGAACGATTTGGAACTGGAACCTTGCCACTTACTGGTGTCCCCTGTTGTTTGACTTGCACCTCAAACATGTGTCGTTTGTTATTCCTATTTGGTACGAGTGATGCTCAAAGCCTTATGTTACGGCCCGACCTGTTTTACCTCAGCATACCATTGGCGCGCTGTGTGTCGGCAAGTCAGCCAACCATAACTTAATCTTGGTGGACTATATAATCGGGCTGGCATGCTAGGATATTCCTTTTGTCCTATAGCTATTATATCCTTGATACAGTCGATATATTTTCTTTTTCAAATCTTTTTAGAGTAGTATATTACTACGGCTTTATTTTTAACATTTAATTTAATTTTAATCCAATCTACTTGTTCCTTTCCCTTACTTCTAATTATATCTATAAAAAATCTACGTTTCTCTAAAAGTTATAAAAACTTGTTTTTAAAAAAGTGTTATATTTAGAACCTAATCTAATTAATTATGTTATATCTTTTAATCTAAGACAATCTTTATAAAGAGTTTAAACAGATTATATAATCTTTCAATAGAAATATATCCACTAATTAAATTATAGCTATAGTTTTTCAAGTAGGAATATATCCACATATGTCGCTCTGGTACTTCTGAACGGAGTGGAACGCGCACTTTACCGGGTTAACCTTGACAAAGTATTCCATTTGTGTGGTTACGAATTTCCTACACTCAGGTCTCAACCGCAATGTGACTGCCTAAGAAATACGGCAGTCTACCCATCCATGTACCGAGCCTAGCTGTCCTCCTTCAATCGGCAATTTCTTCGCCTTCTCGAACGTGAAACCAAACAGATCATCCCTCCGTCTTTCGAGAGACTAACGGACGAATATAGGACCAATCTACGTATACAATCAAAAATCCAGTAGCAGGGAACGCTTGGTGATCACCGGCTACGAAATGTTTGACGAGGTCTGTGATGAAACGCGATTCCAAAGCAGCAGGGCATGTGTCGCACAGCCTTAAGAAGAAAAACCGCCGGAAGTTTATGCCACGGGTCTAGGGACTTCCCGAGTAAGTAGGATCTCGATCAAATCAAGGCGCATACACTCCTCATTCCTGCGTTTAGTCTGCCGGCAATTCAGAATATATTTGACGGCATTTACAACCGTCCAGACGAGTGGTAGCTCCCAATCTAGAACAACAACGATATATATGATCGCGCTTGGTGCGATGAACTGCCGCTCAACTGCCTTCGAGCCGGTTACTATGTATGGTCGGTATGTTGTCGCGAGGCGCCTCACTACTGAACAGTCCAAATCTTGTGCAGCAGCTCATGGTGCGCAAGAATGCGTAGCTCTCGACCGACACCAAATTCTAACAGGACCTCGCCGTAGAGCTGTGTCAACGGGGATGGAGGAACCTGGCAGAGATGCAAGATATTTTGAACACTGATACGAAGACTGGTGAAAGCATGTGTAACCAGCGCGTTGTTGTGGACATCTTCGAAACTGACTGATACGGTACCTTTGCTCACATAGTGAACACATTCACTCACCTCACCTCACCTTATCGCAATACACCACAAACCATTCCATCAACCAAAGACTCGGAGAAGACCACTCCAGCCACATAGGATGGTGATTTTGCTGCCGCTCCGTCCTGTGAACAGACAAATCTCGCCACTCCCGCCAATGACAACAGTCCCGGAAACCCGGAGCATGACGTGTCTAGTATCAACAGCAAGACTCAAGGCACATCCGACAGCACTACGAACGACGTGTTGGATATGAATCGTCTAGGAAAGATCCACGCCTATAAGCGAAACTTTGGGAAATGGAATGCTTTTGTATTTGTTTCGTTATACATGGGCGAGTCGCATGTGCCTTGCTACCTTCTTCTTACTAATCGTACCTTGTCACTAGCATTTCTTGCACAGTATTGTCAGCTAACAGCTCACAGCAACCTGGGAGTAGATTCTCGTATCTATTGGCAATGGATTCGTAAACGGCGGCTTCGCGGGTCTCTTCTGGACGTTTATTGCAACTACTATATCCTTTTTCATCGTGGTCTTGAGCCCCGCGGGGCTTGAAAGTATGGTGCCAACTTGTGGCGGTATGTACTTCTGGACTAGTAAAGTCGGCCCCGTTAACCGCTAAAGATGGCTCGGCTTTATTTCCGGATGGATGCTCTCGCGGCTCAAATTGAAGGATTGGCAGCTGATCCTCATTATATTGGCCTTTCTTTGTCTTACTATGATATTTAACAATTGGGCATCGAGGATCTTGCCAAGTTTGCAAATTGTGGCGCTGGGTCTTCACATCTTAGGGTTTCTTATCGTGGGTATCGTGTTACCCCTCACTGAGATCGGTCGTTGGAACACCCCTTATGATGTATTTGTCCATGCGACATCATCAAGCGGATGGAGTAATGTAGTCATGGCCCGTTTTATCAATCAAGTAAGCGTGTGTAAGTTTTTTCCCGTTTGAGATCTTCTCGGCAACCAACTGATACATGCTAGTGTTTACTGCAACTTGGGTTGGTGTTCCATCAGTGTCATCCTCAGTCCTCGTTAACAATATCAGGGTCTGACACAATTGTCCACATCTCGGAAGGGGTGCAGAACGCATCCGAAACTGTACCATGCAGCATGATCGTCTGCGTAGGTCCAATCGACGACGTTCTCATCGCAGACGCCTTTCCATTCAGCAAGTGGATCAGTGTCATGGACAAGGATAAAAACGTATCGATACACTCACTCCGTATACCTGACAAATCTACTCGCTGCTTTCCTTTGGTTTATCCGCATGGGTAGTACCCTTGCATTCGAAACCATAGTATTTCTCGATCTCCTCGGCACTCTCTCCACATACACAATCTCGATTGACTGCCTACTCTACACGCGTCTCACCAACAAAGAGATACCCCCCAGATGCTTTTCTCTTGGCCACTACGACCTTGCCATCAATGCCTCTTCATTATATTTTTTGCCTGCTTCCCGACCTAGCTGCCGGTTACGAGAGACTCAGCGAGTTGGACACTGTTTGTGTGGGTCGGAATCACAACTCTTCCAATATTCACGTATACAGTTCGTGGTCCCAAGCACTATACTCTGCCAGTGAACTTCATCAGGAATGGAGAGTGAGCGGGAATCGAGTTGCAGCGTGTCAAAATCGGCAAGTCGAGCGCGCTGAGGGAATAGCGAAGGAATCGTGTCAGGTCATTGATCCTGGGTTTTCGAACAAGTACAACTCAAATCTAGTTCTCAGATAGGCTCTCGGTCCTGATAGGTCCATAGTATCGATAACACGATCAAGAAGAGTCGGTGGTTAACGGAAGCCTCTGGGCTACCTAGACGTAGGTACTCGTGATGGTGCGTTATTTATGCTCGGCTGCACTCGGCTACGCTGTTGTTTCAGACTGTCTCCAGAGCCATTTGGGGTTTCGCTTATGGTCAGTATAGGCAAAGGATAGAATGATAATGAGATTTCGTTTCTCTCAAGGACTAAGATTGTGTCCTATCCTTCTTCTTCAATCTTCTCTGCTTTCATATTTTCTTTTGCCTGGTTACTTCACCGAATTTCGAAGAATTTATGTCCATACGCTTTCGTGATTTTTCCATACCCGCTCGAGTCTGCTACTATCGATATTATAGACGTATAGCTAGGAGAGGAATAGATGAAGATGACAAGGTATATGTATCCAAGGGGCTGCCTCCACAGTCAAAACAGAAGGAAGAATAATAAGGCAAGCAATTACGAACCAGTCCCATCATTCTGAGCATACATACAAGTTCACTGCATCCATCTTACTATTTCCGTCTCCCCCACTCTCTACCTTCGCAGCCTTATATTCCAAGCCCAACAACAGCAACAACAGCGCCAACCAAGCCGCCGACAACGTCCCTCACCCCAAAAACCATTGCACCGCCAGTATATTGCGCCAGTCCACTCGTCGCTGCAGTAGCGTTGCCCTCCACGTACGCGCTCGTCCCCTGCGAGCTAACAACTGATGCCGGCGGTGGGTTTACTGGATACACTGAAGAAGAGGCAGAGACGGTAGGAGACGAAAGATATGTTACAGTGACTTTCGTGTATTGACTCGCCGACACACTTGATCCATAGTTTGGAGGATTGGGCGTAGATTGATAGGTCGGAGGCGTTGATGCGAGAGGGTAAACCGGAACCAGAGCCGATGAGGAAGGATTCGGAGGATGGGAAACGGTGGAGTAAATGGGTTTGCTGGCGCTGGAATGCTGACGCGAGTATCCAGATGCTGGGTTCAATGGATACGTGGTTGGTGCGCCGGTCTTTAGGCACTCATATGCGGATGAGACCCAGCTGTCGTAGGATGGAGGTGACGATGTTGCTGTTGGGTATACTGAGGGTTTCTCGGACGGCTTTCCGCAGGCCCCTCCATGCGGACACGACACAACGGTGGAGTAGTGCTTGATTGTGCTGGTGAAGATGCTGGTGTATCGAGAAGTGGGATATATGGTTAATGTCTGTGTCATGGAGCCATCGTATACGGTCGTGACTTGTGTGGTTGTTGTACAGACGCTGGTGAAGATGTGTGTGCTGTACTTGGTTAGTTAGGCCTTGTAGTTAGTTCTATGAAACTTACTAGTGAATGACACCAGAACTGGGCTTGCTCGGTTGAGAACTCGGGTAGGAGGCGATCGAGGTTGGGTGGTAAAAGGACGCGAAGGTTGCGGTCTTTGTCCCATTCACCGTTGGATAGTAAGGTGTTGATGTCGCGTTGTGAGCGCTTGAAGTCACATTTCGCACGCTGCTTGTGGGGCTTGGAATGATTGAAGAGGAACTGGTGGTGTTGTTCTTGTCAGGCATATTCGTATTCATGCCGACGGTGAAGATAATCTCAGTGAGGTTCACTGAGGGCGAAGAGACAATCAATTCCAATTCAGTCTGCTTGGTAGGATCAAACTTAATGCTTGAAGGTGTGCGAGAAGTCGCATTCACCGTCGCGACGTCCACGTTCTCGCGGATATCCCGGAGGACACCGAAGATAGTTTGGGCCGCGGTAGTGACAGTAACCGTGAAGTTGATATTCTCCCCTGCAGATGCAGAGTAGGTGAACTGATGTGATGTCTTGTTGGATGTGATGTGTTCCGTTACGGCAACGCCTGAAGTGAGCAACGTGCTGTCGACCACACCGTCAATTTCGGTGGCTCCGCGAGCAACGACCAGATCGATGAAGTTTCTCTGAGCCTTCGCCGACTGAATGATACCGAAGGTCCCACCCGTGCTTAGGATTGCAGCGACAACGTTCCGATCCGGATCTCTCTTCGCAAGTGATCGCTTAGTCACCGGGTTCGTTGGAGTGGTGAGAAATCCATAATTGACACGAATGCCTTGAGCCTTGGCGCGAGCAAGTTGGGAGATCTGGTTTGCGGGACTAGAATCCTCGCCGTCCGTCAGGACAATTATCCCAGAGCGTTTCGCGTACTGTCCCGGTTGGTCCTTGATAATCTCATCGATACCGAGCGCGATACCGGTGCCAATGTTGGTGCCACCCGAGGAATCAATAGCATCGAAGACCAGATCAGCCCCAGACGGGTCGCCCATGGCGTAAAGCAATCTTGCACTCTCATCAAAATCGACAACAGCGACTTTGTCGGGCATAACGTCTTGGCCAGCTTGAGATGTCTTGAGGAGTTTTGCGTTGAAGGCTTTGGCAGCTCGAATGCGAAGATTAGAGGGGTCAGTTACTGTATTCGAGCCTGAGCTATCCACTACGATGGCGATCTTCCTGTTTCGGCAATCCTTTGCAGGGTCGTCGCGTACCATAGCGCAGATGATCAGGTTAGACCTTTCAGTTCCATGTTGGATGCGAAGTTCGTCACGGAAATTCTTCC
This sequence comes from Corynespora olivacea, assembly GCA_019202945.1. Classification (NCBI taxonomy): domain Eukaryota; kingdom Fungi; phylum Ascomycota; class Dothideomycetes; order Pleosporales; family Corynesporascaceae; genus Corynespora; species Corynespora olivacea. The sequence continues at coordinate 48,442 of JAGQEM010000017.1, forward strand.
ATCTCTCTCGAGCATCCAGAGTGGCCAGTCTTACTGCGGCCGCGAAGTTTCCAGGTACGGCACTACGAGGAACACCATCAGAATCTGGAGTAACGAAGCCGCCACCACCGGGGTCAATAACACCATGGTCTTTGTTGAGGCTCAAATGGATGACACGATTTCTGCATCCAAATGAGCCAGTTCCACCATTTCCGGGGAGAATCTCGGCGACATTGAAGCAACCAGTGGTCAGGTCACGAGGCACGAGACCATCGATTGGACTAGTAGCGCGGAGGTCTAGAAAAGGAGCCGGAGACGTATTTGCAAGGCCTGGTGGGTTTACCACAGAGATGGGGCGAGTGTTATCTTCTTTATCGGCCCAGTTACTGTGACTGTAAAAGTCTTCGGTGCCATGTAGAGCCCGTCCCAAGCCTTCAAGAGCGGTGCACTTGCCTCTGTTGGCGATATCATCTTCAACAGCTCGATGGGTGAAATCACAATAGTCTGAACTCAGTAAGTCAACTTCGTTCTCGATGACCTTGTTGTCAATGTCGATCATGCGTCCCGCGCCATGGATTCCTTGGATGAAGCGCATTCTCAGATGATTGACACATCGTTGAAGTTGTTCCGTAGACTCATTCCGAGTGCGAGGGTAGCCAGGTATATCCAAGAAGTCAGCGTCGTCGCAATGCGCCTCAGCGTCCTCAGGAGGAAGAGTGTCCGGAGATCCAACTGCACCGTTCTCCCCGACGATGCCAGCGAGGTTGTTCAGTGATTCGGCTTCGAAGCATATCCCGTCTGATTTTTCGCCTTGGCATTGGAGCGCGAGACGTGTGATCATCTGATGCTCATTGTGCTGGTGCAAGACAGTTGGGCTGTTGACTGTTCCGAAAGGACTGCACGAAGAGAGGGTGAACAGCCATGGCGTGAGTGTCGTCACAGCGAGTTTTGCCTTTGGGCTTGAAATATGCCTGTGGCGGATATGAGTCGCTTCAAGTTGAAGTAGGAGTAACGATTGTACTTACATCCTGGATCGGACGAAGGATGTGATAAGGGTAAAATGAAACAAAGGTTAGTATCGGATACCACCGACTGATGAACGACCGTGAGACGAAGAGATCCAGGTCTCGACGACGTAGGAATTGAGCGCCAACGAATGAATCAAAAGATTGACTGGAGAAAGGGAGCAGTATCAAGGCGGAAAGTCTACAAGCAGAGAGACGAATATATACTCGCCAGTTGCTTGAATACGAAAAGTCCGCAGTCTCTAAGTTTAGGGTCGTCAACAAACCAATGGAACTACCAAGCGGCGAATGCGTGCCAAGTTCCGCTCATGGATACGAAGCCATTTTGCTACCCCTGACGCAGCTGAATCCAACTGTCGTTGAATAGTAACATTGTGGGATAGCTACATCCGCCATATAATTTCCCCTTTTCAGCCTTTGGATGTGGTAGGGAATAGAATTACTGCATCACCTTGACGCTGCATCTTGTGGTTTTCTGCCAAGATATTTTTCAGGTGAAGGCGGTGGCGGAGTCCTTCTTCCCCGGCGCCTAGGCATACTCCCTGTCAATTCGGACGGTTCACAGTCTACTAGAACGCCTCCACGAGCGACGGCTCTTTTTTGGTAGGCTTGGTTATGGTGCCTAAACTCGACAATGGCACTTTCAGCTCGTAGCCACGTCGAGTGTCGGCGTCCTAAGTCGTAATGCGAGACATGGCTTCAGTCTCTCCATCCAATCATCGACACTACTAGTAGCTGTGGAGATGGACTGGAAGAAGTGTAGAGATAAAAACATCGGTGGTCCGGTGGAGGAGGGGTTGGTTCTTTGGGCGGAAGCGGCTTGGCAGTCTAGACTCATCTGGGCCAGGGGCCATTGTGCACGGCTCTATTGCTCTACACCTCTTTTTTATTACCTCCTCGCACATTATCTCCTCCAAATTCGACCTTTGCCAAGAATCAAGAAGCTTCAAGAAAATTACGAATGTTGAACAGCTCCTCTTCATTGCCTCAACTTTCGGGCGCGGCCAGGCTCTATCCAGCGTCTCTTAACATTACCCAATTTTCGCCATGTATGCGCGAGGGTAGATTCACCACTAATAGCCCTGCTTGCCACTCAAGCATTTCATATAACACGATCGCACTTCCTGCTACTGTCAAAAATGTGCAGGTGGAGAAAAAAAATCCATTACATTTACTACTGCTTCCTATCGCGTAGCATAAGATGAGGAAAGGCCCAGGGACTCATTCAAGTTAAGACATGGATAATGATTTAGATCAACGTCTTCGTATATAGATGCCTATACAAGCCATCAGGCGGAAATCCCACGAACGGGACACGATGACCACGAGCGCTTCAACAACTTAAACTAACCACCTCTAGCTGTGCATTATTTGTCTCGGCATAGTTCTCCTTTCCTGCCCGACAAGCCTAGGCAGTATGGGAGGTCACGGCTCTGATACATGTATTAGGCCGACCAGAACATCATTTTTCGCGCTTCCTCCAAGCATCACAATCGCAACCTGTCACGGCTGACTATATCTATAATATTCAGACTGGGGTATCTTGTGTTCACATTTTGCTCGATCTTGATCCTCACACAACCCAATCTTCGGCGATGACTATTTCCCGTATCGTTTGATTGATACACATGAAAAAGATCGTATATATGTATCTCGGTCTTAGCTAGTACTGCCAGGCCCCGGCATGGACAGTAGACGCAGCATTTCGTGCAACCATTGTCGCGCTGCAGGCTTCGATTGCTCCTATCCGACCCCAGAGCGAAATTTCACCGTCCCTGAGAGTTATTTAAAGGCCTAGCAAGTTGCTGCTCAGCAGGACATATCTTTGTCCTCTGCACAAGCAGCAATTCGGCCTCATATAAAACCACCACCTACTTCCCATCAAACCGTCCATGAATCATCGAGTCGGCATTTTGTCGAGAACGCTACAGCAGATACTTTTGTCTCTCGGCTCAGAAAGCTAGGCGCTCAGTCTAACTCCAGCCAAATTGGAGGGAACGGGGAAGAACAGTCCAGTATCGAGTCTCCCGAAAATAATCAAGCACTGACTTATGAGAACTTTTCCTTGGTATCTAGTCAAGATGCCACTCGCATCACACTCAAGCTTCCTCCTTATCCATATGCTACTTATCTGGTTGATCAATTGGAGGCGTACATGGATTTTGAGTATCATTTGTGCAATAGCCAGTGAGCTAAGAAGGGACGAAACACGGATGAACCAAAAAACAGGTATATAACACAGAGTAGAATTAAAGCTGAGGATCTAAGAGAGATGGAGCCCCGCTGAGAATGAGTACGAGGCTTCTGCCAAGGCGCTATCCCCCAAAAGGATATGATCATGTGATCAGAGTCCACAGTAATTGTTGCCTCCAAAAGTCGTTCCGCAGGCGGCTCGAGTCAACGTATTCACATCCGTATCTCGAAGCGTCCAAGGTTCGGACGTGGCTCTGTTGTCTTCTCGTCGCGCTCGCACTGGGTGAAATTTATAACAATCGAGTGAGTTTCTCCAGAGTAATTCAGATATATAACTATCCTGTTGTTCATGAATGGAACAAAATCTATGCGTAGGGAGGGCGAGGGCCTATTGATTGATCGCTAATTTATCGCGGTTAATCTATCGTGGTTGATTGATCACTGATCTATCATGGTTGATCTATCGTGGTTGGACCCCCTTGTCTGCCGCGGGCAATCACGTGATAGTTGGTAGTGCCGATGAGTTTTGGTGTTCCTCACGTGAGTGCCATCACGTGAGGTCATTTTTTTCGGCCAATCAGAGACCTATTATGCAGCCAGTTTCAGCCAATCAGCAGGGCGACTCAGTGACCAATCAAATTCTACGCTTTTTGCTAAGAACCCGACCGTAATGCTACGCTCGTTCCTCGCTGCGCAACAATCATGTACTTACCATTTGTAGACTTCCTAGATAGCTCCGTAGATTGAGTTGTGTGAAGAGGTTACGGTGGACAAAGTGGAGGCGCTTAATTCAATTAACTGCCTTCTACTCGTACTCATCTGACCGTCAGCGAAGCGTATATATCTATGCTGGGCTTTCAATGCGCATTACATCTAGTTTTATGCTTCATGCGTCTGGAACTCAACAAGAGTTGACGAACTTGACTCTGGAGAACCGCAAACGGTTATTATGGACGACATACCTGCTTGATGCCATGACGAGTTCGGAGATGGGTATTAACTCGACATTTGGCTTTGAAGAAATCAAAACCAAGCTAAGCTTTCTCACTGATATGAGTAAGTTACAGATTCTGTGCCGAAAATAGCAGGGTGCTGATTAGATGCAATTCATCTAGGTCTGTCACTGAGCGATCAAGAAGAGTTAGCACCGTCCTCAATCTTTCCACCTTTCATTTTTCTTTGCTCGATACGCTCCGAAATTTCTTAGTCGCTGGTGCAGGCTTGCCAGATACTAGTAACGAGCGTGCTGACGAGGTTCTGTTACGCTAAAAATCTCGCCTATTTGGCCCTACATGTACAGAACTCAGATAGGCTATCATGTGTTCATATTTTGCCCCGTTTTGAATCTGGCCGGTTCTTTCGGGCCCCCATTAGTGCACTCGACAAGTGGCGGCAAGAGCTTTCCACCGATATATCATTCGACTTTTCGGATGGTATTTCCTCCGATATGTTGTCTGAACCAGAGTGTAGGGGTTTGGCATCTTTGTATCTTCGATTTCATCACGTAAAGGTTCAGTGCGAACTCTGTATCCTTGTTGGTGGCTGACCCTTTTGATAGTGTTTTATCCTTCTCCTACGGCCGCTCATGCTCGTTCTTCGAACCGCATTACTTTAATATGACTCAATCATATCTGGAGCTTTCTCAGGGATCATTGCAGTCGTTACTACCCATGACCTTGATGACGCTCTTGGGATCGCAGCCTGGAGGTGGCTTTTCATCGAGGTAAGCGTTCGATAAAAGACTTGCATTCCTCCCACGCATCATCTGCGGAAAAGAAGGTTTGAAATATGTCAGGGCGCGATTGCAGTCGTCATTGCTGTAACTGTCTTTTCTTTCTTCCTGACTTTCCCGCAAACACTCCTTGGATCCAAGGCCAAGAGAAAAATTATGCACAATGGCGCCTCATAGCCGACGTCGGCTCAGAAGACTGGACTTCATCCAAAGAAGAATCTCTTTTCTTTGGTTTCAAACAACTTGGTACCAACTACAAGACATGGTTTTGCATCTTCCTAATCTTCCGCGCTGTCTCGAGTGGTACTATTCATTCGTACTTCCCCACCATCGTCACAACCCTTGGATATGGATGGACAGAAATATTTTTCCTCACCGCTCCACCTTATCTCTTATCTTGCATCATTGCCCTCGGTGTATCATACAATACCGACCGTACGGGTGAGCGGTACTTTCACTTCATGATATCTCTGTGGACTTCGATCGCCGGTTCTATTGTCTCGGCTTCCGTGATCAATCTTCCCCCACGGTACTTTTCCATTATTATTATGTTTCCTGGAGTCTACACGGCTTTCACCAAAGGACTGACGTGGGCTGCGAACACGCTCCGGCGTCCTGCAGCAACGTGCAGCTGTCATGGCTCTATGTAACTGCTGCGCCAACTGCTCTAGCAATTACGGGCCTTTATTATACCCTGCATCTACTGTAACAAGATATCTGATTTTTATGAGCGTAAACGCAGGCACCTCGTCAATGTCGACTGCTGTTGCGACGGTGTTCAGAATTGTGTCGATCAGGCTGAATCGGGAATTGGATAATATTGAGGGTATGACGCCCGATTTGCAAGCTGCTGGTATGGAATGGGCCACACAGGAGGGTAGAAAATAGACGCAAGGTGACGATGCTTTGGCTGTGAGAGGATTTCGGTATCTGTATTAGGTTGAGGTTTCAAACGGTATACAAGATTGTTATAGAATCGTATCATTATGCAGTACTGATATACTTCTGCAAGTTGGAATATATTGTTTACCTAATTCGCGGCCTGATCAACTAAGACTTTGAAGTCCTCCAAAAATTGCCATCTTCCTGCCTCCTTCCAGCCCTTTTCCTTCCACTCGTTCGCACGCTTGGGAAAGAATTCAACAACATCTAGCAATGATCTATCATGCGCAACCACTACCAGTACATTATCGTTCGCGTCAAAGTCTTGCATTTTCCTAATCGTCTCCTCCGCCTCCGCTACGTCGCGATCAGGCGCCGAAGACAAGTGCTTGTAAAATGAATCCGACTTATTTGCATGCGGATGGATCATCTGAAGCAAGGAGCCAGGGCACGTACTCCCCCCTAGCCACGGCGGGACGGAAAATGGCGATGGCGAGAGAGTGTCAGGAAGCGGGACATATGGACTTGGCCGAAAGCTTCCGCAGTGATGACAAGTATCTCCTCCCATGAAGATAAAAGTTGAGGATGTTGTGCGTGCCAGCGCGCTTATATGGCCAACATGGTGCTATGCAAACTCAATCAGCCATTGCCATTGCCATAAAAAAGACTACTAAGATGAACTTACCCCAGGGCAATCAAGCAGATAGAAGCTTCCATCTCCAAAGTAATCAAACGCCTTTAACCGTCCAAGACGGAGCTGATCTCCAGATTCAAAGTCAATTTCACGCACATTTCGATTTCTACACTCTCGGTTTCAGTGGATTATCCTTCTGGAGAATAAGAAGGTTCGAGACTTACGCGAAGTCAGACTCAAGAACTACAGCCTGAGGATCCTTAGGATAACCGGGTAGAAGTGCTGCCTTGACTCCAGGCCCAATTACGAGGTCAGTTGAAGATGGGAAGGACGATGGATCACCGGTATGATCCGGATGCGCATGACTCCAAATAATAGCGTTTACATCTTCCAAGCGCACTCTTCCGTCATTCTCCAGTATGTCTGCGATATTGTCCTTGACATATAATTCCACACCGGGAACATTCAGCGATTCTTTAAGGACTGGTGCGAGGCTCTCTCAATCCTTACGTATACCAAGATCAAAAAGGACCTTTTGGCCGGATGGCTCGTGTTCGATCAAGAAAGTGAAGACCACGCCGTTTAATGAATCGTGACCGCGAATAGGATTGTTTATGAAGGCCACTGTTGGAATGCTAAGAAGGGCACCGGTGTCGATGACACTGACGGAGACAGTGGTAGATGATGGGGGAATATTTAGGTCAGGTGCCTTTGAAGGGTTGAGTGTCGTGGACATGGTGGAGAATCAAATGAGACGTATCAAATTGTAGCAAGAAAGCAAGCGCATGAAGAATACACTGGTGTCAAGAAGTGAGTCGGATTAATTGCAATGTTGTAGTGCAAAGAGAGCCAGTTATAATGACAAGTTCCAACTTGCAGAAGTATGCCTCGGCCGAGCCTCAATTATCAATTACCTGCCTCGGACCTTTCCGCCACTATATCTACGTCATTTCCTTCCCTTAGAAGAAATCCGCAATCCAACTCCATCTAATTCTGAAGGCAACCGGGTGATAAATGTACCGCCTATACTATGAACTGACAAAAGATATCCATGCCAAGACGGTATCGGTGAAACTAGTTAGGAGCGGAGATCAAGTTGTCCCGGTGGGTATCCCCAAATAGCTCACACATGCGTTACATGGTTAATCGGCAGGCTGCAAGTCAACCTAACTTGTTTTACCTCGGCCAACTTGACTATACCTAAAAAGAAATTTTGTCCGTACAGGGCAATCTCAAATGTGTGTACAGTCACGTGAGCATCACGTGACTATAGAACCGAACCGTTTCAGGATTGCGCGCCCTTTTCCTCCCGTCCGCACGCAGATAGATAGAACTCACACAGAATACATTAAATATCTTTGTCACCCCCGTACGCTACGTGATCGATCACACCAGCTATCTTGATTGATGCATGATAGATAGCCCATTCAACACTAACTACATAATATATTATCTTAGCTAAGTATATCCTAGTTACTGTACCAGTGCAGGTGGTGATACGTCTGGAAACGGATGAGTCACCACCCGCCCTGGCTATATATCTCTGACGGTTTTCCTTCACTCTAGGAGGTGTGCAGATTTCAACATTCTTTGAATATGGGTCAACATCCATTCCGTGGCTATCTGATAGTAGGTAGTCGGCCAGCCTTCGGGCTGACTAATTCTCACTTCAATTTCATCATTGTATTATTACGATTGGTACCATGAACCATCTGATGTGCGAACGAACCACCACAACCACCACTTATACCATTGCGCAATGAGATGTGATTGAATATTGGGTGGGGTGATTGGTGACTCACCATGAGCACCTTGCATCGGCTCATTACATTAATACCGCCTTAGTCCTATAGCGCAACATTGAAAAACAGTTAGTATGGCCTTCGGGGGGCCAAACAATAGTTAGGGGGGCCTGGCTAATGTCTTCCCCAACGTCTTCCTTAGTTATGCGACGCGAAGCCGATAATCACTTAGTGTGCCTTGGAGGGGGCCGAATTACCTGCATCGGGGCAGTCTCCCCTCCACTGCACCTAGATTGGGGCAGTCGCTAAGTTCATAGAGGGGCCTCCCTAGGTTTTCCATACGGTGAATACGTATAAGTGGGTCTGACGTAACTGTGCCACTTCAAAAGGCGAATGTCAACCGAGGCAAGAGCCCAAAGCACGGATACAAACGAGTATCTCCTACAAAAACTCACCATCTCTTACCTTACTATCAACAGCAATATAAGAACGTTTGTATCATGGCGTCCTTCGAGAACAAAGTCGCCATCATCACCGGCTGCAGCTCCGGCATCGGTCTCGCCACCGCACAACTCTTCCTTACACGTGGCGCAAAGGTTTTCGGCATCGACATCCAGCCGTTCACCACCACGCTTTCCGCGGAACATCAATCTTTCTTCACATTTCATCAAGTCGACTTAACCATCGCTAAAGCTGCTGACGACGCCGTGGCTGCATGCGCCCTCAAGTTCGGGCCGAAGGTTGACGTCTTGGTCAATTGCGCGGGCGTATCAGATGGCTGGTCGAGCGCCGACACGCTGAAAGATATAGAGTGGGAGCGCTTGATGGCTATCAACTTGACGGTTCCGGTGAGGCTGATGACGGCAGTGCTGCAGATGATGAAGGAGGCCAAGGGCGGGGTGATTGTGAATGTTTGTAGCAAGGCCGGGGTTTCCGGAGCAGCAGCAGGGCTCGCATACACGGCGAGCAAGCACGGTTTGGTAGGATCTGTTCACTTTTTCAAATCGTTCTATGAATACTGATCTTTTTGTGAAGGTTGGCGCAACGAAGAACGTGGCATGGCGCTTCCGGCAAGACAACATCCGTTGTAACGCGGTACTACCTGGAGGTCAGTCACTATCTTCACTTATTTCGCAATACGTTTCGTATGCTTATAGGGCCCAGGTGTCAATACCAACATCGCTTCCTCCGTCAACATGGAGTGCTTCGACCCTGCAGGCTTCAACTCTTTCTTCCCCAACATCCAGATGCACCTCGGCAAGTCGGAAGACGGTCAGCCCATGCCCATCATAGGCGTTGACGATGTCGCTCAAGGCATTGCATTCCTGGCCTCTGATGACGCGAAGATGATCAGCGGTGCACTGCTTCCCATTGATGCAGCATGGTCAACTCTGTGATACATTCCCGGCCTTGCAGACTCACCTTGCTGCGGTTTGGAAACCAGCGACCGATAAATTGAATAGGAAAAGAAATCTGGTCTCTAGCTTAGTGCTTCAGCGTGCGTTCATAAGGCTTCATTTCGACGTGAAGATGGTAATCGATCAAGTACTTGGTAGCCTCACACTGCTGACAGAAATGTTCAGAGGTCGGGCGACCTTCTGTGATGGAGAATACGCATCTAATGTCGCACAATTCGCTTCCATCAGCATCAAAGTTGTTAATCTATCTCAATTCGAACTCTATCCAATGACTCTTCAGAACATCTCGGGCGCCACAGCTTGAGGAAGACCAATAGCACGATTGTGAACGCTGTTCCTATTGACCGAAATATCTCCCAGGGTGGTTGGTTGCATCTGGTGCGCGGTCTGGGTTATGCTCATCTTTCCTGATAGTGTATGTGCATGCAAACCCCGTTTACCCAACCACTCACCATTGCGCCCAAAATGAAACGCTAACACCGAGGTCTAATTGACACGGCAATTCTGTCGCATCTCCACAAACTTGAAGTTCGACAAAAGCTCTGTCCTTTATCTCTTCACGTTTTGGCTTCTAAACTTCCACAGTAAAATGTGGTCCACCATTGCAAGCCTTGCGCTCGCCATCCCAACCGTCCTAGCTTTTGCACAAATATCGGTCCAGCCACTGCCAAACAAATGTTCCTCTTTCCCTTCCTACAACACCACCACGAGAATGGCTGGGCCGTGGGAAGTCGTTGCCGACTCAACGGGAAGTGCCTTTGACGGGTTTAACGTGAGCACTGAAACGTTCACCAACGACGGCGTTGACCGGTTCGGTTTCGTACGTATCCCATCTTCCAATCTCCATTTCAAAAATGTGGAGTTTCCATACCAGGAAGAAAATATGCTCATGAATGTGGACGCGGAAAGGTCACCTTGCCCAAATCGCCCAACCGAGGCGAAATCTCCGGTCAACCTCTCTCTCTCCGCTGCACCACCATCACATCTGACAGCACTTCCCCCATCCCCAGAAGTCAGCTCCAAGGCTACGTTCGCGCCCAATGGACTGACCTCTCCATCACGTCGCTAGAAAACTGGCAGTTCTCTTTCAGCTTCGGGATGCCAGACCCGGGTATCCAGGTCCAACCGTTTGCGCACTTCGTCAATGGGACCCAAGTACCTGGTGTCTTCCTCGGGACAAAAAATAGCACAAGCTGGAAATACAAGTTCAATTGGGGCGGTAATACGGGGGAGTATTACCTCTTACGGTGGTTGGACGAGAGTAGTAGTGTAAAGAGGGTAAAGAAGAGGCAAGATTTTCCGGTCATCGATGATAGGGATTATGTGGGGTATTTGAAAGTGGATGGGTGAGATGAAATGGTTTCAGGTAATTGCAGCGACACACTGTGTCAGAAGTATATACAAGAACGTAAACCTGCTTTCCAATGCAGTCTTTACCTTCGTCACAATCCGTCCCCGCTTACAAGACCAAGATCGTCTCTACAGATCTCACCACCGAAGTACCCGAGGGCCACAGAAACGGATCAGGAGTGGTGTAGTTAGTAGGGATCGGGTAGGTTTGAGTTTGTGGTTTGACGGATGTATTCGTAGGCATCGTCGACGATCTCGCCCTTGTGGATGGGGCGGTCATGATCCCAGTGTGCAGGCGCGGAGGGCACGAAAGCGACAACAGGGACGACAGAAATCACTTTGATGGTCCTGTAAAGAATCTTGGCTTTGAAAGTATGACCACGCACCAGTGCGCGTTGAAGAAAAAAGAGTGGAAGTCGAGGTTGAAGTGAAATGCAAGGATTCTCAGTGACTCTTAGTATATACATGTCGGACGTGGTTTATATCTTGCGCCAGAGATGCGCTCCTTCCACAAATCGTAATAAAGAAAATAAACCCATGTGGTCGAGATATGTCTTGGTTTCGAAATCGTGGAACAGGGTCCTTGGAAGCGCGCAAGATCAAACAACGAAAAATCATCCGCGAATGATGTCTCAGAGAAACGCCAGGAACGCGCCGACGTTCCAAATAAATCCCCACAATTTTAATGTCTTTCGCTTTGGTTCTTATAAGATGCACTGTTGCCAATAATGTACTTGCAGCAACCGTCATAAGTCGTGACGTAGATTATCGCTCGTTGACTTCGATAGTTGCTCTGCTATGCCTATACCATATCGCTCACCCATGTGTCGCAGCAAATCTCGAGCCCGGTCTTTGGTATCCTTATTCACATGTTCCGCTTCGAGGATCGTTCGTAGCGAAGTCATCGCCGAGCATGGCCCCATCAACGACCCTTTGAAGAAGGGCAACAAACCGACATCACCTAGGGCACGTGGAATGTTATTCAAAATGTCTTCCGCAAGTTGCCTGATGGTATCGATCCATTCGATCTCCATATTTGCCAACCCTAACGTGTCAGATGTGACAGAGCCGGAATCTGACGAGCGCTGGAGGGCTCGGACGACCTGGATAAGGGTGCTGAGGAGGTGGATATGCGCTGCTAGTTCGGATGCACCAACACAGGCACGATTCGCGGTAGTGACGGTGCTTTGTTCGTCCAAACCCACACTGCAAGTTGATCGTTCAACATCCTCGCGCAATTCCTTCAAGAAGATTGGACTTTGGGGTAGAAGACTGGTCTGATCCCTCGATGAATTGCCTTCATCAAGACCTGGATCTTCTAACGATGGAGACACTCGGTACTTGAAAATGTCCAGATACACGTTCTGTGGGCTATCAAGTTTCGGTAACGAGGGCGAGGAGGAGAAGCAATTGAACACCTTGTTGTTGCTGTCGTCTCCTGTCCGATATAGTGTGATCATGTTGAGGGCCATGTCGTGGAAATTGAGTCCTGCTGCCAACAGGGCGTGGAGCTCCTCTGGCAGTGATTGAGGTTCAGCCAAGCGTCTCCTACATCGCCATATAAAGCGGCTCATATCGTGGGAAAACAGCATTCCGTAAATGCTTGGGGACAGCTCCCAAGCTTCGTATATCCAAGGGACACAATCATCCAGAGGTTCCAAGTCGTACAAGAATGAAGCTGCAAGATAATCGAAGTACACCATCAGGAATAAGTTTCGCCCGAGAAGAGTCTGAAGTTGCTGTCGTCCGCGGAGGCGAAGTAAAGCGATCTAACCAGAGCCGTGCTCTTGGAAGACAGGCATCGTGTGACCGTCGTCTGAAATTGACTCGTAGATCCCAAGGAGGTATGCCGTGAGAAGTATATCATCTGATATCGCCGCAACTGGGTCGTTTAGGCTCTGTGACAACTGCATCAGTGCTTCCCCATAATGCTTATGCGCATTAGCCATCACGTCATAGCGACGCTCTTGCTTCTTGACGCTGGAGAGTGCCAGAGCTGACACAACGCTCTGCAGACAGTCGGCCACGTTCTGTTGGTCTCCAAGCCACGCAAACACAAAAGCGATAGGGGCAGTGGTGAAAGCAAAGTCGCGAAAGAGATTGTCTGTCGCATGCACTCCTGGTTGAGTGTCCTTTTGCGTGGAGGTTGGCCTTGAATTGACTTGAGATGGCAGTGACGGCGTGCCAAATCCTTGATTCTGTAGAGCATCTTTCATGTCGCGTAGCTCTTGGACGTGTTGGACCCGCCGAGAGACCCTATGCTTAGCCCACTGCTCTTGAGGCCGTACTAGCGAGCTCCATTCGTCCCGCCATTCACAGGTTGCATCCATCCTGACGCAACCATTGCAGCTTGGGCGTGCCTCATCACACTAGTATTTCACAGTCAGTAAGGCTTATAGAGAGGCAGTCTATGAGGCTGACCTACCTTCACGCGCCGCCGCCGCCTGCACGTCAGGCACCCGCGAGAAGGACGACCGGCATTGACCATTAATCCGCTGGCTTTAGAAGAAAGGATTTCTTGCAATCCGTTGATACTCGGGCAGCTTCCGGTGAGGCATGACGATGTGAACTAAGTCTCATGATGTAGAGGAGCGTCGCAAAGCAGTACCGAAATGGAATTAGGCCGATGTCGACGACTTCTAATACGAGAAGCATATTTGCGATTCGAGTAGTTGAAATGTTGTCTACCAGAAAGCCCTTCAACTATGTGGTTTGAGCCCTGTGGTGAGCCTAAGTTGACTTTCTTGGGAATGATTAAGACCAACGGCCAAAAAGGAACACCCTCAGACCCGATTGGAGTTGGACAACAATACCAATTACGCGAAGGAATGCGCTTACTGTCATGGTATGACTACTTGCCCAGCGCGCCAAGGGCCTTCGGCAAGTAACCGTCGAATTTTTGTCCGTATATAGTATTGGCTTACAGAACTCGACATGTCGCGCATTGGCAGAACGAGTGTTAGTGAACAATTCTCGAGAAAAGGTACAGGTCGAGCAAGCTAGTGATCGCCAACGCTCTATAGCACGTTGAACATCGTGAATCTCCAAACCTGTAATATCGTACTTCTTTGTCTTTGTGAACAGGTCTTAGGTACTAAACAACCTGGGTGAGGCTCAGCCCCCTTTGGCGTAATTATGACCAGATCTCCCGGGATTTCCGGCAATTTTTGTTCAGTTTCTTGCCGACCAATTATTCCGACCTTGGGCGTTTCCGGAGGCTGATTCGGAACAATGTGTGAGATTCTCGGGACAGGCAGACGGGATGGAATTTTGTTCATGTGTTGACGGTTAGGCGATCTAAGAGGATCTCATGCAGAATAAAGAGAATGAAGTCGTCAGGGGCGGGTTGGTTGATTGCAGATTGGATTAGGGCTTCCTTCCGACACCGTTGATGACTACCACCCTACATCTCTGCACCATCACCAGCAACCCATTCCCACTGTGGGGTAAATCCTTTCCAATCTACAACCTCCCCAACCCCGACCAAGTCTGCGGCCGATCCGCCGTCCCCATTGTCAATCATTTCATAGATACGGCCGTAATTACAGCAGGATCTGAAAGTGGGGTCCAAGTGTTCGGCCCGTACTTCGAGGACGATACACAACCCTAGATATATTATAATATACTACTTTTACGTTCACGTTTTGGTCTCTTTCGATTATTGTTGACCTCCGTCTGTTGAAGAAATCGCACCTCTCCTTACGTTGCTAACAGTATGAGAATGATAATAAAAAGACGTCAAAATATGCTAGTAAGAAGAAGCAGAAACATACTATCGAAGCAACTGCCTAGTAAGATGCTGAAAGGAACGTAATATGTCTCTAAAAGACATACGATGTAATGGAAGCACATCAATACAGAGCCTTTTCCAGGTAGCACTTGTGGCTTTTGGTTAAGGTTTTTGAGACACACCCATCATCACACAGCTCTGTTGTAAGCTCGAGAATACACAACACTGCGTGTGTGCGCCTTGGCACAACCACTGAGACATGCGAGGGTATACGTACTGACTTGTGATATATCCATATAATCCAATCAACCGAAGCGGGAAAACTTCCATTTGTCAGAATTCTGATCAAGATAGGTAATCTATCAGTTGGGATGAGGCGCAGTACACATATGTTACTAGTGTCTCATTCGCGGCAATTTCTTTACTCGTAAAATTCGCGCTATCTGTCAATCCCGTCTTATCCCAACAGAAGGTGAGGTGCATCATTCACCTTCCCAATACCAATCATATCTCGTCCTGCTTCTCACGCCCTGCACCGTCATCCCGTGTCTACGACTCCCCATATGGTAATACTGTTTTGTCACCAGCATAACGTCAAGCAAACATATCGCGGCGTCTCGGATACCATAACGACGGACTTCACCTCCTCGAATAAGAGCACAAGAGGCTCTTACGCAAGCTTTCATAATCTTGACAAGACGGGGGCGATGTAATGCTGCAGAGTTGCGCGCAACGGGCACCACTAGCGCAAAACTGTATTCCTAAAGAGGGGGAGGCTGTGTGCAAGGCCGAAAGGGCTTGCACGGAGGAGCGACAGATTGATCGCGAAGATGTCGGTGTCTGATCTATCTGGTAACCCTATTTGTCATCCTGACGAGTTTCATAACACTCTCTCTATGCAAAAATCCATCGCTGTATCTGTGAATAGATTCATGATGTGTGGGAAACACAGGTGTAATGCACGTTGTTGGCGCTCTGAAGAAGAGCACTTTCAGTCTAGAAGATGTCATTATATGTCGGGTAGTAGAAATGTTTGGTGCTAGCGGATGTGTGTCGGGGACTCATATTGCAGACATTAACAGTGATGTACAGGGGAATTGATGCAAGCTGAGCGATGCAGGATTGGTGACCGCGAGAGGATACGAGGCAGCGCCATGTTGCTATGCAAGGTTGACGGCGGAATAGAGAAAATGGCGGTGCAGAAGTTCATTTGTCATTAAATGAGGAGGATGGATGGCCTGCTCTTTCAGTTCAAGTAACGACGGTCCTTCTCTTTCAATATCAACGATAGCAACAGGCGAGCCCCTTCACCGCGCAGCCTCGATGTACAATGTCGCTTTCAAAGAGACTAAGGAGCACCATGGACACGCCATCTGTGAGTCGCCAAGGAAACACGGATGTGAAGGTCGCAGAAAATATCCCTCGACGCCGGTGCCAATTTGGTGATGACTACGCAGAGTTGGATTACCGTATAAGAAATCAAGCCACGAGTTGTGGATTTTTATTCGCATATATGTTAGGGTCGTTCTTTGATGGGTAGAACGGCGTATAGTTTGTGAACCTACATGATCAATCAGGGCTGCTTCATCCAGCTGCTCCTACATGCTTCGTGAAAAGTCAGGATCCCCGATACTCAGACTGCGCCTGATCTATCGAAGTGCCGTTTCCTCAGGTTATACGGATGGAGTGATACAAGAATCTCGTCCCAAGCTCAACTTATTGAACTGTAATGCATCTGGACTGAAACGGGTAATAATAGAACGGTTTTACATTGAGGTACATTCGCATGGGCTTGGAGATTCGAAAATGGTAGGAATACTGTGATATAAGAGCGAATACGTATTTTGTCTTATCCGCAAAACAGGAGACAGACTTATCCATACAACCTCTGACGTAATAATTAGTACTGCAAGTGGGAAAAAGAACTCCGGATAATATTCCCCGACGTATCTCGACTTATCAGCTTCAGCATTTCTGGGCTTCCGCTACTACTTTGTGAAAGGTTATTATCTACTCGCAATGCATCTCATGGTCAGCTGCGGAAATATGTGACCTCGAACACATCATTGGGAGAAAGTATCCAATAGTACTCGTATTGCAACATCAAAGGGTATTGATTATCTATAAAAAATATGTACAAGAATTGCTAAGATCAACGCTACCCACCCATTTTTCATCTGTTTCCCGAGGTTCATGCCGTGGTCTTACCGTCCGCCTTAATTTTTTTCAACTCCTCAGCCGCCCTCTTCATGAAGAAGGTCGCAGCCTCGGTCGCCATACCGTTGTTTGCGTACGCGAAGTGAGGAGGGAGGACCATCCAGCGGCGGACGTTTCCGGACTTCAGGTCAGACAAGAAGTAGTCGGTGACGGACAAGAAGTTGAAGGCCAGAGTGAACGGCAACGAGGCTGCCTGCGTCCTCTGATCCGAGTTGAAGGCAACCTTGAGAAGACTGGTGAGAGAATCGCAAACGACATCCTTGAAGCCGGAGATGGAGGTGGGTAGCTTGACGCCGGAAATGGGGGTTTCGGTGCAGAGAATGTCGGGGGCGGCCGTGTCTTTGTTGCACAAGGGCAACGAGGGGATGTCCTTGGGCAACGAGGGAACAGCGGGCATGAGTCCAGCTTCATCCCCGAAGGTGGAGATGCCCTTGACGTTTTTGAGCGCGGCAGACTTTGCGAGGTTTTTGACGGCCTTGTGGACGCAGAGAGCTCCTTGACTGTGGGGCGGTTAGCATGAATCCTCATGTGAATAGAGAATCAGTCGTACCTCCACCCAGAGAGGAAAACGTTGGCAGTGGGGCACTTCTTGACGAAGGCCTCCACAGCCTTGGCCATCGACTTTCCACAGTTGTCGCTTCCATTCTCCTTGACGTAGTCGATTAGGTTGGCGGGGTAATCCTTCTCAGATACACCATTGAAAGCGGTGTTGTCGCCCATTGCCTTGCGGACAGCTGTTCGGAGGGAAGCACCGACCCAGACACCAATGTTTCCAGTGTCGAAGGTTCCACGGGCGAAGATGACACCATTCGTTTTGCAGGCGGCCTTGCCAGCAACGATATCGTCTATCTCGGTGCTGACGTCGACCTGGGTAGCGGCACGGGGAGCGACTACGGGGCTCGCAGCAGCGAGAGAGGCCAAAAGAGCGGGAAAGATAATGGAAGACTTCATTGTGCCAGATGTTTTGAAACCAAAGAATTATAAGTTTGTGGGTTGAAGTGGTGGTGTTGAGAAGGTGATGCGCGTAATATGTGTATGGATGACTCTTTTGAAAGAAAGACTGGGGTAAGAGAGTAAAACTGGTGAAAGAGAGTGAATTGAATTGGTCTTCCAGATTAGGCCTCCGATGCATCTTTATACAACTTCTTCCGCAGCAATGCTCACATCCCCGACTTCGAAATCTCCTCCAAGGAGTCGGGTTGCAGCGCGTTGACCGCTTGCCTTCCTGATACATGACAAGCTTTTTCCCAAAAAGGGACGTATCGTTGGAATTTTTCCGTGATTGGCCGGAAAAGATCGGAAATTTATAGGGC
Organism: Corynespora olivacea; assembly: GCA_019202945.1. NCBI lineage: Eukaryota > Fungi > Ascomycota > Dothideomycetes > Pleosporales > Corynesporascaceae > Corynespora > Corynespora olivacea. The sequence goes on from JAGQEM010000017.1 coordinate 66,657, forward strand.
TGGTGTTGGATCCTAGCCTCGTCCAGGCTGACGGAAATAGCATTGGGGCTGTTCTGCATTCTAGCGCATCCTTTACGCGGTGCGGGCAGACTTCATGCGCACCGTGTGGAAATGTCATTGTGCTCATCGATTTTCTGCGCAATGCCACCGTCAGACGTCCATCAGGCTACTCCACACATTGTAGATATGTTGGTGAGAGCGTGCACCGTTTGCCCGTTTCTTCCTACATGGTACATTCCCTCCCTACGTTGCGATGTCGAATGCGACAAAAGGTCAATATTTGAGGTGATACGAAGGCCGACAACACGATCCGAAGGAATTCCTAGCGCGGTGACGGCGTGGTTTTTGGAGAGTCAAAGCAAGGCGAAGTGAAGAGTAGGAAGGTTGGCGTTGGAATGGGAGGATTCGAGGCACGTGAAAGAAGAAGGGGACGGAGGAAGAAGAAGCAGCAGCCAATGGACCGATTGGATGACACTAGATGGGTACCTTAGTCGCTATCAGACCTAGGGCATTGTTTGTTGGGAGAAAGAGGCAAAAGAGTCGCATTCATCCTCTGTCAGAATCGGCAAGATCTGATTCATCTCAACGTCTCGAAAACAGCGCTCAACAACACGACCACTTCCCGTGAAGTCGTCTCAAAAGTCATCGCATTTGTTGCCTCATTTCTTTTTCTACGCATAGACTTGCACCTCGCACGATGTAAATGCTGTCGACTGCGCTGCAAGAAGCCAAAACTGGAATCTAGAAATTATACACGGACTGATTCAGCATCCTACTTCGACAGCGGTAGCTAACCGGGGCTGGTCATCGGGTTTGTTGAAGGCGTGGGGTTTGTGGGCTTTTATCTGTTGTTGTCGTTTTTTCACGTTGCTGTTTCTCTGATACATGTATAGAATATAGAATGAGCGTCATCACGACTGCGGTGCAGGATCCTTTAGGAACCAGACCACGGTGCCCCGTCCCGAGTCTGTCGTGCAAGCCAGCAGTGTTGGTGCCAGCTGATTCGATGTGGTGAGAACCTTTGATGGCTTGACAAGAACGAATACGTCTGTTGTATGTTTTTTTTTTTAGCTTTTTACCAGCCCCATTTGTTTCGCTTCCGATGAGGAATGCGATGCTGGATGGACGGACAGTAAGAGGGTTTCCCATCTTTCTATCCTGCTCCCGCAAGAGAGTCATGAAAGTATCCAAGTGCCCGCTACACCGATAGCGACCATCCCGAACAATCCCTCTTCCCATTTTCGATGCCAATTGGCGGGTATCACATCTCGTTCGTTGCCAGCTCTCCTCCACCTCCACCTCACCGCATCCTCCCCACCCCCCGAATCCTCTCCTCCACCAACCCGACCAACCGCTCCTTCTCCGCCACCGCCCTCACCCTCTCCCCCTCCAGTCCTTCCAGCTCCCTCTCCAGCTCCCTCATCCGCTCCACCTGCTCCTTCTCACTCGTATCCAAGCCCGGCAAACTCGCGATCAGGACCTCGATCTGCTGCTCCTTGAGGTAGAGATCGCGGCTGAGTTCGCGAATGTCCCTGTGGAACTCCTCCTGCGAGGGCGGGGGTACGGCTTGCGACGGATCGGAATTGGGCTGCGAGGGGTGGTGGCGGGTGGTGGATTGTGTGGTGGCCGCGGCGGCCGCGGCGGCGGAGGATTGGGCTTCGTGCTCGGCGAAGGTGGAGAGGAGGGGTTGGCCTGCGATGGCGAGGGGTGGGGCGCGGACGCGGATGTAGGCGAGCGAGGATTGCATCTGGTTGAGGAGCTGGTTGGGGGGGAAGGCGTGCATGTCAGTATGTGGCTGCAGGTAGGGTTGAGGGTGGGCCGGCCGTACCATGTCCAGCTCGTCTTGGATCTGGGTGAGGATGTCGGCCATGGCTTGTGTTTCTGGGGCAGGTATTTGGCTTTGCGATCATACATATATGTATGTGTAAACGACTACATGTATAGAACTATATATATGCGTATATATGCGGTGGAGCAACTGACGATCCAAGACAAGACGCGTCAGGTCTTGGCGCGCATCGAAAAAGTTACAGCACAAGCAAAAGTCTCCCCCGTCTCGACTCCCCGGCCCAAAAAAGAAAAACACCTTCCCCGTCCCCCCCTTCGCGTCGTCCCGGGTCGTTTCTGGCGGTAAACATGTTGCGCGTCTCCTTTCCGTCTCCATGTACACCGTAATGCGTTCCCTCCGGCCCTCCTGTCACACACACCACTCCTTCTCACCCCTACACCGGCTCCCCCGAGCACCTCCGCACACCCTCGTTCCACGCCGCGTCGGCACCACCTCGACGTCCAACACGGCGCCAATCGACATCCCCAAGCTGGTCGTCTCGCCGGGCTCCACGCGCCACAACTCGCTCCCCACCTTCCTCGCCTACGCCGAGCGCACGCAGCTCAACCGCCAGTCCACCGTCTACATCGGCACGCTCTACGAATACACGGCCGCCGTCTCGCTGCTCCGGCTGGGCTTCTCGCTCCTCCGCACGGGCAAGAAATCCGACGCCGGCATCGATCTGATCGGGCACTGGGTGCTCCCCCCGTTCCGCGAACCCCTCCCCGTGATCGTGCAGTGCAAAGGCACAAGGTACAACAGCTCCCCGACCCACATCCGTGAGCTGGAGGGCTCCCTCAACAACGTGCCGCCGGCATGGAAGCGCCGGACCGACGTCCTCGGCCTCTTCGTGACGGCGCACAGCGCAACCAGCGGCGTCCTCCACGCGATAGGCAACAGCAACCGCCCGCTCGGCTTCGTCAAAATCACGGCCGACGGCGCCGTCGAGCAGCTGCTCTGGAACCACGCAGCATCGGAACGCGGACTCGAAGGCCTCGGCGTGACGATGCGGCACACGCCCTGCGTCCTGATCCCCCCGCCGTCGGAATGGGGCCCCGACGCGAGTTCCCGATCCCCGCGGGCGCGCTCCCAACGCATCCGAGCGGCGAAGCGATTCCACGCCTCGGGAACGAAGAAGGACGTACAGCTGACCTGGCTCGGCTCCCCTATTTTCCCCGAGCGCGAGGTGCTGGACCCTGAGACGACGAAGCTCGTCGAAGGCATCGAACAAGCCAAACGCAGGCGAGTCGTCAAGCCGCGCAACCCCAACGACAAACCCGCACAACCCAAGCCCCGCAAGCCCAGAACCGGCACAAAAAGACTGGGCCGACCCCCCGGCGTCAAGGACTCGGTGCAGCGAATACGCCGTCGCACCAAAGGACCCTATGTGCGGCACCCCAAGCTCAGCAAGAACGGGAAGAGCCTGGGTCGGCCGCCGGGCGTGAAAAATCGGAAGAGGTCGAAGTCGCGGGGTGATTTGGAGGGCGAGGTGATGGCGGAGAATGGGTGACGTGGGGATTCCCAGTTGGGAACGAATGAAGAAGACAGATGAAGAAATCGTGCGCCGCTTCCGATGATGGATGGATGGATGCGGTGGCGGGGAAACGCCGATTCGAGGCGCGGGAAAGGAGAAGACAGGTCTCGTACCGAACGGTGTGGAGAGAGAAGGATGTACTCAGCTCGACACCTCGGCCTCGGGGGAAGATGGATTGGCCTTTATCGCCATCCCCAAAAGAGTATGCACAGACAATAAGAAGCCTCAAAATCAGCAAATGGTATACATCCTACGCTATACAAAAGAAATATTATCAAAGAAGAACATACGATACACACACCGACTCCCCGTTGAAAGCCTGACGTCGCCCTTCCCGCATCAATAATCGAACCGATCAGGGAGCACCAGCGGCGCCACCAGACTCCACACGTAGATTGCGTAGCATGCCCACGCACTGATGATTTTCGCCCAACTCGCCCAGTACGTCCTCCCCACCGGCACGAAGTCATTCGACACGTCCTTTTCGTCAAAGTTGGAGGTAAGGAGGGTGGCCACCCAGGTGGTGCTGAGCAGGAAGATGATGTGGAAGAGGGCGTAGTTGTACTGCGTGGCATTGCGCTCGTCATCACGGGGCTTTGGCGTGTCGTCGTCGTCGTCGCTGTCGTCATCGTCGAGTGCGGAGGAGGGGAGCGATCCAGATTCCACGGCAGCACGTAGAGCCGCTTGGCGCATTTCGCGTCGGGATTCGGGTTGTTGGGATACAAGGCCGTGTTCGTAGTCCTCGGATCCGACCTGCGAGTAACCGTTTCCGTACGAGTTGCCTTGGGCGCCGAGAGCCAGGCCGTAGGTTGCGGCGCGGGTCGTGGTGTATGCGACGGTGATGAAGGTGACGATGGCGCCAATGATAATCGTGGCTTTGCGGGTGCCACGGGCGCGGATCAGAGGGTTGCACTGGTGGTCGTCAGGCTCCATGCCCACGGCTGAGAGGGTCAGGTAGGTGCAGTAGATGGCGACCATGGCGGACTGTGCGAGGCCGGCGCGAGGGTTGACGCTCTGGACAGCGGGATGGATCGACACAACAGAAGAGACGACGAGGAGCAGGAGATTGATCTGGGCTCGTCAGCATATCCCGACACGTAGGTAGCAGTGCGAGTACGTACCGTGATGGCTGCCTGGTTCATCCCACAGCCGCTCTTCGCAAAGTAAATGTACATGACGACGGTCATGGCGAAGGAAGCCAGATACATAAAAAGCGCAGATCCGACCAAAAGCCCCGTCCAAACCCTCGACTCGGTGACTTCAATCTTCTCCTGGCAGTACTCGGCCCAGTTGTGAGCCAAGTCGACCAAGAGAATGAGACCAATGAGCAGGAACAGGCAGGCGCCCATCATGGCGAAGTAGTTCCCCCACACAATGAAGAACGAATTGGGAATGAAGAACGTCAACACAACCATGCCGAGCCATGCGATGATCTTGGGACCCCAGAAGCCGTTCTGAATGGGCGCGCGTCCGTCCTTTGAACTCCGCACGCCCACCAGCATCATGGCCATGATGATGTGGAAGAAGCCGAGGGCAAAGTTGATGCGCTGCACGGCGACGTATCCGTAGCACTGCTCGCCGTGGCATTTGATGTCGACATAGTCCAGCGTGAGGTGCGACAGCTTCTTCATGGCCCAGTCCGTGAGCATGATCCAGGAGACGATCGAGTTTACGAGCAGGATGAGGGCGTAGGCGATACGCGTCGCGATGCTGTTGCCGCATTTCCCGCACGAGCTAAAGACGGCGCTGCAGGTGGCAGCTCCGCAGCATGAGGCGGCGACACCCCATAGCTGGGGGCTGGTTAGCAGTAGGGTCGGGAAGCAGAGGGGACGAGGTCGGACGTACCGTGCCAACACCGGGGAGGGCGAGAAGCGGCAGGGACAGAAGAGCGCCCATGGTTGCGATGCCGGGTGGTGGTGGTGGAGGTGGTGGTGGAGTGGAGGTTGAAGGATGCATGCCCGGTGACGGTGACGTTCACGCAAGCACGCCTCGCGCGCGCTTGGCTCTTGGCATGTAGTAACCCTTGGCTCCCTTATCTCCGATCGGACCTCCAGCGCATCAGATTCGGTGAGCGTTTTGCATTGGCTACATTCACTCCAGACCTAGACCTCCTTCTCCCTCCCCGCCGCTGTTGAGCTTCCCGTCCTGCGATCAACTCCCTCTGCCCACGTAGTTTTGTGACAAGTAGAAGTCTGATTCGTTGGCCCACTGGCCGACACGCGTCCCGCAACATACATCTCAGCTCCATGATCTCCCGGTGACCCGCATCTCTCTGCTCTCCCGGGCAGCCATGGGCGTCGCAGAGCACACTGTGACGCATAAAAAGACGCGGATCGTATCCGTCGTCGCCGCCACTGCCATAGCTCTCGCATGCGGGACGAATGTAACGTCTCCTCCCACGACGGCAAGAAGGGGGGCGCTGATGGATGACAGTATGCCTATTCAGCATGGGCACCCCAATTCGCGGAGAAACTGCAGCTTTCCGCGACCCAGAGCAATGTCATCGTACGAATCTCCGTTCTATCCTGTCCTGCATACTGCTGTCGAGCACCGTCTGATCTGGTCAGGGAACGTCCGCGAACCTCGGCATGTACGTCTCGGGCATACCCATGGGCATGATCACAGATAGGAAGAGCCCTCGACTTGCGGGCTTGATTGGCATGGTCGCCTTGTTTGCGGGCTACTTTCCGATCCACATCGGTACGCTGTGGGGACCGTGGGCTGGAAGACTCGACTGACACACTGGATAGCATACGACAGAGGCGCCGGTTCCATGAGTGTGGCATCGATATCGTTCTTTTCTTTTGTATCCGGACTGGGAAGCTGCGCGGCGTTTCAAGCTGCCTTGAAGACAGGTACGGGCAGGTGGGCTTTTTGAGGAATGGCACTGACCGCGACAGCCACCCTCAACTGGCCGACACACCGCGGGAGCGCGTCTGCATTCCCTCTTGCCGCATTTGGCCTGAGCGCCTTTTTCTATACCCTGATCGCGGGCACTGCATTTCCCGGCGATACCTCCGGGTTGCTTCTTCTCCTCTCCTTCGGCACCTCGTTGATTGTGCTGGTCGCCCTGCCCTTTCTGCATGTTGTCGATCAGAAGAGCGGATATGCGGTGCTCCCCACAGCCGACCGCACTCGACGAAACTCGAACCTCTTGCACCGAACAAGATCCAATGGTAGCAAGGCGAGCAGCAGGTTCAGCCGCTCATCGCTACCCCGGCCGGAAACCAGTAAGCAATCCTCTTTCGTCTGCCAGTCTGTGCCCTCCTCGGTAGTTGCCAACTCTCACTCCAGACGATGACGAACAGGATGGCGACTCGGACGAAACTTCGTCCCTTTTGTCGATACCGGGCGACATTCCCCCGGACGACGACGACGCAGCCAGTGTGAAGACAAGTCGCTCACAGTGTCTAGATATCACTGGGCTTACGTTGCTCTACAAGATCGAGTTTTGGCAGCTCTGGATCCTGATGGGCTTGTTGACGGGTGTTGGGCTGATGACCATCAAGTGGGTTTCTCGATTGAAGCGACTGCAAAACACTCGCTGACCCGCGCAGCAACATTGGCCACGACGTCCAGGCGCTCTGGAGTCACTACGACGCCAGCCTCGACAAGGACTTTGTCACACATCGCCAACTGTGGCACGTGTCCATCATATCGCTGGGCTCGTTTTTCGGCCGGCTATCGTCTGGAATCGGGTCCGACGTGATCGTGAAGAGGCTGGGTCAGTCTCGATTTTGGTGCGCAGCCATCTCGGGATCCGTGTTCATGCTCGCGCAAATCAGCGCGATCCGCATCGAGGACCCGCACCACCTTTGGGCGGTATCTGGACTTTGCGGGCTTGCCTACGGCATCCTGTTCGGGGTGCTTCCAGCGCTTGTGGTCGATGCATTCGGCACCGACGGCTTCGCGGTCAATTGGGGATTCATGACCCTGGCGCCGGTCATCAGCGGGAACATTTTCAATCTCTTCTACGGGGCCGTGTACGACTCCCACTCGGAGGTGCAGCCCTCTGGCGAGCGAAACTGCGACGAAGGCCTCGTATGCTACCGAGCGGCGTACTATGTCACGCTCGGCTCGAGCGTGTTGGGAATACTGGCTTGCCTGTGGGGCATCCAGCACGAGCACGCAGCCAAGGAGAATGCAGAGGAGGAGCACGATGGCCATCGTGATGCATAGCACCGTCTCGGTCTCAGCATTTGTGGAGCGCTTGTTTATGGTGTTTCGCATGGCGCTGGCGCATAAACGTGACGGTAGACGGGATAGAGAGACTCGGTGTAGACGGATAGATGGTTTTGTTTTTATTTTATTCCCCTCTGATGGGTCGTGGGTACCTACTACATAGTATGTAAATGCAAGAATGGAGCTCATGCGATGACATGCATCGAGGTCAACGGCCGCCTGAGTAGCCGCGGACTGGGAATACCAATACCTGCTGCGGTACAATACGACCCCACCAAAACGCTCGGGCGCATTTTGGGTGGCGGCGGTAGATAGCGGAGCGGTTACGACGACCGAAGCACCGCCTCAGCTCACTAACGAACTAACTGCCTAACTACTTGCACAGCATTACACACTTGCGGATTACGCCTCCTCGCCTCCTCGCCTTCTCTCCGGCTCTCCGGCTCTCCTCTCCTCTCCTCTCCTCTCTGTGCGCCTCCAGGCTGCGGTGCTTCCCAAACACCTTCCACCTGCACGGTAACTACTACTACGGCACTGTGCCGGTCCTCATCCACGCCACCTGCCCATCCATCCCTGCTGCGTACGGGAGGCACATCGTACCACGAACCGCCGTCATGCCCGCGCCACTGGCGAAAGGTGAGGCCCGCTCCATGCACCGCATTTAATTGCATACGGACCTGACAAACGCCCCCGACAGGAATCATAATCGCGGCCTCGATCGTCGTCGCCGCCGGCATCGCCATCTACGAATCGCCCCAGGTGCGCCAATGGGTCGACCAGTCCCGGCGCAAGATCGCCGTTGCCCTGCATTCGCTCGGGGAGGACCTGCAGCCGCGCCGGCACTCGGAGTCGGAGGGCGACTTCGAGGACAGGCGGAAGGAGGCCGCGAGGCAGAGGCGGAATGAGCTGGTGAGGAAGGCGAGGGAGGAGGGGGTTGCGGTGGATCTGGATGAGTTGGTGAGCATTGGCCGCGAGCGAGGGGAGGCGAGGGGCGTGGGCATGGAGAGGAGGAAGACGAATGCGAGTCAGCGCAGCTTTGACGACATCGTCGGCAGTGACGGCAAGTTGAGGAGGGACATCGACACGGCCGTGACTCCGGGCACGGAAGGTGCAGACTCTGGGCTGAGGCATCGCCGCCCGGGCACGGCCTCGTTCGTGGCTGCCAATCCTTTCTCGGACGACCACGTCCTGTTCGACCGCGACGCCGACGGGGAGGAAGCGCCCTCACCCAACCCTTTCTTGTCCACCGAGCCTCCTGCCACCCTCGAGACCGACACACACACCTTCTCCGCCACCGCCGCCGACCAGCTCATCGACCTCACACCCGAATCCATATACCTGCGCCCGGAGAACATGCAAACCGCGTCCATCCCCTCCGCCTCCCCCTCCCCCTCCCTCCTCGACGCCTCGGACCAAGCCGCCCAATCCTTCTATTCCTTCGCCGACGACGCTTCAGACGCAGACATCGAGCACATCTCCACCGGCACGCTGACCCCGCGTTCCGAAGCCTCGGTCGTCGGCAGCCAAGCCTCCGACATCGCCATCATGAGCATGAACGATACGGACCACGACGACGCGCGCTCGGAGATATTTTCCGAGAGCGGCTTCACCGAGGCTGGCTTCTCCGAGGCTGGCTTCAGCGAGCTGGGGGAGGAGAATAGGGGCATTGTTACGCCGAGTAGTTGGACGGATGTGGGGAGCGACGATGAGAGTGAGTGGGGTGGGCCGGCGCAGGGAGGCCAGATTCGGCAGGTGTAGTGGCTGAGTGAGTGAGTGAGAGTGAGTGAGTGAGTGAGAGTGAGTGAGTGAGTGAGAGTGGGTGAGTGCTGGCGTTTGGGTTGCGTTGGTTGGTCACATTGGGATTGGGGTTGGGTTTGAATTGGGATACCTGGGATCTTCCTGAAACGGGATGGATGGGAAGGTAACAAGGGCGTTATCACGGCTGTTTTTCCGAATCATCATGGGGTGGTCAAGTACATATACCGTGCCGTGCCGCACTATACCGTATCGTCATCGGTTTGTTTTTTTCTCCATCCGTACTGCGTTATCGTATATTCATCTTCGCTACAATAGAATGGTTCAACGCTTGACGTTGTGGGTTTTTCTCTGTGCCGAGCCTTTTCGACGTACAACAGAACAGGACACACCGTGTAAGGAAAGATATCGATGACGGGCCTTGAGGGAGGGGAAACAACGGCAACAGCGACAGTTCCAAAGAAGTAGCACCAGGGTATATATACATGACCGCAACGAAGCAATGCACAAAGCAGAACAAACAACACGCCAAATCCATTCCATCCAACCAAGTACCCAACTCGAGTAACCCAGTCCATCCCAAACCCAAACATTGCTCCTTATCATGACAATTGATTAATTCGTACCACACCACACCACACCACACCACTCAACCCTTACTCTCCTCCATCGGTTCACTCCGGAACTCCACCTGCGTGGTCCGTAAAATGCCCCCGGGACTCTCCCTCCCACCCTCACTCCCCCTCCCCACACTACCCACGGTACCCAACTCGATGCCCGCGGCGCCATCCCTCAGAATCGATTCCTCGCTCTTGGACCGCGCGTCGTGGTTGGTGGTGACGCGGACACCGTACTTTGTGCCTTTTGTCTTGAAGGCGGTGGTCGGGCCGTGGGAGCCCGAGGCGTACGAGGAGGGAAGGTGCGAGATGACGGGTTTGTCGCCGCGGAGGGTGTGGTAGAGGGGTTTGAGGCAGGGGATGCAGCCGCAGATCATGCCGATGCAGATTTCCATCCTGTCGAGGGAGGAAGGGGGTTAGTGTGGGGTGCATGGGATGGGATGGGATGGGATGGATTGGATGGATTGAATGGATTGATTGGTGGGGAGGGGGGAGACGTACGGGGCCCAGAAACAGAGTTGGGCGAGCGACCATGTTTTGTCTTTTTCCTCGTGATCGAAGAGCGCGGGCAGGAGGATGGTTTTGACGATGGCGATTGCGCATGTGCTATCCCGCCGGTCAGTCAAGTCCCATCCCGTTCCATTCCATTCCATTCCTCCGCAAAAGCGGAAAAGGATAAGGCTTACAAGACGCCCAAGCAGCACAGAATGATGACGCCGATTTTCGTCCGCTTCGGCAGATTCAAACTCCTGAACATCAGCACCGGGATACTGACAAGCAGCATGTCCGATACAATGCTGACTCCCTGGTACAGCCACGGCGCAACTTCATACGCAGTGTCGGACAGACACGTCCCCGGCGTATCCGGCAGCCAGACTTTCTTGATCGGACGGCATTGAATGAAGTAGGTGACGGTGACGTATACGTCGGAAACAGTGAGCGCTAGAATGGAGCCCCAGATGATGTGCCGGTAGAGCTTTTGATGTTTGGGGATCAGGCGAAGGAAGAATAGAGCAATGGACACGCGCACGGTGTAGAGGGCGAAAAGGTTGGTGGGTTCGGCCGCCCAGAGCCACTTGAAGCAATCCGGGATTTGCGCTTTGGGAACGTAATACTGGTGACGGCCGATACCGAGCTGGTAAGCGCGGAGGAGAAAGCTGTTGGTGATGATGGTGAGGGGCTGCATACGAGGTCAGTGGATCGGTCCGCATGACGGGAGTTTGGTCACGAGCGTGCGACTTACGGTCGAGAGCAACATGACCCAATCATCCCATCCTGCGTTTCGTGAAATGAAGACGCGCGTGTATACTCGTAGCCATGCAATGACGATGGAGACGACGGTCACGGCGATGATGGCGCCCATGTACCCGAATCGATGGTCTACATCTTTCGGCGGAATCGGTACATCCAGAGACCCTTGGCCCGCCATATTGTGCCACTTTCACGCTTCCAGGCAGTTATATGTCCGAGGCCCAGACTTGACTCGGATCGTCTTCATACACCGTGTGTGGGTGTGTCGTGAGTAACCTAGATTGCAAAATGGAAGAAAAGGGTAGGTAAGCGATCGTGGCGTTTAATAGCGCAGATGCAGGAGAAGCTGCTTGGGTCTCGACATGCATATTCACATAGTCCTGTCTTATTCGGGCGTCATGCGGCTTTCGTGCTCAGCAGCAAACACCGCTATTGCTGTATTGTACGGTAAGCAGGGCCGGCAACGTACATCAGCAGAAGATCGGGTTAGATCACTACCCTTTTCACTCCTCGAAGTTTTGCCATGCAGACAAAGCCAGTGCTGCAGGGACCATAGCACGCCCGTGCATTGAGTCTGTCTACGAATGAGGCAGGTGTGTCGTCTCCTATGTCCCATCGCCTAGGCATGTAGGTAGTCGAGGCCATCCAATCTCAAAGGCTGCGGGAGGGGCGCTCAGGTCCGGGGTTCGTGCAGGCTGACGGCATTGGCCAATGCCTTGCAAGCATCCTCTCGATTCTTTGCCGCAATCCTTTAGATAGATACTCATCGTAGGACTGCGCCAAACCCCAGGCAAAAGGCTCAAACCCACACTTCTTGACCCGCTTGTACAACGTACTGTACGTATAGCTGGAATGGCGTGCTGAACAACGGAACTGAAGAAGCGCTTCGTTCTCGTGCGTGTTATGTAGGATGCCTTCCGACAGTTGAGCACGCATGCCGAACCTCGCCAATCATACTGTATAACCCTGGGAGCCAACGGCGACCAATACCACTTTCAAACACGGGTCGCGCCTTGGGCAAAGCTTAGCGCTGCAATGCAGTCATTGATCCATCTACGCGGAAGGTCGTTGATGGGGTCCACCGGTGCAACGTCGCTCAATGAGATCCATCAGCCCATTCAACATAACCAGAACGGCTTCCATGGCAGGTTGCGTATCGTGAAACTCTCCGATGCCATCTCCGCTAGCTCCTTAGGAAAATAGCGATGAGGGATGGTCGCAAACTTTTGGCCATCCGCTCTGCTGTCCTCAAACTAGATGGTACGTACATTTAGCCACCGGATGGCGGATGCGCCGTGTGGCCGGGAATTCCAGGCTTGCTTCTCCCTTCGACTGATCATAAAGCTGACGCTCATGTTTCGACAAGATTAAAAATGATGGAAAAAGAAAACAATGCTTCCGTCTGTCCCAAATCGTTGATCTGCAGGACATCTGCAGCCGGAGAACCAGTGGTCTATTGCCAAGCGTATTTGACGAATGTCAGCCTTGCCGGGTGTAACGGTACGCTTCGTGTTCAGCCACGCGGCTGCTGTACGACCTACCGTAAACGAAGTGACATGATATGTGGTAGGAATCCAACGATGTTGAGACGGGTATGGCGGGAATGACATCTGGAGGTGGGGGAAGAATTATCCGAGCCGGCATTGGCCTGACTGGGACTGATCGTCGCGGACCGCGGCATCTCTCCCCCCTAGCGCTTTCTAATAGCAATCCTCACTTGAAAGACAAGCAGGACAAAATCAGTCAAATAGGGGGATTTCGTCAGTCTCATATGAACTTCTGATATAATGCTGCAAAACTATACATTCATAGATACGCGTTTGACAGGTGTCACAGACGGACGGCGGCGGCGCCCGTGCAAACTACATGCTTCCATGCCGCTCCGACACCCAATCCCCACTATGTCAGGACTCCCCTGTATATTCTCTAGTGGACCTTGTATGGCAGGATTCTTCGGTGACCGTACGTAAGCCGGCGGCAAAGATCCTTCTCTCGGGAACTTGTGCGGGGGGCATCAGACTAGTCGGACTGCGCCGCTTGGGAGACGTTCACAGCTTGTCCATCTATACTCGAACTCACCTTTTTCCCTTCTGGCGAAACCCGCAATATAATCGCCAACTTGCTGTCCATATTGCTCACCATGGCTCCGTGCTACGGCTCCCGACTTATGCCCGTTGTGGTTGACGAGCTTGCAAAAGAGCGACCTGATCTGGTATACGCTTCGGTACCTCTAACCAACAACATCGGTGACGGTTTCAAAGGCTTCACATTCGCCGACATCGCTTCAGCAACGAATCATGTAGCCGCATGGATCGATAGCACGCTTGGTCGGAGCACGAGCTTTGGCACTCTCGCTTATATGGGTCCTGGAGATCTTCGCTACGTCGTTGTCTTCTTGGCTGCGGTGAAGTGTGGGTACAAGGTTCGCATCGATTCGTGTGACCTGTCTACATATGTGGTAGCTCACCATCCTAGGTACTGCTCCCATCTCTGAGGAACTCGCCATGGATGAATGCGTCGCTGCTCGAGCAGACTGAATGTTCGCATCTCCTACATGCACCGGAAGTCGAGGGATTAGTAACGCCGATGCTTGAGCACCGACAAAGTCTACAGCTTCATCCGGTCGAGTCGCTGGAATCGCTCATTCGTCCTGACACTCCACACTATCCATACGAAAAGACCTTTGAGGAATCGAGATGGGATCCCATTCTGATCCTCCACTCTTCTGGTTCAACCGGTGCACCGCGGCCTATTTACATGAACCATGGCACCTTTGCGGTTGGTGACAATGACCGCAACCTTCCTACCGTGCCAGGCCGCGTCAACCAGAACTGGTCGCTATGGGACTTCCCGCAGAAGGAGCACTTCTTCTCGCCGTTTCCGGCATTCCATCTTGCCGGCTTTTCTTCTCTGGTCATGCTTCCCATTTACTACCCGAACGCTACACTCGTCCTGAGCCCACCTGCACGGCCGCCGACCGGTCACCTGGTGAACGAGATTATGGATCACTTCCGCTTGAAGTCCATCTTCTGCCCTCCCATTATCGCTGAGCAACTCGTCCAGGAGCCAGGTGGCCTTGAAAAGTGCAAATCACTCAACTTCCTCTTGTATGCTGGCGGACCTCTTTCGCAAGCTGCAGGCGATGCCCTCAGCAAAGTGACCGATGTGTGTCAGTTCTACGGACAGACTGAGACCGGCGCTATCCAAGCTCTTGTTCCCCTGCGGGAGGACTGGGCAAGTCTGGAGTGGCACCCAAAGCAGGAAGCTATCATGCAGCCGTCAATTGATGGTACGTTCGAGTTGATTATGCACAGGAATCCCGATCTTGCCGGTGTTCGAAATGTCTCCTGCAACTTTCCTGAAGTGGAGGTCTGGCACACCAAAGATCTATTCAAGCCGCACCCGACAAAATCTGGACTGTGGCGATTCCATGGCCGCGCTGACGACATCATCGTTCTCTCGAATGGTGAGAAGTTCAACCCTGTACCGAGCGAAACACGCATTGCCGCACATCCGCTGGTCGCCGGTGCTCTCATCATAGGCAATAGCTATCCACAAGGTTCACTCGTGCTCGAGCTGAAGGATTCCTCCCAGGATCCGGCGGCCGTAATAGAAGCCGTATGGCAGACCGTTGAGGATGCCAACGCTGAAGCACCAGCTCATGCAAAGATTACGCGAAATATGATACTGGTCGGTTCGAAGGATAAGCCTTTCGAGCGGTCTCCGAAGGGAACCGTCATCCGGAACTCCAGTGGCAAGAAGTACGAACAGCAGGTGGCTGAGCTGTACTCACAGGACATCTCAAACAATCTACAGGATATCAAGCTCGGTTCTTCATACGACATCACTTCCATCACCAAGTTCGTCAAAGAGGTCGTTGATTCTGCGTTCCAAGGTCACTCGCTTAGTGGAGACGACGACCTCTTCGTTCTGGGCTTAGACTCATTGCAGACGACGGAAATCATCTCATTGCTAAAAGCAGGCATCGCTTCCGAAGAAATCAGCCAAGACGTCTCCTGGGTCACAGTGAGATTGGTCTATGAACACCCATCTGTTCACAGTCTTTCGGAAGCACTTCACCATCGCCTGACCTCCTCTGCCGAGAGTTCCTTGACACCCGAATCAGACGAAGCCAGGGAAAAGAGGATCGCTGACACCGTCTCAAGACACATCGATGCTCTTCCTTCGCCGATCTCGACCGATCCACCCGAGTTGCAAGAATCCAACCTTGACGTTATACTGACGGGCTCCACCGGCTCTTTGGGTACCCAGATTTTGCTGAAACTCGCCTCCGACACGCGTGTCGCCAGGATAACATGTCTCGACAGATCCGCCAACGCACACGAGCGCATCACGGAGTCGCTATCGACCTGGGCCCAGCCTCCTACTCTGGACACTGCGCGCATCACCTTCCTACAGGCCGACTATGGCGAGCCCAACTTTGGCCTTTCCGACTCTGCCATCTCTGGACTGCGTGAATCCGTGAATGTGGTGATTCACAATGCATGGAAGGTCGACTTCAACCACTCGCTCGCCTCCTTCGAAGCGGTGCACCTCCGGGGTATCCAAAACTTCGTCAACTTCAGCGCTGCAAGCACTTTCCATCCCCGAATCGTGTTCGTGTCTTCCATCTCGTCGGTCGGAACCTGGCTTCCCTTCTCCGATGAGTCCAAGAAGGTGGTCCCAGAGTCCATTCCACCGACCGCCAGCGCAGCCCAGAAGATAGGCTACGCGGAGTCCAAAGCCGTAGCCGAACAGATCCTCGCCGCGGCTTCCACCAAAAGCAACATCCCCACGTCCATCATCCGGATCGGACAGATCGCAGGCCCGATTGGCAAGGAAAACGGCGCCAAGTGGAATGAGCACGAGTGGTTCCCGCTGCTCCTCAAGACGGCAAAAACAATGGGCAAGATCCCCGACGATACAATGATGGACAACGTAGACTGGATCCCGGTCGATACGGCCGCATCCACCGTTCTCGAACTCTCTCTGCCCGCCCCATCTCCCTCCCCCCCGGGAACCCTCCAAGAAGTCTACCACCTCATCAACCCAACGCTGCAACCCTGGACGAACCTCCTTCCCTCCATCTCCGCCACCCTCTCACCGGCCTTCCCGACCGCGTCTGTGCCGCTGTCCGACTGGGTCGCCGGACTCGAGGACGTGGATCCGAATAATGCGAACGCGGTGGCTGCGAACCCGGCGGTCAAGATTCTGGACTTCTTCAGGGATATGCTGGGTGCGAAGTATATTGGGGCTGGGGATGTGGTGTTTGGGACCGAGAGGGCGAGAGCGAGGAGTCGGGCGCTGAGGGAAGTGGGGCCGGTAACGGAGGAGTGGGTGGGGAAGTGGATGAAGGATTGGGGGTTTTGAGAGACTGGTGGAATGGCTGGAGCGGTAGCAGAGGGCATTGGGCGAAGTTGAACGGTTGGAGATGGGATGGAGCCGTGGCAAATAAAAGCAGAAGGCACAATGAGAGTGGCATGACATGTAGGATTGTTACGGTGCGATCGCACGTCAATGCAAGTGAAATGTCTGTATTCTTGTTCTCGTCATCTCGCGCCCTTCCCATTACAGCTCGCTGACCCTAGCTCAACCACGTGACGAGACAGATATGGCAATAGGAGGATGTTGGTGGTAGATACTGTGTCATCTCCTCATTTATAGGTCGACCACATTGGTGGTAACTTTGAGCAGCCATGATGACCATCCACGAGCACACTATGTGTTGTTGGCGATGGAGAGATACCATTCCGTAGCCAATCGTCAAGCTCCAAGGCAAATACCTACTCTGACGATCGAGATGCCTTTAGACGATCTTGCCTTTCCTATAGAAGACATTTCCGAAGCCTACCGATAGTATAATTGATGCATACTTATCCTCGACTCGATAATTTCAAGCAGCATCAAGCAGGATTGGTTTCGTTACCTTGCAGCTGTTTCCTGATTACACAGGCGCAACGGTGACGAAGTCTGGAACAGAGGTATCTTCCGACCGTTGAGTTTTCACAATCTTTAATTGAGGGTCAGTCGTATCGGTCTCGAGTCTCTGTACCCGGAAGGTCTTTAAGGGTAGCTTAGAAGAGAAAGCTTCATAGTTCGATTCTCGCTGAGCCATTGCTTTGGAAGATCCCATTAAAATAGGCTTCAGAGTTGGGAGCGAGGCGGTGATTATCGCAAGTGTTCCTTCTGCAAGAGTCCAGAGGTGTGTTGGTGTCACGTAGTCTGGAGTTTTGAGTTAAAAAGAAAATGA
Organism: Corynespora olivacea; assembly: GCA_019202945.1. Classification (NCBI taxonomy): domain Eukaryota; kingdom Fungi; phylum Ascomycota; class Dothideomycetes; order Pleosporales; family Corynesporascaceae; genus Corynespora; species Corynespora olivacea. The sequence continues at coordinate 84,074 of JAGQEM010000017.1, forward strand.
TCACCAAATTTAAGAGCACTTACAGGTCCATTCGTCCCAGTGGAGCATGATCTCGCTTCCTATTTTGATGAATATCACTAGACGAGCAAGCGATATAGCAATTACTCTAATGATATGTATCAGCGAAGCCCTTCAATGTGTCGTTGGTGTACCCTACCCTCCTCCGGCAACGAAAATAGCGACAACGGCGATCTTCTGCCTCAGAGGCATTCGCATCTTCCAAATCACCGGTATTGGTAGGACCATGATGATAATATCGGACAATGCATCACTGATCGAAAGTGCGTTGAAGTACTTGATGAGGTCGATGCAAGAAAAGTACTTATTGGACTCAAGTTGAGTCCATACCACACTGATCGGATGGCACTCGAAAATGGTAGAAAGTCCAAACGCTAGGACCCACGCAATCACTATCCATATGTAAACGTTCAAAATAGTGCGTATACGCGAAACGATGAATATTCGGCGGTAGAAGAACAAGATTGAAAGTTTCGCCAATCCAATCGTAAAGATGGACAGGATCTGGATCGCATAATTGCCCTGTATTATAATCAGGCATCTTGTCTCTATTACTTTTTGAAGGGAGTTTACCTGATTATAATGCAAAATTCCGTCGTACATGTACTGCTGGCCGTTTTCGTCGACTTTCTGATGTTGACCTAGCTCTCCAATTTCCGCCACTGCTTCACTTTAGCTACTAATATGATACAACAAGCTGAGACTCACTCATGATTAATGTGGCAGCCATCCCGTAGTTGAGGATAAGGGCACCAACAACAAGCAAGTCATCCGTGCCAATCCCGGCGCGGATAAGGCGACGAGACCAGAACCGAAGCGCGACAACGACTGTGGGAAACGGACCGAGAACGGCCCCGGCGACGATAACTTGAGATTTTGAGTAACCCATAATAAGCGCAAGTGAAAGTGGAGAATTCCCGGGTGGTGGTTGGATATTTGCGAATCGCTCTTTATAGAATACCACGATCTTGGTCGCGGTACCCAGTCTTTCTTGTGGCCGATACGGTGCGTAGATAGCATTGCCGGGGAACGTTGATAACTCGATTTCCCGACGACAGATCTGCACGCGGACGGGAACCGCCCGTTCGGGATTTAATTTATGCAATATAGGTTCTCTACGCTTTCAGGTCGCGTTGACTCAGGAATGGGTCCAACGTCGTATTAAGTAGCTGAGTTGTGGTTGTTGAACTCTAAGCCTAAGGCTGTGATCCCCTATTCGCCCTTCCACTGTGCTACAATAACAGCAAGACCAGACACAGCGTCATCTGATGAGCGGCGGACACCCTGAAACTCAAAACGCTCATCGGCAGCATGGAAGAGTCCTTCCCATTCGCTAGCCTCTCGTTCCCCGGAATTCAACATTACTAGTTGGGAGATGTCCATTTGCCTGTAGGTTGTAAGATTCGCATTTGCCCGATGAAGCTGAAGAAAGAATACTTACCGAATACGCCGATCCCTCCACACCGACAAAGTTTCCCTGTCAGCGACGCACATGTCGTTAATGATGATGAAAGCTCCCTTATTAAGCGCAGGGACGAGTGCTCGCAATATCTTTATCGCGTAACCCTGTGCCCATCCATGGAAAATCCATCGATAATAGTAGACATCTGCTCCGACCACCGGTTGTAGAGTGAAGAAGTCATGTACCATGAAATTGACCCTAGATGTGACGCTGTTCTTCGGAATTAGTGGACGTTCCGAAATGACTGGCTGCAAATCCTGCACCATAAATTGGAGGTCTGGAAATCGTTCAGCAAGGGCTAGACTGATGGCACCGTGAGAACCGCCAACATCTACGACGAGTGCGGCCCCCAAAGACTCCCAGTCAAAACTTTTGATAAGCTCCGAAGTTCCGTATTCTGAGCCTGCACTGAATGCCCGCATGGCACCCGCAAATCGTGCGGTTCGTTCGCCGTCTTTCCCAATCTCGATATAGAAGGGATCTTTCGTGTTATTCGCAAGTGAGAATCCCTACCACTGTTAACATATACTGACTGGTGGAAAGAGGTAAGGATCATACCGTTTCTGTTGCCCTTTCTGATTGGGGCCATTTCTCCAAGGCATCAACAGTGTAGGTTGCTGCCTTCCAAAGATCTTCAACTGCGACTGCAACAAAGTCCCGCATATCTCTATCCCGAGCCAACAACGCCGAAGCAGCAGTGTGAATGACTGTCCCCTGCTGAGTCTCGGCGAATATATTGTTAATCATCGAGTGCCGAAGAAGACGTCGGACCACGGGCACGCTTAACCCGGTAACCTCAGCAACTTCGTCGTATGTAACTTCCTCACCAACGGGGAAGCTAGATGCAATCTTGAAGCGTGATATAGCATTCAAGCTAACGAGCTCATTGTGCTACATACCCGATACGTCAGTCTGGTGAACCAATACTGCATGGGGATTTGAGCTTACGCTTCCTGCGAGGAGCTGCAGGGATTCCTTTGCTCCCAAGACGAGCGCCCTGAGCTCGGTAGTGGCGGACAGGACAGCATCACGGGCAATATCAATCGTATCGCTTTTTGGAAATAACGCCGACGCGGCGATGTCAAATGTTGGGGAGGGCAGACCGGCATTTTGTAGCTGCTGATTAATAGTTCCAACATTGACAGCGATGAGCTGCGCAAGTTCGACAATCCTCGATGTTGGCAGTGACATTGTAGCGTATTGACTTTCTTCAATTGAAGAACCAAAGATGGACTTCGTAGCGTGAAGAATCGCTTGTGCATTTCGTTGGCTTTTAGCTGCCGCTATTTGAAAGGGTCAGACCGTAGTGGGAGTGTAGCAATTTGATTTCTCGTTACACAACATGTCACGTCGGTAACCGAAAACCTACATTCATCGGCTGTAAATAGAACAGACGTTTACGTGCTTCCAGATCTACGTGCACTGCAGTGTGATCAGCAGAGTACGTTATCTTGGGGGTTGCGATAATCTAATTTCGGGGAGTACAAAGTAAGCAGTTATACGGCGTAGTTGCAGACGATAACCACCTGCAAAATTCCTTTGCTCGATTGGAATCGTATCAGTGATGGTTTTAGAATCCACTATGCACTTTCCCATAGTCGTAATCAGATATACTCTCCCATTGATACAGCTTCCGCCTGACGCTTCCGTACGGACTGAACAAAGTAACGTTTTCCAACATGGGTTACACTTTGCTCAAAGATGAAGAACAAAACACAAGTCTGCTCGAGGAACATTCGACAGACGAGAACCATTCACCCAAAACCGATCACAAATCGAGTACCATCAAAAGACTCAACTGGGGCGTCCAAGCGCTCATGATATGTTATCTTATCACAGCCCTTTGCTTCTACAGGCTGTATGCGACAATGCAGAGGGAAATAGCCCAATGCCGAAAGCTTGATCTGTTCCCGTGTAAATCCCAAATTCTACCTAAACACGCAGAAGCTAACAAAGGAAAGCGCTTGCACACGCACCCGAGGCTGTTCAATTCAAGAGAATGAAGTTACCAATTCCTCTAGAAGGCAACCCTTTCGTTGGCAATCCGAGACCAGAGCTTGAACATGCATGGCACGAGCTATTCGAAGGTATTCCTTACAACGTTCCGAGAGTTTCATGGTTGCCAACTCACCCACTTTGGCAGACGTAAACATCAGGGTTACAGAAGGCGATTTAGAGTACGCAGAACTCACATCACTGAAGCTCGCCGACGGCTCCGGAGACTTCATCGGGCAGCTGGGTGTCCATCATGAACTGCATTGTCTCGTAAGTATGGTGGCAACATTCACATTGAAATGTGCCAACGCATTCACCATAGAAACGCATCAGACGCTGGATCTACCGCGAGCATTACCAACCGAATTTGACTTCGGCAGAGTTCGAGGAGAACAAGATCCACATTGATCATTGCATTGAGCTCATCCGGGTCAGCACCATGTGTCGCGGTGACACGTCGCTATCCACTTTCAAGTGGTTGGATACGGATCAGGGCCTCGTCACCGAGACCAGAGATGTGTCATACCACTCCTGCGTGAATTTCGACACGTTGATGAATTGGGTGAGAGGACGATCGTTGGACCTGTATAACCCAGATCTCCTGGTCAAGCCAAACCCGTCAAATAGTAGCTGAGGATGTAGAAAAAAGATCAAAGAACCTCGATTTCGGGATTTCTATAAATCAAATTCGAGCAATGGTGTCCTAGCCTAATCGTACCGAACAGCTTTCTGCTTGTTAGACCATTTCCAAACGGCGCTGAAATCCCGACAGGTCTTGTAGGTCGCCCACCCGGTTGAACCTCCTAGCTTCATATCGACAGGTTCGACGTTCGTATCAGCCGTGCACATCAGCGATTGCCGCAAATAGTCAATGCAGTGCCGAACATGATGTGGATCTCCATGCTCATGACTTTCAGCGTCCAACGAAGTTCCACGCTGAGTATCCAACGCAGAGTAATACGCAATCCGCAAAGAGTTCTTTCCGAGGTCAATCGAGTCATAGACCATAGATTTCATGACTTACTAAGCAATGCAGCTGATGGAAGACAGAGAGTGTGGAAACTTTGGGTGAAATGTTTGGTTCTTGCACAAACCCATCTCCTTCTATGCCAGGCATCAGTGGAACAGATGAGTTTGATGGGGAAAGGGGGATATCTACCTGGGAAAAGCGCAGTCCATGCAGAATTTGACCTTTCTGATGGACGATGGGAAAACGTCGCATTGTACTCCATTTTCATGTACACTGGGCCCTGGGGAGCTATACTTGTAATCAATAGCTTGTCTTTGAGAGTTGATGAGGATGTATCCACGGTACGTACACGGAAGGACGGAGTGGGCATTCGTGGATGATCGTAGAGTTATTTGTGAGGTCAGAGTTCCGATCACAAACCCCAGCATTGCAGCTGTGGTTAGACTCAACATCAAGGTCATTCTAACCCCACAACTACGAGAATACGATGGAACAGAAGTTGCATCTTCAATCGGTTTGTCGTTTCTTAGTTTCTGATATCTTGGTATCGCCATACTTTTGTGAAATTTTTCTCGTAGGAGCCGTCTGTTCAGGTCGAGTCCAGGTCGACGAAATGGGGATTAAAACCTGGGGGTCCGAAGTGTGGAGTCTGATTCACAATCCTCTAGCCATTGCGGCCGGGCTCAGCTTTTTCTGGTTATAGTCTAGCCTCGTACTTTAACGTGTGTGCTGACGTGAAGAACCAAACCGGGACCAGAGCCATTCGTTCCAATGACACTCCTGCATGCAACGGGTATCACCTCGGGAACTAATTTATGTTCGGGCTTCGACGCTATGTTTTCTCCGTGGCACTTTTGCATGCAGCGCGTATCACCTCGGGAATTTATCGAACCTAACGAAGTACTTGGCGCGGGGGAGGGGGTGACAGCATATATCCAGGCCTTCATTCGAAGATACAAGTAGCCCAGAAGAAAAAGTTAGGAGTCTCGAATTCAGAACACTGGTGCAAAGTTCCACTTCGTACATTACATATCTTATTCAACCTCCCAGTCTCCCTAGCCATGCATCTTGGAAACATGGCCATGTACGTCGCCGCCTTCGCCGGTGTTTTGGCTATGGCTGCGCCCGTCATAAAAGGTACGCTTTACATTCTTTCCATCGGCGATTTTCCGATACTGAATTTGAAGGTGGGCAATTGGCGAACGAAGATCTGCTCAATACCAGAGATGCTGTTTGGAATACCATTAGGATCGCCAAAAAGGACAGCCCAGCTGAGGTCGACGCGGACGATGCCGTTGTATATGCTTGGGCCCTTCAAAAGGCTGAGATGGAAGAGTAGTCGCCTGGAGAGTTGGAGGCTCGAAGTTTCTTTGCTGTTGTAGTGTATGAGCTTGCAAAGGCGACGACGGATACTATCGTTCCAGAAGCCAGATTCGATGCGGAGCTCCACTTGCACTACCACGCAATTTACATCTTTCTACATCCAAGTATATGATGATCGTTGAACAACTCAAGCCCGTGCTTGAGGCATGCAATCGACTGGCCATGTCGCAATTAGCTTTTAGATGAACCTCACTATCAACCTCCTCTAACAAAAGGCAACAAGAGAAGGGAGATTAAGAAAAACCTCCACCCCTACAAAACCGGCCCAACAACTCTCCCAACCCACCAGACCACCCACTCAAAATCACCCCTCTCCCCGTCCCCATCGCCATCTCCACCCCCCCTAACCGCACCCACACACTCCGCAAACAACCCCCTCACATCCCCCAAACACCCCTCCTCAACCAACCTCCTCACATCCCCATCGACCTCCAACCACCGCACCAACAAATCCCCCCCAACATGCCTCCCCATCGGCGCCGCGACCCCCCCATCCCAAACCTCGGGATCGACATCTCGCGCCCTGATCAGCGCCTCCTGCGCGCCCTCGGCGCCATTCTGCAAGACGGCGAAAAGGTCGCTGCTCCGCGGTTTGACGGACATGGGACGCAGGGCAGGGTCGCGTTTCTGTTTCGTCTCGATGAGGTTCTGCAGGAGGCGGAGGAGGCGACGGGCGGGCGGGGTGAGAAGGCTGAAGGCGTAGATTGTGCCGTCTGTGCAGGCGCCGATGATGTCGTCTGCGAGGATGCCGGGCGTGTTGGTGAATTTGCGCCATGGGGGGCGTATGTCGGCGCGGTGGAGGCGGATGATGGAGCGGGGGAGGCAGGCTTCAAAGAGGGTTTCTGCGGCTGATTTGATGGTGGGGGTGTCTTGGTGGAAGAGGCCGGTGACGGAGCAGGTTTTGTCGGCGATGAGGACGATGGTGTCTTTGCGTGTGGTGATGATAGGTTCTGGGTTGCTGCTCTGCGATGATGGGTTCGGTGCTGTGGTGGTTTGTTCGAGGTCGTAGACAAGATGGTGGGTCAGGGACCTTTGACGAGAATCGGAGAAGACTTGGGTGAGTTTGAATTGGCCGTTGGGGTCCGGGGGGCTGGCTATGTAGCAGAGATGGGAGTCGTGCGCGGTGGAGACGTGGATGAAGGGGAGCGACACCGTCATGTGAACACCCATGGATGGTAGATTTGTTTCTGCGCGTACCTGCCAGCTGCGAAACATCAGCCGTGTTCTTCCAATCCAGGGTGATTAATTATGCAACTCACTTTCCATCGGCATACATGTATTCGTATATGCGTAACTTGTCACCGATGACGCCGACAAGTTGTGTTTGATTGGCCATTGCCAGGCATCGAACTGGGTGATCATGTGAATTGACCTTCATCAATTTCGCGCCGGAGCCAGGTTTGCCTGCATTGAAGAATAATCTGCGCCCTACTTCTTTACCGGGACCCGTTGTGATGCCCGTGCCGACTATGATGAAATGATGTTTCTTGCCTTTGTCGCTTTCAAATGTCCACTCCACCATCGAGTAGACCCGTTCGTAGGGTTTGAGTGGGTACTCGCACGTGACAAGTCTGTTTGTACCGGTCACCACTCCATCATCCTGTTTGGTCTCCGCTTCTTCATTGGACTGTTGATCATGGACCTTCATGAATTTGAGACACGAACGTAATGTTCGATATCCGTTGGGTGGTCTTTGCTCCTCCTTGTTCTCCATTGTAGCGACCGCCAAATGGTGAAAGGCTCCCTCTACGTACATGGTCTTCGTGGGAGTAGCATCCGTCGGAAGCTTTCGGGGGATGACTTTGCTCTTCTCCAGAGTGGCTGGAGGGATGCCGTGGTCGGACCACCTTATGTCGTAGTCGAACTGTGCAAATACCATTCGATCTCCTGATACTGCGAACATGAAGCCTCCTAGATCCCTACCAGCATGCTTAGAGCCTGCTGCGAAAGGAATCTGATCGAATGCAGTTATGGGACCCTGCATGTATGCCGGCGAGCGTGGATCCACGAGCCAAATGGAGTCGATGGTGCTCGCCTGTGAAGCAGAGAGGGGACTACGCAATCGACAAAACTCGGGCCCACATGCCACAAACGCCATAGTATCATCGGTAGCGCTGGAGCTCACTTGTACCGGGGTAGAGCCTATCCTTTGAAGGTTACGATCCTTCACATCCCATCCTATGGAACATCAGTGCATGTCACTCGTATGGAAAACAACGCACTCACGGCCTTCACCTACTCCACCTCTCAAGTTGAAAGATAATATGTGTCCATCACGCAATCCACAAAGAATCTCCACCCGATTGTCCCCTTCGGATATTCGCAACGCAGCACTTTCACATATTTTATCTTGGTTGTGATCAACACCCTCTGCAAGATGGGCTTCATATATGCACGTGAGCGAACGGTTTGGGCCCCTTTCGAAGAGACGAATATAACCGTCGATGGTCCCAACAAGCACAAGCACAGACTCTTGCATCGTGATCAGCTCGATGCAAGTTGGATCGCAGGGCAAGTCATGGCGGGTATAGGTTCCAATATCAGCCCCCATGGTTCCTTCGGCGGATATCGGTACGAGCTCGACGACTGTCTGGTTACCGTCTCGATAGGACACGACGATGAGAGGGACGCCAGCTTTGGTGGCGGCTCCAAGTAAGGGGCTCGGGAAGGATATCGAGCTCACCCCGATCAAGGAGGGGCGACGGAGAACTCTGGCCTCTTTGCGTGTGATCTGGATAGCGTATCCATCGGTCCAACAGGATGCTGCAACCGTCTCCTCTGCACGTATAAGGTCGTCTTGAGCGGAGCTTTCATCACCGCTGGAGAGCTGCGTCTTGTCCCATGCAGCATAGGAGCCTTCGGATTGATTGCGGGTAGCACGGATGACAATCGTTTCCGGAGGTAGCGTGAAAATGAACGTGGCGTAATGTTGCTCTGATCCATCACCGTTATCCTCGAGCGTCTGCAGACCATGATCAACAATCCATATGCCCGTGCAGCCCGTCATCCCTCCAAACGAATCGTCTATGACAGCTTTGAGACCACGTCTCAGCTCCGAGACCTCTCCTTCAGCACCTTTCCCGTTGGTGACGAGGATGGTTGCGCGTTCGCGTTCGTACGGCGTTCGTACGCCCGGGAGACTGCTTACGGCCATGTCGGTCAAGGGTGCCCAGCTGGGAATCGACTCCAAAAAGGTGAAGGCGTTGCTTTTGGAAGCGTCCCTGCTGAAGTTGTATTCGGTAGGCCAAGATCCAACCTTGCACAAGAGACCATCGCTTCCCGCGCCGCCTGAGATGAGAACATCGGGGTAGGTTTGCGAAAATTCCGAGTTGTCGATGTTGTTGAGGCAAGCGAAGGCAGTGTCGATTGGGGTGGGCCAGCATCCAGCGTCCGTGATATCCAGGAGATTGGAGGAGCCATGCTCGACGTACATGACAGCCCCGTCTTCTCGTGCGATGTAGAAAGCCTCCTTGGCAAAATCCGGGTTTCGTGTAGCTCTGTCCCACTGTACCCAGAGGGGTATACCTTTGTTGTCGCCCGGTCGGAGTGAGGGCAGCATCTTGGCTGGAATCCGAGTCGGTTTGCTTTCAGGAGGGCCGGATAGGACACGCTTGTATAGTGAGATGTGCTGATCACAGACGAGGAGGAAGTCGGGGCTCTTTCGAAGCGGAATGAGCAGCGAGGGGTTGCGATCCTCTGGGAGGATGAGCTGTTAACTACCATGATTCGCTACTCGAGGTGGACCTGGGAGGCGAGTTCGACTTACCGAAATCCACATGAACTCGATCCTTCCGGGCCGTGTTCTCGTCCATGATATTTTTCGAGTCCCACTCATACCGAGCTATCTTTGTTTTGCCCTCATGCACGAGCACGAAGAGAAGGACAACGTGGGAGTCATCGTGGGCTCCACCAGACGATAGAAACTCCATGTGCATGATACGGCCCTCGACAGGGATGATGGCTTCGTCGACCACAGGCAACACATCGTTGCCGTCGTGAGCCTTCCTTCGCCACGTCTCCAGTGTCTTGGTTTTGTATAGGATGAAGCGGCCCTCGTGAGCAGCAACAGCGATGGCACGGCCCTTTGGGTCGACTGCAAGATGCGGGCCGAGCTGATCAAAGAGAGAGGATCCTGGTGGTAGGCGGACCGTCATTTGGACGAATCTGGCAGGCGCCTCCCGGTCGTGGCTCGCCCAGAGGAACATGAGGATTCTCGAGCTGAGGGTGAGTACGATGATCTCCGGGGGCAGGGCAATGTCTTCCTCGCCGGTCGTAGATCTCCTCGCTCGATGGACAAACGGGCTCTGTTCGAAGGTGCTGACTTTGACGCACCGGGGATCACCAAACACGCGGGCGGCCAGGATCTTGCCCTTGAAGTCAGACTTGGTCGCGACATGGCGGAGATGGCCGTAGTCGCAGATTTCCTTCAACTGGACGGAATGCTCCCCGATGAGAACGACATGGTTGACGTCCTTGTGCCGTATGTTCGCAGGGATCACGAATTTGGTGAAGGGTGTCTCGATAACGGAGCGCGAGAGGATGCCGAGACTGGGCAGCTCTCGACGCAGCTCCGCATCGGGTTCTCGCATTTCGGTATCTTCCTGCTGCCGGCTGCGAGACATTATGCGATAGACGTCGGCACTTCTGGAAACCCATTCCCCGTCGATGAAGACCAAGCTTTGGACCTGGTTCTCCATGGCGGGGGTCGATGGAAAGAAGGCACTGCCGAAGAAGGATGCGGTCAAGCGTGCAGGAATGCGCGCAACAATGTGTTGGAGGACAACAATGACATGTTGACGGCTTGAAGACTAACGAGCCATGGGAGATGTGCTGTGAGCGGGGTGATTGATGGTGGTTGTTGACGTGGTCGGCAGATCTGCTGTTGGGCCACCGACATCAACGATGACGGCAAACAGGGTGATGGGGAACAGCGGCGTATACGAGGATACAGGAAATAGATACGGGAGATACAAGGAATGCAGGGGATTCGAGGCCAAAGAATACGGTATCTGGTCAGGCGCGCGATCGGTATCTCGATGTCGGGTATCGTGCGATCGTGCGATCGTGCACAGCTTCTCTGCAGGCCTGCACCGGAGTAGATGCTCGCGGTGGATGCAATAGGCAGTGTCGTGAGTAGAGATGATTAGGCGGTTGACCTCGACGGATGACTCGCATGCATGCCAAGCGTCGCCGGGCGTGTATCGTAGGCGTGCATTGTTGTGGTCTCTCCTCTGGCGCAGCATCATGCCAGTGACCATGCCAGTGACAACGCCCCAGTGCCACGACAGCCCGCACCGCGACAGCCAGCGCACGGCAACTGGATATTGTATTTGCTTCTGATTTCTGATTGTCCGTCCTGGTGCCTCGAGATGCCACCGCCGTCGGCATGGCTTCCCGTTCCCGTTCCTGTTCCCGGTCCAGCGCCCCTTCGTCGACCCGCGCCCCCTCGCGCTCGGTGAGCGCTGGAAGCAGCCCGCCCGAGCTCTCGCCCGCCGAGAGGGAGAAGGCGGTGCTCGTGGCCACGGCCTGTGAAGCCCGCAATCTCGGCGCCGTCGTCGCGCTCGCCATCAGCACCCACGGCCTGGTCAGCGACACGCTGCGTCGCACTGCCTGTACGTTTGTGTGTTCTGTGTGTTCTGGATACATACTATGTACTATGTGGTATTTGTACGTGCCGGTTTCTCTAACGGTGGCCAGGGCCTCTCCTGCTGGGATGCCGCGCCCCGGGCGACGAACCCCCCCCGTGGACCGGCCTGCCGCCCCACGGGGACGAGGAACAGGTGGCCCTCGACGTCAACCGCGCCTTCGTCTACTACCCCAAGAACGAGTCCGAGAGGCAGATCGACCGGCGCAAGGCCGAGCTGTCGGACGTCATCGTCCACGTCCTCCGCGCACACCCAGCCCTGTGCTACTTCCAGGGCTACCACGACATCGTCCAGGTGCTGCTGCTCGTTCTGGGTGCCCGAGATGCCCCTGCTGCAGCTGCCCGCCTCAGCGTGCTCCGCATCCGCGACTTCATGCTGTCCAACATGGATCCCGCAATGGCCCAACTCGAGCTCCTGCGCCCTGTCCTCGCCATCGCCGATCCCGTCCTGTACGACCACCTACCGAAAAACCGTCCCTCGACGTTTGCCCTCCCCGGCACCATCACCCTGTTCGCCCACATACTGAAGGAGTACAAGGATATCGCCCGTCTGTTCGACTTCTTTCTCGCCAGCCACACCGTCATGCCCATCTACTTCTTCGCCGCCATGGTCCTGTCGCGACGGGAGGAGATGCTGGAAATCGAAAAGGAGGACGAGGATGTCATGTCCGCCATCCTCGGGAGGCTGCCAGAGCCGTTTGACGTCGAGTTTCACGTGGCGCGCGCCGTGGAGCTGTACGAGCGCCTGCCCCCTCAATCCCTGGGGAGCTGGGAGTGGTGGCGCATCTCGTCGTCGAGTGTGTTGAAAGCCTCATCGACGCCGTTCGATTTGGATCGGACAGCCCTCGAAGAGGGCGAGAAGCTATTCCAAGAGCAGGAGAAGGAGATACGGAGACGCAAGACCTTCAACGAGGCCGTCAACAGGGCCAAGCTTCTGAAACGACAGCTTTGGGTAAACCGTCGGCGCGGTGCCTTTGGCCTCGCCCTCGCCGTCGGCCTGTACGCTCTCTGGCTCGGCCGGTCACCACCACGTTCGGCCAATTTCCGTTCCATCGGCGATTTCCTCAAGAGAGTCGCAGGGCGCGGGATGTAAGGACCCCCGTCATCAAAAGCCATTGCTTTGCGAGCATCGTATTATAGTTTACACATGGATAGTATACTCCTTTGGGACAGGATAGCGATAGAAGGGGAAGTAGGTAGATCGCTGCCGAATTTATTTTCATCTCGCTACCGAATTCCTGATCCAGACGTCCATCCCGATAACCGTTTCGAAAAGTAAAAAAAATAATCTACGTACAGGATGCGAATCCTTTCCTGTTTTCTTTTTTTCCCCTTTTTCCCTGTCGGCTTGGGCTGACGTTGATGGGCTGAGCCGGGCCGAGCGCCGTTTCGGGAGCGCTTGCCGATGCGTGCCTGCCCGGGTCGACGGACGCAGACACGGGCTTTTACGAAACCAATACTTCATCTGCCATCTACCCCTCTAACATCTACCATCAACCATCAACCATCAACCCGGGGTAAATAGATATAGTAGAATGGGGATATCATACAGCGGCCGGTTCATCCTCCAATGGAACATGATCCGTTTTTGATGTATTGTATGTATGTATGTATTTTATGGACGGACTGACCGACTGTTTGTCTATGTATATACGAAATCCCTCCATTTCTCCTCTCTCAACTCCAATTCATCCGCATACCCCTCGCACCTGCATGAATATATATATATATCATTTAAACAAGCAACCACCCTACTTGCTCAGACGCAGAAATTGCAGATGCGGTTGCACTGCCGTGTATACACGTCGGCATAAGCAAGTCCCGGAGCTCTCACGTCTGGCGTTGCGGGGATGTTGGGGGAGGACGAGACGGTGATGTTTCGTTTGGGGGTTGGGTGCGGAAGTGAAAGGAGGAGAGGGTGGTAGAGGAGAGGGAAAAGGGGAAGGAAGAGGACAAGGTGGATAGAGAGGGGGATGGCTTACAATAGCAGTACCGCAGACCCATTCATTACACTCTTTCTCTGACTTCCTCTTGTGTAGGCAGGTCAGTCTGTTTCCGATACAGGCTTTGGGGCAGCTCCAGCGGTTGGAGATGGTGTTGGTGCTGGAGTTGGAGGTGGGGGCGTGAAGGTCGTGGTTGACAGTGTTTGAGGGGGTGGTGGCGGCGGCGAGGATGGTGAGGAGGATTGTGATGTTCATTTTCAGGGGGGTTTGTTGGTTTTGGGTTGGGTTGGGCTGGGTGATGATGACGATGATATTGACACGGTGCAGAGAGAATGAGTTAGACGAGTTTGAACCGAATGTACAACTGAATGACACGGAGATGCAGAAATTTATGACTCAAAAAATGCAGGGAGTAGAATTCCGTTCGTATGTTTCAACACAGACTCACGGTACGCTTTCCACACTTCTCGAACAAACTCCCTCCCTCATCTTCCGGCCGCTATGATACGTTGCGCGAAATCTCGTCCCGCCGGTACTGTGGCACCGGACCAACAACCCGCAGGTATCTGACTCGATCGATGCTGATACATCTACATTTACATCAGGACAAATGTTTGCTCGTTCCCCTTGCGTCTGTGTGGGAAATATCGGATAGCGTTGCACGAGGGACATGAGATGGCGAGGTGCGGGGAACTGGGTCTCCGGGAGAATATGGCTAGCGTATGATGAAGGCGTGTTTGTGAGATGCGTATTGTGCGACCATGGTGTGTGGAGGGATCGGGTTGTTGCTTTGGGCACGGCATTAGCTTTCGCAGGTGAGGCCGACGTTTCTCCCCGATCAGCGCTCCCTGTGATTATACGCATTTATGGTAGTTACGCTGCAGTAGTCATCGTTTAGGATCCGATATACGTATAGGACGCATGCGGCGACCGCTGGTGCCGCAACAGCATGCAAGAGTATCCCTATGGTGCTGAATGCATTAAAGTAATGAAATAGGAGTAAGAGCTATCATTTGAATCTGGCGGTCAGGCCAGCTATCTACTGCTACTCGCGCTAAGCTACTTTGATAATCATAAACACACTGATCGATAGCTACTGCCACCTGCCCCGGTTGGGTAGTCACAACCAACAAGGTGAAGTGAAGCTTCTCGTCTGTACGTATATCATCCAGCTTTTTGCTATTTGGATATCTTCCGGCATACGCTGAAATTCCTACGTACCGGATCATCGATCGCCATGGAGCTCGTCAAGATTCTCTCCGTTGTAATTGCGGGTGCGGTTCTTGCTACTGATGCCGCTGTCGGTACTTCGCCAGATGTCGACAAGGACATCAACACGGCTAATCGCAATCCCAATCCGACGAATAAATCCAAGCCAGGCGTCCCCGCTGCAAAGCATACTTCACAACATGCCTAGTCACCACACACTGCGCCGTCAACAACCTCGCCTGTCTGAGTACCTGTCAAGATCATACGTGTAATAGCATCGGGACGCAGTGTCCGGGGGAATTGCTACTCGGATCCTTGACAGTCTTGGTCCGCTTCTACGGTTCATAAGACTGGGAGTACGGCCAAGCTTCTTCACTGGTACTGTGTGCCAGAGTATGGATATGTGAATCGCGTCTTGGTCCACGTAATAGAAACCATCTTAGTATCAACCGTATATTATTCATGATACATTACCCTAGCCGATACATTGTCCTCTTTTTACCAAAAACCCATGGCCTTCCAGTAACACCTGAAGCCCCAGCTCCGTAATAAAAACCCAACCACCAAGAATGCCGATCGTGCTCTCGTGGCCTACCACGCATCTCCCTCCTCACTCTCGTCCGCTCCTATACCCTGCGTCTTCCTTGCTCGCTACCGGACTCATCAACGCTCCCTGCATAACATGCTTCATATCCTGACTACTCCAACTCTGTCTCCTGCCCAAATCCCCCAAGCTCAAGCCAGTGGGCTTCGCCTTCCGCACAATCTCCAGTTGTCCAGACCCAATGCTCGTGTGCCTCGGGACGACTCCCTGGCCCGGAAGCGGGAACCCTTCTCCTACTCCCGCCCCCACCGGACTATCCACATTCATGTCATCCGTGATATTCGATGGCTGGTCCGTATTTGGTGTGTCGGAGGCCAGATCGGAAGAAGCAGATGCTTGTTTATTTGCTTCGCGGAGTGCGGTCTCGTAGTTTTTAGACGAGGTTTGGACCAAGTCTGGCGGTCTATGGTAGGCTTGTTGTGCTTCGATGAGGTTGGAGTCGGCGAGGGGTGTTGTGGGAGCTGCGGAGTCGGTCTGTGCGGTTGTGTTGTGGAAGAGGGCGGCTTCGGCTTCAGAGCGTGAGTTTGGGGTGAGGCCGGAGGGGGTTGCGGGGCCAAACGAGGTGTCGCGGGTGGGGAGGAGGAGGGTATCTTGAGTACCGTGCATTGTGGTATTGTGGGGGTATCTAGTGTGCTTTGAGCGGGTTTTGAAGATCGCCTGAGATGAATTCTGAATAGCAAAGAATTCAATATCAGATGATGCCTATCAGAAAATGCCGTTCCTGGAGCGGATTAGGAAAGCTCAAGCAACAGCAATGTGTGAATAAACATACCTTTGGAACTTTTCTGGACAATCAACGGACCCACAACAAGGACGTATACTTTCACGCTGAAGGATCAGATTCGACACCTTGTACCACAGTCTTTGGTAACGGTAGGAGACAACATGTGCTTTTCCGTTATTTAAGGAGTGCGCTTGAAGGTATGATGGCATTGCTTGGCGGGTGACGTCGAACCATTGATCTCGCCATCAGGGTCTAAAAAGTGGGGTCCGCTAGCCGTTTTCGTCGCTCTGTCTGGGGCTCTATCGTCGATTGGAAGTGATCTCTGTGAGCCTCATGCTGTTGCGTCCATCGGCTGGGTTTGAAAATGCTGCGTCTAAGCGGTAGAAAGGAAAGGAGATTAGAATCAGTGATGGATATTGCAGTACGTGAGAAAAGACTGTGAAAGGAAAGAGCATAAGACATAAAAACACGACTAAATCAGAATAAGATTTCGGGTAGCAACAATCTGTAAAGAGTGCGACCGATGATATGAAAGCGGAAAAAAAGAGCAGACGGAGCCATGGGAAAGTGGCGGATACGCACGTCGCCATTGAGAACATTTGCATAGTTAATTCCCAAGCTACAGATGCTGGATCCACATCCTTCGTCCACACGTCGTACAGTTGGTGGTACCTGCACATTGGTTCTTTCGTCATTCGATCGACCTAAACGACGAGCATGACGCGTCTCACGTGACCTTGTCGTTCACCCCGCTTTCGCATCGCTCAAGGATCATCAGGGGTGAATGCAAGCAGCAGATCATTTGACCCTTCCGAACGCGGTTTAGAAGAGAGACGCGTCATCTGCCTATAAAGATGCTGCGTGCTATGGTGAGCTGAGGGGTTGGTGTTGGCGGTGAAATAAAGTCGTGCCGCTGTCCTGCATCAGCAATATTGCGATAGCGCCGAAGGGCGCACGGCAGAGGCGCGATTGGTGCGAATCTTCATGTATTGTATGCGTAGGGCGAGATGGCGGGTGTAAGCTGCGTAGAAGGAGGGCACTTTCGCCCTATCAAGTGCGGTGTGGGCTGAGGCTCTTGCGAAATACTCAATACTTTCTGCAGACGCAAAGGGCGCACTCGTCCAATGGATTCCAGATAAGTTCAATCGGAAGTGCAGGCTCTCAGAGCGTCTGCATGTATGCGTTGGCAGGCTGCAAGATGCAGATCCATGCATGGGGCGTTGGGATGCACTCAATCACGATAACCGAGGATTCGTGGATTTGCCATCTTGTGAAGGAAAGAGAGACATGTGTGAAACATATTGGTCGACAGTGGAAAGTTGAAAATCAACTTCATGTTCAACGGCTCAGGGCAGAATTTGTGGTACGCTAGGTCGCACTACGCCTGGTCAAAGAGGCTGCCGTGACAAGGGATATCGAGGAAACAGTGGATTGGCTATCTGTGAATCGCGACTACAGATTTCGGTAAAGACAGTTGTAGAAAATGAACACCAAACACCAGGGAAAGAAGAGGAACGAATGGACGGACTCAACTTGAGCCTGAACCTTGCTCACTGGTTGCCCTCCTGCAGACTCAGCTTCAGCCTGACCATCCTTCCACTTACTCGTCTTCCTCCGCCGCCTCAAAGATGACCTTGCCAAGTCTCTCCACCTTCAAGCCGTGCATCTTCTTCATGTGGGATCCGACTTTGTCTAGCCGTGGATACTCGTACTTGCATGACTGGACTATGCACCGATACCCAGGGATGGACTTGCGTTCATGGACAGTTTTCAAGTGACGACGGAACTCATGAGGGCGGCCAAAGGTACTTTTACAATCAGGCTGCGTGCATTTGATTTTCTTGTCGTCCGCTTGGGATCCTTGACGAACTGCGTTGCCCTTCTGGCGCATGTGGCGTTCTGTTGTGCTGTCATCTGTTGGCAAAGCTGCGCCTCTTTGTTGTGGTACACCAGATGGGATCAGAGTCTGGGAGTCGACGTCAGCGCTGGGCTGACTGTCGACTAAGAAGTCTGAATCATCAAAATTGCTGGGGCCTACCTGTGGCAGGGTTCCAAAGGGTATGTTTGTCTGTGTATCCCCGACAACATTGGGATATGCACTGTCGGCATAGGTTGGTCCATCGCGAAAGTCGAGACTGGTTTGCGGCACGACTCCAAGGAGAGGTATGGTCGAGGACCATGTTGTTGGTACAGCACTTGCACCCGTGAGATTGTCGTATGAGTGGAGGATGCCTTGTGGCATAGGAGTGCCGTAGTTAATTGGATATGAAAGAGCGTTGTTGACCGGTCCATTGGTGTGTTGCAGGCTGTTGTCCACATACCCCTGTCCGAAGACAGCAGGGTTGGGGCTGACGTGCGGCGTTACGAGATCGAATCCTGTATTTCCAGCGGACCATTCCACTGGAAAAAGTAGGGTGTGCCTATGAGTAAAGGCATGTCTGCGTCACGTTAAAAAAAATACCTTTCGACGCTTCGATTTGGCTCATGACAAGGAGGCCATTGCGAATTCTGGTGATGGCTCTCTCTCTCTGTGAGCATTCCATTGGGGCTGAACATTTCGCAATAGGAGTGTTGGTCAGGTTATTCGGGGAAGTGGTTGTTTTGTAGGTGTGATCGAGGCAATTGCCGTAATAACTGACTCAAACGATAATCAGGATTGGGAGAAGGAAAGAAAGGAGGAGTGTAAATTAGGGTCAAGGGTTGGAACTCCCTTTATGGTGAACACTCATATTGGACCTGTGCGTGCAGCTGACTCAATCCTGCAGTATTCGGGCAGCCAATCAAAGCAACTACAGGTGCCCTTCGTCTAGGCGGCCTTGGAGGCTGACATTCTGCAGGCGCCCATAGAGACGTACATTTAGAAGATATTCAGCCCGACTCTTTCCTTTGATCTCCTCTACATTTTCTCTAGTGCACACTATTCGGATGTGAATCGCATCTCCTGATACAAATTCCGGAATTTTCGCTGGAGAAAGTGGGATCACATGGCCGAAACCATATTTCGGTGCACTGTTTGCATGAGGACATTCCAAGCGCTCGGAAGATACAAGTGAGGGCAAAGTTTCTCAAACATACATGAAGCTAACATCGATAACAGTCAACATCTCAAGATACACTCTAAGCAATTCGAGTGCGAATCCTGCAAGACGAAATTCGCCCAGCGACCCGAGCTTACTCTGCATGTTCTTGCACGTCACCGTGTAGGCACACAGAAGTTTCCTTGTCACTTTCCTGGGTGTTCTTTCAAAGTATCTCGTAAGGACAATTTGCGTCAGCACAATAGGAACAAACATGGGAATCAAGCGAATACGCAAACAACATTGCACGAGTCCGCTGTGAGGTCCAAACAAAATCCGAATCAACAGGATAGCCGCATTTCGAAATCAAATGGGCATACTCCAGAGAACGGCTTACATTGGATTTTGACTCCTTCAACTATTTTGGAAGCAGCCAGCGCCGGAAATGTCGAATTGTTAGAAAGTGCTTGCAGCTCTGGCTATGATTTGGCAATACGGGGTGATGACGGTTCCACGCCTTTGCATTGCGCTGCTAGATCTGGTCACTCAGAAACAGTTCGACGACTACTCAAGATGGGTTTATCTCCAGAACCATTAAACGATAAGAAAAGGACGGCGCTGCACGAAGCTGCACTTGGTAAAGATCAAGAAACTATACGAATCCTTCTCCAAGCATCACCGTGCATCGATACCCGAGACTCGCATGGACAAACGGCTCTCGAATACGTTGCGCAGATTGATACAGTAGACTTCACAGATTTACTAGTGAGGTACACACCCAGTATCGATCAAGAAAGACTCTCAGCACTTTCACTTGTCGCGAACAATGGAAACTTCGAAGTCTTAGAATTACTGTTGCCAAAGTCTGGCGTTGGTGTGTATGGAAGAAGCAGATTGCGTCATACTGCATTCCTTAATGCCACAAAATATGGCAGAATCAAAGTCTTCGAAGCATTTTTGTCACAGTCTAATGTTGACGTGAATAAGGAGAACCGAGAAGGAAAAACCGTATTGCATATTGCCGCATTCCATGGCCGCTTAGAGATCGTTCGGAGATTACTTGAGCGACACGACGTGGATATCAACAAGACTTTTTCAAGAAAAGCCCGTACAGCTCTTACATGTGCTGCAATGAAGGGCCACGAGAGCGTAGTGCGATACCTGCTCACCTTCGAACATATCGACATAAACCTAAGCATATTTATCTCATGGTCGGCGGCTGCTGAAGCGATCAAACACAGGTGTCCAGCTATTGCCCTCTTGCTCATCAAAGACCCACGACACATGGTCCACAGTATTTCTGACTTCGTTAGCAACTTCGACTTCAACTATTTGCTAGAGGAAGCAATGGGTACGAACTTGCTCGACGTCGTAAGGCTTCTTCTTGACATATCCCGCGGCGATTGCAATCCGTGGAAAGCCCTAGACGGAGCCATCAAAGCTGGCAATCAAGAATTCCTAGAGTTCTTCCTCCAGTACGACGAACTCAAAATACAAGCAATGAGGTACTACCACACACCTATCGCATTAGCTGCATCGTATGGCAACCTTTCGATAACCAGAATACTGTTGCAACACAAACACCTGGACCCGAATTGGAAGCATGTAGGTGACACGGCCTTGATCTACGCTTTAAAGCGTCCGCATTTCGAAATCGCAAAGCTACTTCTCGAGGACGAACGCGTCGACGTCAACATCATCCGTCATGTGTGGATCGGTGGGAAGTTCTGCCATAGTACTGCGCTCGACATTGCCATAGAGAAAACCCAAACAGGGATGATCGACATCCTCCGTTCTCGCGGTGCTCTCAGAGGCATCGATCTCGAACCCAATTCACAGCAACAGATGGAATCAGACTAGAGCACACCAACGTCAAAACAACAAGATACTCAACCCCCCTCCAACAACGCACCCCATCCGCAACATCACCATCGCCTACTCGCAGCAAACCACCACCACCCACTTCGACAGACCGACCACTTTCTCCAACACATCGTCGGCTCCTCCAAATCATCTCCCCTGCCACTACTACGGAAGCACGCACCGCCACCCGCGTCCTCCCTCCTCCACCAGAACTCTGCGAACACGTTTACTCGTGAGAGCGTACCAAGGGTTCGACGAGGAGATATCGTTTGGAATCCGTATTTCTCGCTCGTTGGCGCGTCGTTTTCCCTTGTCTCGTATCCGCCGCCGCCTCTGCGGTTTCACGGCGGCTTTAGTGCACCTTGTTACCTATCGTCTGTCTCCCGGGGGGGTGAATGATTCTACGTTACTTCCCACCTTATTGTACCTCATCACAAATGCCAACTGCTGCCGCAAATAAACAAAAGTGTCAATCCTCGCCTCACCTCCTCACCTCACCTCACCTCACCCTACCTCCTCACGTACCCCACCCCACGCAAAGCAACAGCACAAAGCACGACCTTCCAATCCAATCTAAAAACAACACCCCCTCTCCCCTCTCCCCATCCCCGCATCAATCTCGCCATGACAAAGAACTTGAAAAGCGCACGGCGAAGAAACCAAGTCCGATATGATATGATACGATGGATATAAAAAGTACATATACACACATATACACACATATACACACATATACAACCAGATACACACATCCACCCACATATATATATATATACACACTTATATACAATACCACCGAAGAACAAGAGAAAAAGAAAGAGGGAACCTTACATCTACATCTACATCTACACCTATACATACACATATACAGTCACCACACCAATCCACAAAACACTCCCACACTGCAAAACTATATACCCACAAACAAGTGCATCTACATTCCCTCGTACAAATACTGCGCCTGCAAATCATCACCGGTAGTCGGCATGGTATCAATAACCCTGCAAGTACCAGGAGCAATCCGAGCCAGGACATCTCCGGCCCAACCGCCCATATCAGCATTGTACCCGAGCCCATTCTCCTCATCCCTCTTGACCCGCGCATAAGCCGCAGCCAGCACGACGACGGTTTTGTACCTGAGCAGGATGCTCTTCCTGTCGACATCGTAGTGCCGGAGCTGCATCCAGCTGTATCCCCGCCGGTCGTGGCGGATGTAGGCGGGGTTGAGGTTTTGCCAGCCGGGGAAGGAGGGGATGAGGTACATTTCGCAGGCGGAAAAGGCGTCGATGACGTGGCCGCGGAGGGCGAGGTGCTGGATGAATTCGTTCCAAGTGAGGTTGTCGATGTGGAAGCCGTTGGTCAGCAGGTTGTGGATTGTGCGCTGTGCTTTTTGGATGGCTTGGGGGTTGTCCTCTTGCGCGAGGAGGCTGCGGATGTAGGTGCGGGTGGCTTTGAACAGTATCTGGCGACGGTTTGAGGCGATTTGCGACGACTTGTAGCGCTCCAGGACCGTCGGATCCGTGATGGAATCGGACTCGGGCGTCGTCGGTGTTGGGTTCATGACTTGGGTATACGTCTTGACCAGCCGGTCCGCTTCTGAGCGTGCTAGCTCCCAGCATTTCTCCACTTCGTCGTATTCTTTGGCGGCGTAGTGGGTTTCCATGATGGCGGTCAGAAGTACAATGGGTGCTTTGTAGTTGTCGTGCACATTGGTTGCTTTGGAAGCGGCGTTGAACAATTGCTTGCAGATATCGAATGCGCCGCGCGTCGAGTATAGCAGGATGACCAAGGCAAAGTATCCCTGCGGCACGTTACTGAGCTCCGGGGTGTCGATGTATCTCTTGTGCTTGGGCTCGTCATTTGCAATCTCCGATCCGTAGTTGGCCAAGATGGTTTCGCGCAACTTTTCCTCGACCTCTTTCAAGCGCGTTCGGGGATCCGACACCCGCCGTTCTTTCAACTCCCTGAGCTCCTTGATGCCCACCGCGAGTATGGAAGCTTGACGGGAGCTTTGGGTTTGAGGTACGCCTCGCCTTACCATGCTTTTGTAAACTCTATCCGCGTGTTGATATTGATTCTCGCGAAGAAAGCCGGTGATGACAATAGCGTAATGGAAAGCATGAACTCTCATCTGGTTCATGGGCATCGTGACCCTCAATATCTTGTACGCCGCGTTCGTCTGTTTAGCTTCGATCAAAGAGCGCATGAGACCCGCATATGTCCATGTATCCATGGGAATCTTCTTGTCCATCATTTGCCTGTAGATGCGTCGGCTGTTGTTCAAGTCCCCTTGAACACCGTAGTAAGTGATGAGGAGATTCCAAGTATGCGTGAGCAATTCCTCGCGAAGAGTTCCCGCGAGCCAGCTCTGATGCATACCCTCCGCAATCGCTTCGGCACCATCGATATCGCCCGTGTTCAGGAAGGCCTGCACGTACCCCGACCTGGCCCGGCGATCCGCTTCTATGGGAATGTTGAGCAATTTGGCCCGTGAGAAGAGAGCCTCGAAAGCTTCCACATCGCCTCTGGCAGCACACAAGTCCAACATGGGCCCGAATGTGTAAATGTCAGGCGCAATGCCAGAGTCGAGACAGGTGTTGAAGCACTCGAGTGCACCGTCAAGATCGTCGGCCCTGGTGAAGGCATAGAGCAAGGTGTTCCAGCAAGCCAAGTCAGGGGTAAGACCAAACTCTGCGTTTATGCGTTTGAACTGGGCCACTGCGCCTGGCACGTCGATGCGTCGAGAATACGCATAGACCAGCGAAATGACAATGGGAAGGGCGACAGAGGCTGGAAACCGCTTTTGGAGCTCGTCGAAATATTCGTGCACATGGTCGACATCTCCTTGCTTGGCATAGAAGCGGATGATGTAGGTCAACGCATCCGGAGTAAAGGGCTGGTTGGGGTAGAAGGTTCGCAGATCTTGAATGAGCTGGCTGACGGGTTCCGTGCCATTTTTCTCGCCGTGCTGTACTATCAGTCTGCTGATGAGGTACCGTGAGGGTCCTTGTCCAGGCTCATCGGGGCACAGGTCCCGGTATTGTTTGTAGAGCTGGAGCCAGATCTTGCGTTTGTTGCTATAGAGCCGGTATCGTGGCGTATCTATCATTTTGGGGATGGCATACTCGAAAAGTTGTCGTACAGACAGACCCATGGCTCCCAGGTCGCGAAACAGATCAACGAAAAAGTTCCAGATGTAGTCTTCATCGGGTTCGGGGGTGTCAATCACCTGGTCCATGACTGCCGGTACGAAACCGGTCGCGAACAGGGACAGAATACGCTTGTCCTTGTTTGTGGAATTGAGTTCGTGCTGAAACTGCTGTATGTGGGCGAGGAAAGAGCGATAGTGGTCCACCAGATCGGGCAGCTGTGCGACCTGGCCCCAGACGGTTGCGAAGGATCCCCGGTGCTTTCGATGAAACCAGTCTTGGACCTTGATGTTCAACCGATCCGTTTGTTGCAGAAAGGTGCGGAAAACGCGCAACGTCAGGTCCCACTGGTCATCCTGGATGGTGCGCTTCAGGATGACATCTGTGCCTATTTCTATCGATCTGAACCGTGCGGCCGCCTCCTCTTGAAGCTGGATTGCAGGCCCTATCATTCTGAGAGCCACGTAGGCAGAGACGGCGATTCGATAGTCCGGTGCCGTGCGCGCCTGGAGCTTGATGGCGGTAAACACCTGCAGGGCGCGACTCGCCATCCGCGCCATGTCGCCCGTCTCAAAGTAGGAGAGCAGCTTCTTGTGAAGCCCGGTGCCATGGCCGTGCTCGGGCAGGGACGAGTACAGCAGCCATGCCAATTCTTGCTTTCCGTCGGCCCTCTTCTCCAAGATGTCGTCCAACGCCTCCTCCGCCGTGGCCCCGAGCAGCAGATAGTCCATCTCCTCCTTGGCCTGTACAACGTCCAAATCGTCCATGTCCTCCTCGTCTCCCGGCTGCCGGCGCGACGTGGAAAACCGGCGCACGGCAGCGGCATGCAGCGGTTTCCGCCTGGCGTCCACGGCCTCCGGGCCACAGGTTGACAGGCGACGGATCAGAGCCAGCGTCCTCTCCGGATAGAGAAAGTCGAGCAGGGGGGCATCGTCGGCCCTCGCGGCTGCATCCTGTCGCGGGCGGTCGTCGACGTCACCGGCGGCGTGGTCGAGAAGGGCAGAGGACGGCCACCAGACGGGCAGGGGCAGGGGCAGATGGCTCGCACCGTGGTGCCAGAAGGAGGAATGCAGCATTCGACGCGTACGCAGGCATTGCTGGGGAGCTCGGAAGAGCTGGCGTCGGCCGGTTTCGAGGCATGTCGAAGCCCGCTCGAGCATCACCCGCGGCGTCACGGGCGCAACGGGTGCTACCGCAGATTACCGAGGGCGCGGGAAAGTGCTCTGAGAGGCACTTCTGGGGGGGGACGAGGATGGACGGGCCGGGATGCAGCTTCGCATGGAGGCGAAAGAGGCGGCGACGGAGCGGCGAAGGCGAAAA
The DNA here is from genome assembly GCA_019202945.1 of Corynespora olivacea. Taxonomy (NCBI): domain Eukaryota; kingdom Fungi; phylum Ascomycota; class Dothideomycetes; order Pleosporales; family Corynesporascaceae; genus Corynespora; species Corynespora olivacea. The sequence goes on from JAGQEM010000017.1 coordinate 109,375, forward strand.
GCCGCGGACGGTCGGGAAGGGCAATGCTGGCAGGGAACGAAGACAGCACGATTACAAGCACATTGAACACGGCAACGCACACCACAGCAACGCACAACGCGCAGGTGAATCGAGGGCGTGGGCGTCGTCGAAGCACGGGAACTTTTCTCGATTACGCGATGGTCACGTGCCGGGCTAGCGCGTGGCGGCGGCCCCTCCGTGTGCGGGCGACGTCGACCGCAATGCCCATCCGGATATCGTTGGGGCTGCCCGAGTGAAGCGCGGCCATGGACATCACCAAGTTCGTCGCCGACCACCGCGAGGCTGCCTTGCTGGTGGGCGACTACAGCACATACCGCGCACAGCTCTCGCGCCGGCTGCGCATCGTGCGCAAGAAGGTCGGGCGAGCCACCGCCAAAAATGCAAAATACGCGGCGAAGGCGCCGGTGACGGCCGAGGACATCAAAACGGACGTCGAGTACGTGTGCCGCCCCCGGCGTAGTCTCAGCATGCTCATCACGGCGGCAGGTTCCTGCATCTGCTGCTGCTCGCCTCGGAGCGGGCATGGGCCCATGCCATGGCCATGAAGGCCTCCCACGCCGAAGACAGCGCGGACAAGAGCATCACGGGCTCGACGCGCTCACACATCCTCTCGCGGCTGCGCAAAGCGGTGCGGGGTGCCCAGGGCGTGGTGGAACTGCTGTCGGACCAAGCAGCGAGCGGAGCCACCGACGCCGACATACTCGAAGCCAAGGGATATGCATTTGCGCTGGCCGGGGCGGAGGAGTTTGAGAAGCAGGCGGAGGGCACCAAGCCGGCCGACGCTTCGCATGGCCGGTGGGCGCCGTGCCTGAGGAACCACTCGGCCGCGCGCATCATCTACAGCTCCCTGCTCAAGGCGACCAAGAAGGACCTGTTCAAAGAGGTGCTCGCAGCCACCACCGACCCCAGCATACGATATGCCGCTTACCAGCATCGGATGCCGAGGACCGTGGGCGTGCCCGAGGTGGCAAAGAAGTTCTTCCCCAAGGACGAGACGGAGCTTGTCGAGGCGCTGGAGAAGCTTGATCCCTCGGCGTTTGAGGCCGAGGAGACGACGGCCACGAGTACGCCGTCCCATACACACTCCACGAGACAACCACTGACCCTCTCCAGCATCGAAAATCACCTGGCGCAACCGGACCGCGAACATCGTCGACGCCGCGATTGGCCTGGCCCTCGTGGCTGTCGAGACCTCCTCCGCAAAGCTGGACGAGACCCTGAAGTCGTCGGCCGCGCCCAAGGACCGGGCCAATGCCTACGACGACGTTCTCATTGCCAGCCAGGATGCGGCTGATGCGACCCGGAGGGCCATTGAGGAGTTGGAGAAGGAGGGTGTGGACGAGGGAGATGCGCGGATGCAGGACCTTCGTGTGACAAGTCTTGCGGTCAACTACGACCTGATAGCATGGCGAGTTGGCCGCTACCGGGTGCTCATCGGCGCCGACGATGGACTCACCTTCTCCGCAAATCCTCCCCAGAATTCACGGCGGCCACGCAAAGAGGGCAAGGACCTGGTCGAGCGGGAGGAGCCCACAGGCCGCAAACTGGCGAGGCTGCGGGAGCGTGTTGCGCTGTACGATGCGATCCTGCAGAGCATCGACTCCATCAAGGAGCTGAGAGGTGCCGTCGGCGATGCCGGCTTCGTCGCCGAGCTCGATGGCCAACGCACGTATTTCCAGGCATTGAAATGTCTCAACCTGTCGCACTCGCACGCCTTCCTCTCCGCGCCGAGGCAGGCGCTCGCACTCTGCAACCGCGCGCTATCTCTCGCGTCGCAGGCTGCTTCCTCCCCGAGACCAGCCTCGGGCCCATCCGAGGCACCCAAGCTGATCGTGCCCGGGGAGCAGGCGCAGACGTTGGAGAAGAACCTGGAGAACCTCACCTCGCACTACCGCGGGCTGGTGGCGCTCTCCCAGCTGTCCTCCTCCACGGCGGACAAGGGGCAGCAGTCCACCGGCGCGCCCGTCGTGGAGCGACTCAACGAATATCCGTCGACGGGCGTCGTGGACCTCACCAAGCTCGTCACGTGGCCTCCCAAGCTCAAGCCCGTGCCGGTGAAACCCATGTTCCTCGATGTGGCGTGGAACTACGTCGAATATCCCGGGCGCAGAGACAAGGTGCAAGAACAAGAGTCAGAAAGGAGGCAGGTGTCGGAGCCCACGGCGGAGGAAGCGAAGCCAGCGAAGAAAGGGTGGTTCTCATTTGGTAGATAGGAGACACACACGTACACGCAAGCCGCAGGGGCGCGTACGAGTACAACCGCATGACCCCGGCCCTTGCTGTCTTTTGGTGAGCGGCCGTGGACTCTTTCTCGGAGAGCGCCCGGCGGTGATGTGGTGTTGTGTTTTCAGTAGATGGAATGATCAGGCTGAGACGCTCTCCATGAGCTGGCTCCAAGGGTTTGCACCACGACATCCGTTCCCGAGTGCCCTCTATCATTGTACCATGTACTATCTATGCATCCATGTCTCATTCGACGTGCGGAGGGTCGAGCACGGGGCAGCAACAATAAGCCGGTGGGAATGTTAGGCGGCTGTCTTTGGTGGGGTTAGCGCGTGCTCTTTGAGATTTTGTTCGTCTGTGCCCCTGATCAGCACTATATTATGTATCATCATGTCACATCGTAAGCGCCCAGAGCCGCTGCGGGTACGCGCCGAAGAAGCAGAGGGGGGCCGTTGGAGAAACAGCAGCAGGCTGGTTTTGGTGGGCAAGGTTCACGGCCATCGCGGACGCAGATCTCTGCACGACAGAGTGGGAAACCCATGTGCGTCGAAAGGAGGCGGGTTGGCTGCGAGGTGAGGGTCACGCAAATCACCAAATTTGGATCTAATCAAGGTCCGTCGACCGCGACGGTGCTATCGACGCCCTTCGCCCTAGCCGTAGCAGACGGGGCCCCCTTTACGCTTGTCCCGATGAGAAATGTGCCTTGCATCTCGTCTCGACGGGGCCCATTTGCTTCCCTCGACACCACCGTGACGCTCCCTCTCTTGACGCCCTCTGACCTGACCCTCTTTTGACCTGGCCCTTCTGCGCTGTCGCTCCTTACGAACCCTCTGCACCGTACTACCACCAGTCACTCCTTCACCACCGCCCGCGCGTTTCCGTGCCTGTTTCCGCGTCCATAGAGCTCCCGGTCCATCCAGCTTTCAAGTGAGAGGCGCGCCGCGTTTCTCCATCCCGATACACCACGGCTTTCGCACTGGCAACGTCTATCCTCCCACGGCCGCAGGCCCCCGAATCGTTCCGCCGCCCGTCGATACTGCAGGCGTTTGACCTGCCCGCCTTCAAGACGGCGTCCCCGTTCGACGACAGGCCCGCTCTGCCGTCCATCGGCCACGAGATATCACGGCCCTCCTCGACCTCGACGGTGGCCTCTCTCCAGCGCCACGGCAGCCACACCTCCATACAGCTGCCCGCGCTGTCGACCCTGGCTTCCCTCGCAACCCACAAGAACGGCAACGACAGCAATAATAATGACGGTTTCGGCCGCGGCACGCCTCCCAGGATGCCGTCGCCGGCGATGAGGTGCGTTCGATCCCCCCCCCCCCCCCGCCAGCCGTTCGATCCAATTCAGTTCCATTCGAACCAATTCCATTCCATGCCACTCCATGCAATGCAATGCAATGCAATGCAACTCACCTGCTTTCCGTTGCTCTGCTTTTGCTTTTGCTTTTGCTTTTGCTGCGCGCGTGGCGGTTGGGCCCTCCCGTAGCGCCCTCCCTAGGCTTATCAAGACGTCTTGGCGCCTCCCGCACCAAACTTTTCTTTTCATCGTCCTCCCGCTGACCTGCGACGCAGACCCTCCAATGGCCACAGCATGACTTACGCAACCGCCGCACCTGCAACCGCTGGCGGACAGCCAAACCAGCCGGTAAGAGCCCTTTGGCCGCGTCGTGTGTGAGGCTCCATGGACATCTTTGCCAAAAAGTTGCTCTTATCCTTATCGCGATCTCCAATCTCCAATCTGCAATCGATAGCACGTCGCTGACCTCATTTCCATCCAGCCCGTCTGCCAGAACTGCACCACCACCACCACGCCGCTTTGGCGACGGGACGAGTCGGGCTCCGTCCTCTGCAACGCCTGCGGCCTCTTCCTGAAGCTGCACGGCCGCCCCCGCCCCATCTCCCTCAAGACCGATGTCATCAAGAGCCGGAACCGCGTGAAGACGGGTGCGCCTGGCGGTCGTAAGAAGGTACCGTCCCATCGAGACTTCTCTCTCTCTCTCTTTCTTTCCTGTGCAGCTGCTGACCGCGAAAAGACCGAAACCAATGGCCTCCCCGCCGCCCACCCGGACGCCGGAGCATCGCTCGCCTTCGCGCAGCAGCGTCGTGCCTCGGGCAAGATCTCGTCTGGACTCTCCGACCGCTCGCAGTCGCCCATCTCTCGCACCGGCACACCCAACTTTGGCCATCCGTCCAACATCGCACCCCAGCACATGTTCGACGGCGTGCTGAACGAAAACGCGTTTCACTCCCCGCAGATGCCCAACTTCGCCCTTCGCCAGCCCTCCCCCGCACCTTCGTTGGTAAATGGATCCCACCTCGAACCTCCGCTCGCCTACGACACCTTGGCCGCCCAGAACACGGCGCTCAAGACACGCGTCTCGGAGCTCGAACTCGTCAACGATCTCTTCCGCGGCCGCGTAACGGAGCTCGAGGGCAGCGAGAAGGCTGCACGATCCATGGAAGCACAGCTGAGGGCCGAGCTCGAGCAGGTCAAGCAGCGCGAGGTCGATCTGAAGGGACGGCTGGAGGAGCTGGAAGGCGAGGGACCACGGCACAAGAAGATGCGCATGAGCGACCTGGTCGATGAGAGCCGAGCCGGATCCCCCATCAGCTCGATGACGGAGTGACATCTGTCGCATCGGCAGGACTCGTCTCTTTCCTCACATGCTAACGACATTTACGCACGCGGAACATGGTTTGCTTATTTTTCTGGGCCCGGCATCGGCAGCGTTGTCAGCTTGTTACCGCAACGGACGGTAAGGAAACGGCAGCACCCCTCGTTTCCGGTCTTTTAATATCCGCCACTCCTTTGCCCCCGAGCCTTGCGTCGACGCGATGAGCTCAGTTTAGGTCACCCTCGACCATCTAATGTCTGAATACCAATTCCCCCGTCTGCCTCCGGCCGTACGGTCCTGTATTGTAATCTTTTCCTTCCAATTTTTCTTGTCCCCTTTGGCATGGATGTGTCCGTCCCTTGGGACTGTCGATGTATGGAGTCGGATACCTCGATTTCGGAACGAGGTGGATGCGGATGAAGCGGCTTTTATGCGATGAGTTGTCGATCAGGACACCTGACTTGCGATGAATAGATGGGCGGTTGGATGGATGGGATCACAAAAGTATTGTTTGGCACAATCGCAATGGGATATGATGCAAGTGGGCCAGACCATTCACTCACATCCAAACACCCACCCCTTGTCGTGATTGCTAAACGTGCACAACTCCAGATGGGTACAAAACTCCCCTTCACAAAGTCCCGCCGATTCGACTTGCCTCATTTCCCTCAAACTCGAGATGCAGCAAAATGATGCCATCCGTTTAAACGACCTGTGATCATCGTAAACGGCCCGTTGGATAAAACAACATCCATCTCTCCCGGAGATAGAAAATCGGAATGAGCACACCTCCTAAACCGGAAAGGATGTCTGTGCACGTGGATGCCTAGGCGGGTTTGGGTGGCCTGGTAATTGGGATCGCCGCGCGTTGTTGAGTGATATGCAGGGCCGGGGTGGTTGGTGGGTAGTGCCGCAGGTACACTAGCACGGATTGCTCGCGTTATGTGTACATCGGAGCTATGAAGGAGGGTTGGGTGTGCATCTTCATCATGGGGGTATTGGTGACGGAGGCGGTCTGGAGATGGGCGTCGAGGTGTCGTGGGTGGAAGGGGGGAAGGGGTGTCAAGGGGTAAGATGGAAGGGGGAGGGTGAAGAAAGGGTATATAGGATGGTTCTCTGGATGCCCTTTCTCCTTCCTTCGTTCAACTTCATCCACCGAGTTTTACTTAATCACGCTCTTTACGCCGCATCCAGTCACTCTTTACCATTACCCAACTACCTACCCACGACTATAACCTCCTCTGTTACTTACTTACTCGCTCTTTTTTTTTATAATTCTTTAATCACTTAATCCGGATACCCTTCCAAAATGCTGTTCTTCAACTTCGCCCTCGCCACCCTTTCCGTCGGCGCCGTTGTGGCGGCGCCGTATAGCTCCGTGGCTCCGGCTTCTGAACCGGCTCCCGCTCCCGTTCCGGCTAACGAGTCGACTGCGTTGCCGGCTGGATTGTCCCAGGCCCTGACCGCGGTGCAGGCTACGCAGGATGTTGTTTCTGTTCATCTGGCTTCCATCGGTACGACGTCCCCCTCCCCCCCTCCTAGAAGAAAGAAAGCAAGGACCAAAAGTAGAGAGAGAGAAAGAGAGAACAAAAATCTAACAAACCCTACCAGACCAAATCGTCGTCGGCACCGTCTCCGCCGCCACGGCGATCGTACCCCTCGTCTCCTCCTCGGTCGACGGCGTCGTCGCCGAGATCGAGAGCTTGACCGCCACCATCGGTCCCCTGGTGACCGGGGTTGTGCTCCCGCTGGTCGAGGCCGAGCTGGCGGGCGTGCCCGAGTTGTTGAAGTCGGTTTTGGCGCTGGTGGAGGGGATCAAGGCCAAGGTTGAGGCGTTGGTGGGTGTTCTTGCTGCTGGTATGTTTTTCCATTTCACTTCCCTCCCTCCCTCGCTCCCTACTCGGACGAACGCAGCCCTAATACGTGCGCATCAGACGTCCTCACCGCCGTCCAATCCGAACTCGCCGTCGTCCTGCAGATCGTCGGGCCCATCACCGAGCCTGTGCTTGCCCTTGCCCAGGGCGTGCTCGGCACCGTTACCGGACCTGTTGCCGTGGAGATTCAGGGCCTGGTTGGTCAGGTCACCGGCGTTGTCGACGCGGTTTTGAACCCGGTTGAGGGCCTTTTGGCTCCGGTTGGCGGTCTTTTGACTCCGGTTGGCGGCCTTTTGGACTCTTTGTTGTAGAGTGGGGGCCGTTTGGAGGGAGTAGTAGGAGGCCATGCGGAGGGGAGAGGAAAGAAAAAGGGGGAGGGGGGGATAGTAACATATGAAGACGAGTAACTTTCGATAAAAACAATACCCAGGTTTCCGTACCGATTAACCTGATAACCTACCTATATCAGGACACACGCATCTCAATACCCGAAAAGGACAGGCAAAATCCCTTTCACTTGATTATCATACCCTGCTCCAAATCCCTCAACTCAGTCACCACACCCCCCTCCGGCGCCAGGTCCAACGCCCGCATCCCCGGCTCCAAAACCCAACATCTCTTCCTCTCGTCCTCCGCCTCCTCCATAGCCACCACCCCGCCCCCCAAAATCCTCAACCGCTCCCCCCCGGTCCCCCTCTCCACCCACTCCACCACCCCCTCCCGATCCTCTCCCCCATTCGGATCCAGAAACCTCACAAACCGCACCCAGTACCCCCTCACCACATCCGCGACGCCCTCGTTGCCTCCCCCGGCCAGATACGACTTGGGCGGGTTCCCATCCGTGTTGTTGGGCCCCCACACGGCGTAGAGCTCGATGGTGTGGTAGGCGCCGAATCCGGAAGCCTCGAGGTCCGGGTCCGGGACGGCGTAGCGGTAGGACCAGGTTTTGGCCTGGCCGCGGCGCACTAGGTAGTCCTGGTAGTAGGCCACGATGCAGTGGGCGGCCAGGTCGGCTTTGGTGTTGCTGGCCTGGCGCCATAGGCGGCCGCTGTCGGGGAACACGGGCTGCGGGGAGGGGAGGGAGGCGGACGTGTTCCCCGCGATGTAGATGGCGTCGAGGAGGGCGATGGAGCGGGCGGAGAGGGAGGGGATGGAGGTGAGGAGCATGGAGTGGTAGTCGGAGAGGTTGTCTGTGGATTGCGGCGCGTTCTTCGTTCCCTCGTCCTGGGTTGTGCCGAAGAGGGTGGGGATGGCGGGGAGGGGGGGGCCGCTGCCTTCGGTTGAGAAGGCGGACATGGTGGTCTGGGTGATGAGGTCGGAGTCGAGGTGGGGGGTGAAGTGACAGGTTGTGGTCATTAGGGCCGTGGCGTTTACGGCGCGGAGGCAGTCGAGCGATGCGGTTGCGTTGGAGCAGTTGGTTGCGTCGAGGAGGCAGGTGTATTGTTCCTGGCTCTGGGCGAGGGTGCGGAGGTAGGATTCGCCTGTGGACTCGACGATGGCGCCTTTGAAGAGGGTGGTGTTTTGCATGGCCGGGGAGGCGAGGATGAGGAGGATGGCGGCGCCGCCTGCCGAGTCGCCGTTGAGGACTACGTGGTCTGGATTGCCGCCGAACTGTCGTGTTCGTTTTGCATCAGCGCCTTTGGCTCCTTTGTGTCTGGATGCAAGCGAGATTGAGAGGACCGACTTACGGCAGAAATATACTTCTTCACCCACTCCAACCCCTTGATCCAATCCCTCATCCCGGCATTCAACCCGGCAACCTCATCCTCCATCACCTCCTTCGACTGCAAGAACCCATAAGGTCCTACGCGGTAGTTGATGCTCACCACCACCATATCGCCCTCTCTCGCAAGATCGCTCCCGTTGTAGTTCGCATTCGAATTACTTCCAAATCCGCCGCCTTGGATGAAAAACATGACGGGCAACGTCGATGACGCTGTAGCGTTGGAAGGGGCAAAGACGTTGAGAAAGAGACAGTCTTCACCGGGCGTGAAGCGCGAATTCGGTTTCATGGAATAGTCGGTAGGGTCCTGTGCAAGGCAGATGTTTCCGAACTATCTACGTTATCGGTGACCATTCTTGGGAGCCTTGTGTACGGGGGGGAGGGGGGGGGGTTTCTTTCGGCGTACCTTGGTAGCATCTTGGACAGTTGAAGTCGACGGCGGATCCTGGGGTGGTGCGAATCGCAACCGTCCCAACGGCGGCGCAGCATATCGTACCCCAAGCCACTGCGTGGTCCCATCTCCCACGACGCGTCCCTGATACTGCGAGTACCCGAGGTCGACGATGGAATCGACAGCGAAGGTGGAGACGGCGAGGGAGAGGGTGGTTATTGCAGTAAGACGAGACCACATGATCATGACCGAACCAGTCTTCCAATGTGATGGAACACAGCAGACGAAACAGAGGTTACAAAACAGTGCTTCGACCTGATATCAAGGTTGGAGGGCCAGCGTTGAGTTTATAAGACGGAAGTGTGCGTGTTGCTGTCGTGGACTTACCGACGTGGAAATTAACCGGTTCAATGCGGATTGATGCAATGGAGCCGTCCGGCACCATCCGATGGCTACATGGCCGTTGTAACGCACCGAGGTTCCGGTAGGTGGGATACGAACCTGTAGTATATACAAGATATCTAAGCATAGGGGTACAATGGGCAATCTTAGTTGGAGTCGGCCCGTCACGTCGACCTCTCTACCCAGTCATCTACGTTTTACCTTTGCAAAGGCATATAGTTTTATACAAGTCAAGCAGGAATCATCCCACTACAAACTCAACCTACTTTAAACGTCTCGGAAAATAATACCGACCGCAGAGAGCAGTACTTAGATCAAAGATAATTAACCACTCTGCTGAACAACAAATTCATAAACTCCACTCAACAACAGCACACAAGAAACGTCGTCATACCTTCACACCCAGCAGACTGCCAAAACTCACACCAGTTACGAAAAAGAAAAACACCACCAACACACCGCACCAACCCCTCACGTCAGCCGCGAGGCCAACACGCAACCAAGCAAGAAATGGGCCAAACGAATGCATTAGGTGAGAAAACATGCCCAGTATTTAGTATTCACATTTTCTTTCTCCAAGGCCATATATACAATATAGTTAGAAACCAACCAACCAGACACCCTAACCTACCTAAATATACCCCTCCCAGCCCAGTCAACAACATCACATCATTAAGCGTCCGCCCACGCCGCAACAGGCTCACAAATCTACAACCAGCGCTTGTTAAGCGTAGAAGCCGCCGCCGCATCATCCGGGTTATTGGCCTTCAACGCCTCCAAAATGCCCGCAACATCATCCTGCCTCTTCTGGATACTAGCACGCGCCGCATCCGCATCGTCGGGGTTGTTCGTCGCAAGCGCCGCAAGGATGGAATTGACGTCGTCCTGAGCCTCACGCTTGGTCATCGCCGTTTCAGCCGCGTCGGCATCATCGGGGTTGTTGGTGCGGAGCGCGGAAAGGATCTGGGAAACGTCGTCATCGGGCTGGGCGCGCTTGATCTTGATCTTCATGGCGGCGGCCGCAGCGTCGGCATCATCCGGGTTGTTGGTGCGGAGAGCGGCGAGGATGGAGGCGACGTCGTCCTGAGCCTCACGCTTGGTCATCGCCGTCTCAGCCGCGTCGGCATCGTCGGGGTTGTTGGTGCGGAGCGCGGAGAGAATCTGGGAAACGTCGTCATCGGGCTGGGCGCGCTTGATCTTGATCTTCATGGCGGCGGCCGCAGCGTCGGCATCATCCGGGTTGTTGGTGCGGAGAGCGGCAAGAATGGACGCAACATCATCCTGAGGGTCACGCTTCTCTATGCGCTTGTCAGCAAGATGATCGTGTTCGGAGGGATGTGTGAGAAGTACCCGACGTAGCGAAGACAGCACCCGAGAAAGCCGTAGCGGCGACAATGGCAGCGAACCTCATATTGGCTAATCAAGGTATACGTGGGGAGGATTGGAAATGAGTATATTATGTTGGAGACAAAAACTAAGGAGCGTGACCGGCACTGAAATTACAATTTTTTAGTTAATGAGGAAGCAGACTTCGGGACGCTGGGCACGGGGAGACTCAATAAATAGGCCTGGAGGCATCAGCAGGGAGTTTGAGTTGCCAGACCGAAGCTGGCTTGGACGTCGATTTGGAAGACTGTATCAAGGCTCGATCAAGTTTCACGGGACCACAGTTTGCCGTGCAGTGCAGAGTGGAGCGCCATGCCAATCCAGACGCACATCTCCCGTTGCAAACATGGCAATCCTGGACAGTCTGCTGTTTGTTTCCTTTTTGGATATGATTTGAGGCGGCGTTTCGGCGCTCGTGAAGCGTGCCAAGTTTCGAGCGATATCTGAAACATCGTAGGAACCAACCCTCTTCTTCGTCCGAGCAAAAGTCCGAGGACTCTGACGAAAGAGTCTCCCCGGATCTCTCAAATCAAACTGATGGGGCTTGGGGTTCAGTTGGACCATCAGTTGGACCGCGGCTTCCAGACGCTCCATGTTGCACAGATGAGGCTGCCATGCCGGTCGGTAGCCAGCAACACCACGAAGCTTGTATATATAGGCTGCCTTCTACTATTTTGATGTTGATTGAGTGGTCGGCTTGAAGCTCAATGTGCGATTGCGGTGGTAGCGACGTCGGGCGCTCAAGCGCTCCAGGACTGCTCACGGACGAGCGAAAACTCGACATGTTCGGTGTTCAAGAATCACGATTCTGCATTCTTGTTAGACAGATCTCGCCCGTGCTCGGGGAAAGGCCATACAGTGTGATACCGCGCAGATCCGAGCCCGAACCTGAAGTGATGGTCATTGTCGAAGCCATAGCTGGCCACAGCACCAAGTTACGTGGGGCCATCGCAAAGCCATCGCGGAACAAAGACCAATACTACATGTCCCTACGTGCTGCAGATGATAACGGCCGAGAGCGACGCTCTGTCCGCGTTCCCGTCGAGCTTGCGGAGGGCTGTCAAAGGAAAGCCGACGGCGCCCAGCGGAGTTCCAACGCTCTTATACACGACAGAGTACCTTGAAATGACAGAAAAGCGGGTACGGGAGCAATTAAGGCCGCAGGAGAAGAACACAAGGCGCGATGCGGCGTGGAGCTGGCTCAACCCTCAGGCGCCTGAGAGATGAGGTTGCGACGAAAGCTTGGCGTTTCCGAGCTGGCCAAGTTTCATCAGCGAGCAGACGGCAAAGTCAATTGGCATCCCGTAAGCAGCGGGGAAGCTCCGCAGAACTTCGGGATTTGGTCGTTGGCCACAGTGGAATCCATTGAGCTGGACAATGGTCGTGCGCGCCCATCACCGCATTCACAAGCACAGGCCGATGAAAGGACATGAGATTAAGAGCAGCTAACGTGGATCTTGCTCCTCAGATTGCTGATCTACAGTACATGTTTTACACACTCCGAGCTGCCACTAGACTAGGAAAAGGAGGCAGTCCTGTATGCACACACCCATCCGCACATTTTCCGCCCTGAGACCCGTTCCCGAAGAGCCGAAGACGAATACCAGAGTGCCCAAGCAATGGTATGCATCCATCTATGCGACGTAGAGGAGCAAGAAGGACATCATGAGCGCGAAGAGACCAGTGGCTTCGGCGATGGCGAAACCCAAAACGGCGTACTGGAAGAGCTGACCCCTGAGGGACGGATTGCGGGCGACACCCTGGATGAGGGCACCGAAAACGGTTCCGACACCAACACCGGCGCCGGCGAGACCAACGGTAGCGATACCGGCACCCTGGATCTTGGCGGCGGCGACCATGGCGGCGGCCGTCGACTCAGCGACGATGCCACGGCTCTGGATGAGGTTGCGGCCGGCGTTGTTCTTGAAGGCGTTGCGGACGGCGCTGTTCATGACGAGGCTGTTCTTGGGGGCCTGGACGCGGACGGGAGCTGCGGTGGGATTGTCAATGGCTGCGTGATGGAGCCCAATGGACGGCTGGATACTGACCCTGGGTCGAGACGAAGCGGGTGGCCGGCTTGCCAGCGGACTGGACGGAGCGGGCGGCCAGGCGGGCAGCGCCAAAGGATCGAGCAATGGCAACCATTGTGGTGGTGTGGTATGGAGAGCGGAGATGAATTGGGGATGGGATGAAGTTGCAATGGATGGGGAGGTGTGGGAAGAAGACGAGAGGAGCTGCAGGAAAATCTCGCGAGAAGAGAAGGAGCTCGGCTTATGTAAGGAGGCCCCAGCTCCGTCGGCCCGACCTGGCAACTATCGATACCGTCGTCGAATTCATAGTACATAGGTTTACCATCGCACAAGTACATTTACCCGATCAAGTCCATTCAGCATATGCATGGTCGGGGGCGGGTGGGAACCTAAAAAATCATCTTTTCTTCATTCATTCATTCTTTCTTTCTTTCTCCACATGGACCCCGCCTGCCAGAACGCCAATTTCCACCTTCCCACCTTCCCACATCCATATCCTACAAGTCGACCCGAGACTCAACCTTTTTGGCTACCGAGCAAGGAAATACCGCTACACCCCGTCTACGCACCAAAAGCAGGATACCCGGAATCAAACATCAAATCAAAGACGCCTCGCTGATGCATGCAAATGCCACCATCCCACACCATGCCCCATAAAAGTCCCCAAACCAACCCGCACCTGTCTAGTCGTAGTGCATGAAGAGCTGCGAGATGCTCTCACCATGATGGTTCCTCCGAATCGCCTCCGCAAGCAGGTTATCCACCGCAATAACCACCAGCTTCCCCCTCGCCTGAGCCATCTTGAACTCCGGGATTGGGAAGGCATTCGTGACAATGATCTTATCAATACAATCGCAATCGTTCATCTCCTTGAGACAGTCGCCGCCAAACAGCCCGTGGGTCGCCATGCAGTACACCTTGGTAGCTCGCCCGCGCTTGACCACCGTCTCGGCGGCCGCAATCCATGAGGCGGATTTGTCGATCATGTCGTCCACAAGGAGGACAGGTCGGTCTTTGACGTTGCCGACGAGCGTGACCATGGTCTCTACTTCGGGATTCTTGAGCTCTTCTTCTTCGTCTTCGGAGGAGGCGGCAGCATCGTAGGTCCCACCCAGAGCATGGGCATGCTCGGTATTGTTGTTCCGCGTAGAGGATGCGTTGGACATGAAGGACGACATCATGTGGTCGGGAATGTCGCCGTCGCCGTCTGACGGGGCCCGGCCGCGCCAGGTGGAGTGCGAAACAGCAGACATGGCGGGTGAGGGGTGGTCTTCGTCGACGATGTGGCCTTGGACGAGACGGCCGTGGATAACGTCTCTAGCGCGCTGATGCCCGTTAGTTCTGGCCTCCAATTTCCTCCGAGTTACGAACCTCATCAGTGTACTCCTCTGCACTTTCCTCCGCGGTCCGCTCCTCAGTCTTTTCACTGTTGGGGTTATTGCTGCTTCGGATGGTCGTCGCAGAGTCCTCAGACTCGACAATCGAGGATGCTCGCATAGACTTCTGGAGCGGACTGCTATGTGCTTCTAGGTTGCCATTCGTACGCCGTTGCCGCATGTTCGGCCTCCCTATCTCGGCTCGAGAATGGAGCGGTACGGTCGTGGCTGGCGTGATGGTCGCATCCGCATCCATGGCTGCCTCGATGACCGCAGGTGTCTCCTCGTATGAACCATCCAGCCTCAGTTGCTCCATCATAGCGCTCTCATTCCAATGCGAGGCATTCCCCCCACCCCTCCTCCGATCTGTTGTCACAATGCCGAAGCTCAGCTTCAGCGCGTCCGCCAGTGACGTTACGCGTTTTGTGCCACCCGGGTTCTTGCTGACAATCACCGCCTCTTTCCAGCTCTCTACGTGGTGTCGGATCCAGCGGGCGAGGAGGGGTTCGGCGATCAGATTGTCGACGGGGCACTTGAAAAAACCTTGCATCTGGGACGCGTGGAGGTCGATGGTTATGACGTGGTTCACGCCGGCGATGTTGAGAAGATTGGCGACCATGCGAGCGGTGATGGAGCCTCGGTGGGACTTCTTCTTCGATTGGCGCGAGTAGGGGAAGTACGGCATGACGGCTGTCTCGATCAGCAGTGCCCGCAGTGCCCGCAGTGCCTACCCCGGAAAGCCAGCTGGCAGCTCCATTGGGAGCCGAGGATTGGGCGGACGGGAGCAATCATACCTGTAATGGACCTTGCCGACCCGCCCTTGCAAGCAGACACCATAATCAGCAGCTCCATAACCGCATCGTTGATCCTGCACCGTGTAAGCCCCACGCCACACCACTTCTCGCGCCAACACTAACTTCGCACTCCCGCTCTGCACGATAAACACATCCTTATCCCGCACCGAGGTATCTGCCCACGGTCAGCCTCGACCCCATGTATTCCCCACCCACGCCCCTCCTCGACTCACGGATCTGGACCTGCGTCTCCCCATTCGCAAATTTCCCCAGCGCAGCAATCCCCCGCTTCATGCCCAGCCGGTCACAAATGCCATCGACGAGGGTGGGATGCGACGATCCGCTGAAAACAATAGCGCCACGCATGGTAGGGGGGCCGAGGAGGTGTACGTCGTCGAAGTGGTGAGGTGGATGCAGTTGTGACGGTGGTGGGGGAAATTTTGACATTGTCGGGACGCATGCGATGCGGTGGTCAGGGCGGGCTGGGGGTCCGACGCACGGGCCAGGCACAGATTAGGCAAGAATGCCGGGTAATTGGTAGTAGATTGATAAGAAATGCTGTCCGAAAGCTTCTGCGTGTATAGTTTGCCGTGTACTTGTGATTACGATATCAAAGATATTTAGGTTTGGTGGTTGCTCAACACTTCTCTTTATCATTGTTGGCGTAGGACAGAGATTCGCCGTGGTGCGCTGGCACACGACCGTTCTATCGCCGAATCATGACCTCCTCCCGGAGCACGCCGTTGACGCCATCCTCGAGCACTTTACCTACCTATACGATGGAGCCTTTCTCCAAAGGGGGTACTTCTCAGGAATCGTCAACATGTACACGATGAGGGCCTACCATTCGTTGTAGCTCTCAAGTTCCTTGGCGGAACACATGCATGGAATCATTGGATCAACGCTACCTGGGAAAGTTAATCGTGGTCTTCAAAACTCCGGACGCATTCCCGGAGTACGTTGCTCGACGAAAGAACAAGCAGAAGTCGTGTAACAACGCGAAAGATGAGTCTGGTTGTGACTGTAGGATTGACACCCGCTATCTACAGCTCGCGCTCTGGTAAAGGAGTATCCTCTGACTTCGACTTCTTTCCGGTCCGGTACCCTTTTTCGAGATGGGAGTTGATCAAGGCACCGCATTTCCGAAGATTTTATACGTATGCGGGCATGTCGATTGGACGTCTTCTTGACCCAAATTCCACCGTCGCGCAAGCTCACCGCCTATTCACGGTCCTCAGAACACTCATCAAGGTTGCGCATGCTGTCGTGACGCTCCGCGAGAAATGCATCGATTGGTTGGCTACGATGCCAGCGACGGGATCGCTCATCGCCGCCCGCGATCGCACTTTTGCTATACCAGGACGAGATTCTTGTACTTGAAGCGTATCCAAATGCATGTTAAGAAGCTACAGTTCGAAGTGCCCTGGCGCCATCGATAGCCGGTTTCGATCTCCTGACTCATCACACGAGTTGCCAAGTGCCATCTATTATAGCGATTGAAGTGGGGGTAGACACGACGGCTAGAACAGCGCCTCCAATATGCCCGCGGAGACTTGGTAGTATCGCGCAATAACCCAACATGTGGGTCGACAACCAAACATCGTAAGCTGCACGCGAAGCATAGGCATGGGTGACGAGACTTGTCGCTGACACGTTTTGCCCTTGCACCGTCGTTCTGGTCTCTGTTAGCATGTTTGCAATACTGGGTGGAGTAGGGTAGTCCCCGGCGACGAAAGGGTAGCACCCAAGGCTGAGCGGTGTGATAGTGCAACGGTGACTAGGCACATATCTTGGAGCTACAAGGGTCAGCTAATAGTATGGTAAAAGTATGTGAGGGTCTCGTGAGTAGGCAAGCCACAGGAGGGAAGCGACACCACTTGATGCAGCCGGATGCCGCCGAGTCCACCGTGTAACCACCGACTGCCCCAAGGTGGAATAGCTGCCTTTGATATGGTAGAATGTGTGCCGTCAATCCCCGAACCGAGAATCCGGTAGTCGTGGCTGCAGGAACCTCTTAAGGTTATCAGGAAATACCCCGATTGGTTCTTGAGATTTGTGCACATATGCCTTTATCGGGTTGGAAACTTCAAGTACTCTGAATATTCTGGCACTTCACGCATACACCGCTAACGATGCTGTGTCTTATTATCACGGGAAGTGACAGAAAACGGCAGGCACGACGGCAGTTGATATCCGTCTGTAGCCAATAGCCATGCCGTCGACGGGAAAGATGCAAACCAGGTACCGGGTTCAGGTTCGTGAGGAATCTTGGATCCTGTGAGTCGGTTGTTGTACCTCATTTGACGCAGATCGGTTCTGTACCGCAGTACTAGAGATCATGGCTTGTCACATCAGCGGCGCTTACGGCGGTGTAGTTTGAGGGAAGACGTGATAGCCTTCCATAGTCTTGTAGGATCGAACCGTATACGTTTCCCTTAAGAAGTGATGCGGAACTTTTGTCGAGGAACTGTGCAAGGTTGTGCCAGTGTTTTGCGAGCAAATACTGGGCTGCAGTGCCGTCTTGCACCTTAAAGACAGATACACACGCAGGGCCATGATGGCCGGTGTTTTTAGCTGGTTCGCAGGGGTAGCATTAGCTATTGCCTTTCCTGCGACGTGCAGCTTTGAAAAGAATGGAGTGCGATGCTCTCGCGTGCCAGAAAGACAATTATACGTGGCGTTTGAAAACAGCCAACTCCTCTGCACAAGTGAAGCTAGGGGATGACGCGCATTGAACCCGGCTCAAGTTGCGCCACGACCACCATGTATCACACGCAGAAATCCACGGTGACACGGATCTTGCATCTGTGTTACCGAGCGCCAGGTCGACTCTCGATCCCGTGGAACAGGAGAACCGTAAGAAGGAAGTTCTCGTCCTACGCAAGACGGCCCAAAGATGGTCTTCCTCAGGGTGAGCTTGCCGGCCACGCCTTTGCCCGAGTTTCGACTCGATCCCGAGACAGAATTCCCGACGAAATCACAAAGTTTCGATTGACATTCTCGATCATGCTGCAGATGATGGTAGTGATGTAAAAGGCGATCCGAGATGGTGGACCCTGATCAGATTGGAAAAGGCGGTAGTCGTAGAGGCAATAATAAGGTTCGCTTGCCGGCAAGACTTGACGTGGTTGTATGCACGGTTTGACCCGGTCTCGGACCCTTAATCTCAGCATACAGGACTCATTTGGAGCTCCCTTTCCCCCTTGGCACGTGGGATCAGGAGATATGCTGAACTTAACTCTCCACCTATGACTCGTTGACCGAGCTTCTCCAGGACACCTAACTACCCATGCCAATTGACTCCTGCAGGACATTGTTCAAAGTTCCGTCTCTTCCTCATCACCAGAGTGCCATTTTATTGTTGGCGTGGGCGTGTTACATGCAACGGCTAGGTCAACCTGAAAAGGCAACCAACACGCGCAGTCAAAAGAGCGGGTTGATACAGCCACCTCGATGTTCACCTATGTAGGGTCGCCCTTTTGGGAGTGGTGAGTCCCAAAGAGTGTGGAGGGGACCCGTGTGTTAGCCAAAGATGGATCATTGGCGCTGTAGCACAACATCCGCCTGCCGCAGATGAGGCTGTAGGTAACTGTTCGCTCTCGCGCTGTACCGGGTTGGGGGATCAAGCGTGCTACAGGTGGCTCCAGGTGAGCTCACATTCGGCAGCCTTGCGCGAGGATCCCAATGCTGGCAACCGCACGCGCGACAAATGCAGACTTTAGACGCCGCGAAGGGATAGAGATGCCGCGGCGAGGGTAGGCATGGGTGCCCCTTTGTGCAACCAGCCCAAATGGCTCACGACGACGGCGACGACGACAACAACAACAACAACGGTGACAATGAAGACGGGCGACGGTGGGTCAAGCCAGCTCCACCGCCGCCTGTCGAACGCGGCCAACCCAGCAACTCCCCGAGCCTGGCGGGCCTCACCTTGTCTGAGAGAAGAAGCAAAGAAGCCTCGCAGAAGCTTGGAGACAGGCACGGCGGGCGAGGGCGTCTGCAGCGGGACGTTTTGGGCAACCTGTGTGTGAAGAGCACGGTGCAGGAGAATCTCCACCACAACACCGACTCTCTTTGGGCGTGGTGCGTATGCAGAACAAAGGGCGAGTTGCCGGAGAGGTTGGACGTGTTGAAGGCGGTATTTCTGGGCGTGCTGGTGTGGGCATGGTGGGAGAGATGGAAAAGGGAGCCGCGACAAAGACCGGGGAAAGGGCGACGTAAACTCTATTTCGCCAGCCCATCCCGGCATGACCTCCGCGCCGGGACGGGGTGTGGGCGCCGTGCAGCCGATGCTTCCCAGCTCTGCGTCAGACATGTTGACGAGATTATGTATGAGATGATGGTATGATGATGAGAGACGATGGCCACTTCCTTTGTCTGAGGGAGGCACGGAAGGAATGCTACCATGACCGCGGCTGCGGAACACCCAGCCCACGTCGGACAGACTGCACCAGTGCATGTTCCCTTCGAGGCCTGGTGCCAGCAGACGGAGGGCACCCTTGGGTTGTGAAGGCTCCCTCGATTCGTCGTGCTGTGCAACCTCTGGTGGACCAATTCCTCTATCCGTAGCCTGCCCGTCCGTTTTCGAGCTTCACGCGTCATGAGTGAGAGACGGCGCGATGGCCGCACGCCGGCGGCCGTTGCACCCTATGGATTGGTATCAGACTTTCCGTAGTCTCAACTAGTCCCAGGAACGCTGTGAAGAAGGGTATAAGACCGACCTGGAGCCGCTGCCATCAACCTCGCCGCATCAACCCACCCATCACAAACCCCATCCGGATCGAGCATACTGGACGGACAGCAGCCTTTTGCTTTTGCGCCGCCACGACTCAGGAAGCCTCTGCATCCTCGGCTCTCCGCGCATCCCACTATATCAACGGCTGGTCTCGCATCTGGTGAGCCTTGCAACATCCCAGAGTACAAATCTGGCCGTCCCCCAGTCATTCACTGACATGCACTCAGTACCTTTCCCCCTCGAGCTGCAAAGCTTCCGTCTCAGCCCTATCGACCACCTGCACCCCAGCTTTAGCCGAACCAATCTCACCACCGCCGCACACCATCGAATCCCTTCACAATGGCAGCCCCAGCAGCGTGTTCGCATTCGTTCCAGATAATCAAGTCCGACACCGACCTCATCCAGTGGAATTGCAACCAATGCCACTCTGGCCCTCATCCATTCATCTACGAGTGCACTGCCTGCAAGCTCAAGTGCTGCCGGCCATGCAGCAGCAAGACGAAGTAGAGGTACGCCACCCTTCCTCCGTCGCCCTTCCTCCTTCTCCCTCGCTCGCTCGTAACACGTGGTTGTGCAATCGGCAGGATGCAATGCCACGCGTAATCTGTTTCCAAATGAGCCGCGTTTCAAAAGACATCCTGTCAAGAAAAAGTCACGACTAGATGTCCAGAGGCTGACTCGAACGCAGTGCATGTAAGCCGATCGACCTTCCTGACCCAGGAAACTGGCTCGCGAATCGATAAAACCGACCCCTGCTCCACCATCCACGAATCGCTCCTCACATTTCAGCATGCTGGCATCTTCCGCCCTCGTCCACCACCATCTCACATTGGATGTGTATGGTTTTTTAGCATGGCGTTTTGGTAGCGCATTTTCTCGTCTCGCTTTGGGGTCCCCGAATCACGCCCGGCAGCTGCGAAACGACTCCACCATTCTTTCTCGGTCTCTATCTCGTTCGGTACACAAAAGCAACGAGGTACGCGCTCTAGAACGGTTTCAGAGGTGGCGTGGGGGAGCCTTCTCGTCAGGCTGCGAACTCTGGCGTTGCACAATCTCACCGCCTGGCTGTGTCCCGTCATTGGCGATTGAGCACGTTTCAGGCCGCTTTCCTTCTTGTCCTCCCTCTTCACATCACCTAACATTTGTAGTATCACACGGCCGGCTATCTCTCATGACTTTTCGGGCTACTTCCTACCTTTTCCTTTTATCCAACGGGTACCTTATCCTCCTTCTCTCTTCTCCATCATAGATTCCAAGCAAGGATTCCAAATAGACAAGTTCGAGACTCATCGTCAAACTCAAATTCACGGCTGTAGCTACCCGGCCTTAGGCCGCCTTTCGTTCAGAATAGTCCACCTCATATTCTCGTCACACGTCCAACATCTCCTTTTGATCTCCTCAACCATGGTCGTAACTGCCTCAGCTAAAACCTCTCACAGGATGAGGGCCGCCTTCCGCGACCGGGGTGATGACATCCATGAATGCACCTTACCGAATGCGCTGCGAACTACTTGAACAGATTACACAATAACCTGCGCCAAGCTTTCGCGCATACATAGGTATTCAAATGCTCTGGTTCTGAATCGTTTAAGCCATCGTCTCTCGGGCCTTTGGCTATAGGACAAATACCGGTGGTGTGATGTATAATTTGACCGCATCTTGTGCCTCCGTCTCCTCCCGACTTTGCTCATCAACAACACATTTAATCATCTCCAAGTATCGATCTATACCTCATACAGGGGGGGGAAAGGCAACTGACTGGCCAGCGCTTTCCAATCCCAGCACAAACCCAAACGTACACAGACCACAAAAGGTATGAAGCACGACCGGTCATCATCCTCGACCGGCGTCATATCCATCCTTCGCTTTCGGCACAGACTCCTCCGATCGTCGCCCTGCGGCGGATTCGCATCTGGAAGGGACACGAGTCGCGGACCGATGGACAGAGGTTATTGGTACGGAGATTGGTTACATCGCCCAGCAGACCTTCTGGTTAAACAGGCGCTCCACGCGGACAAGGCCTCGGCAGATGCCGATGTCTTATTCCCATCAATGTGAATACGGAGTGTCGAGATATAGGGGCGAATGGCTCCGTCATTTGTGTGCTTACGCGCTTTGGTGGGGGGTTCGTTGAGTGGATTCGGCTCTGGTGTTTGAAGGCGCGGGGGTAGGAAAGGGCCCTCGACTGATGACAGGTTTGTTTTTTCGGATGAAGACATACTGCTTGTTAAAAGGAATGCCCATGACCAAATATGGAGAAATGGTGGTTGTGGGGCACTCGAAGGTGAGTGCTAAGATCTGTAAGGCTATACAAAGTCGCTGCCCGGGGGCAAAGGTAATAATCACGATTCAACCATCACAGTTGGCGCAAACAATTGCGAAGAGCAGTAAATACGTATACACGTCGACGTGTGGTGATAGAGCGGGAGGGTGTCAAAGTCGCGACACCCTGGTTGAATGCGAGCACGCCGTGGCCGAAATAAACGCCCACTCGCCAATGCCTTAGCCGATCCTGTCCCCATATATATCCTCATCCAAATGAGGTACTTAGTGCTATTCAAGCTTGTATTTAAGTGGATATCAATAAAGCTTTATATCTATATATAGAGACCTACCCAGAGTTGTTTTTTTAATGTTGTAATCGTGTATAGAGGTGAAAACTCGTATACAATTTTTTTTAGTAGATCTACATAAGCGAGTGGTCGTTTTTTTTCGGCCACCGCGTGGCGGGGTAATTACGTGTGCACGTGCCACTCCAATGTTGCTACAAGGGTGTACTTATTCCTGATCCGTTGTCTAAAACTCTTGTGCGCATATGCGAAGGCTGTGTTTACTAGTCTTTTCTGACTGGTCAAGTTTAAAGTGATGCCAAAATTTCTCATACACCTCAGATATTGCGTTTGGTCTTCTGGAGCCTTCCGACTCGCCAAAAAAAAACAAAGGAATGAACCACATAGAGTACATTTTCTTCACTTTTTCACTCTGCTATGGGCTCGTAATCGGTACGGCGTACTACAGGGGCACATGCCCTCTTCCGCAGCTCTCATATATAATTCCTCGCTAGCACAGGCTGCATAAACCACAAAGGTGACTGCTATGCTCTGTCTCTACTGCTCAACCGCCCCTCTCCCGACCACATAACCTTAACCCTTCGTACCCTCGGACTGACATAGAACATATTCCTTCAACGCACACTCATGTTGACCAGCCTCAGCTATGGTTTCCATGCGGACGAGTGGCGATGATCACGGTAGAGATTCCCATAGATATCATATATGGGTTAGAAAGAACGACTGGTATATGTTCCTTAGCATTGAAAAGGTATTGGAAACGAGGATCGGCGGTATCGTCATTGAAGATGGACTGTTATCGTCCTCGGAACCTGAGACAGTTTAGATGAACGGATTGAATTGCATTGTCTGCACTAGATACGCTCAAGGGCATGGTGATTTGCTCTTTTTGGTATCCTACTTCATACTAAGGCCTTCTCTTTACCCTACCGTGACTAGTGTACGAGGAGAGGGGAGACTTGAGCGATGCAAGCCCATCTTGTGAGGGTTAGCGAGTAGGTGCTTCATCGTAGGCATGTGAAACATGTGTATTCTTCGCCTTGTGGGAATACTTGCGAAGACTCTTGCTCGTGAGGCTGAACGTTAGTCTGCTTGGATGTACAATCATGTGTGACCACGCTATACATCATCTCAGTCTGTGGTCTCACTGCCAGTAGTGCTGTAACTTGAAGTTAGTAGGTAATAGCTGTGTATAGCTATTTCGAAAGCTGTAGAATATTCTAAATGTTCAATACTGTTCCCCAGTACATTCTCGTCGATTGGCGAATGGTGGAGGTGAGCGTGAAGGCCCCTCTACCGGACACTTGCCATAGCAACGCACTACCAGCACCAAAAGCACGTCACCGACCAACGCGCGACAGATACGCAACTTTCAGCATCTACGAAATCGATCCCCCGCTTTTGTGATAGCAGCGACGTCTTTTTCTTCGCTTTTGGGAATCCCAAGGGATCTGCGAGGATGAACCGGGAGTACGAAAGCAACAGAGAAGGGCAGCGGTTGGGGCAGTTGTCGACCACGACAGACCAGGCTTTCGCCGCCGTGAGTCCCTCTCTGAGCCTCTACGAACATCCAAGTGACCGCTCACCTCCTTGCTCGCCGCTGTTATCGCCTACCGACATACCTATCGAGATCACTACCAAAATGCCCATCAATGGCGGCTACCACGACGACGACGCACCTTCGCCGCCGCCCGTTTTCTCGGCCAAACGTCTGGACTTTGACAAAGAGATAGACAAAGAACATGTCAAGCGCGCACACGCCAAACTGACACTTGGACATGCCCAGCAGGAGACACTGATGATCAAGGATATCGAAAAGCGCGAGGAATTCTTGAATGAAGCTATAGTGATACAACAATCACCGTCCAACCACCAAGGGTACTTCCTACCACTTCCCTGGAGCGACGCGTACGAGAGACAGCTCTTCTATCATCCTGACATCGAACCACGGTATCGCGCACTCGAGGCCCGCATCGACAATAACATACGGTGCCGTATAACCAGGCTCCGTGACACCCTGATCCCCGATGACCCAGAATACCCTTATACTGCGCTCGAGCTCGAATCTTTGCTTGAGTGGGGCGAGCGACGCGGACTTCTGACGCTGGCAGAACTGGGAGAGCAGAGGGCTGCGAGGGAAGCTGTGGAAGTTCTTGAGAAGCGTGTCTTGGACGCTATAAGTATGTTGCATCAGGTGATTGGTCCTCAGATGGCCGACGAAGAGCAGGGCGTACGACCTATAAGCCATGAGCTTCCCGAGATGATCGTTCAGCTCATGTATTGGTGGCCAGGTTTGTGGAGGGTGTGGAAGAGATCGGAGGCGAGAGAATGCAGGCATTTTCCGAATCGGTTCCCGAAAGGTGCGGCGATCGAGGGTCCTGGCAATCAACTTGCTTGGATGCAAAACACTTCTTGGACAGGTATGACGGATTCTGTGTGATTTGGCACAATGCTGACACCCTCGTCTAGGAGTAGAGCGGGCGAACGGTCGCAGTGGACAGCGGAACCATGAAGACAATCCTGACTTGATTGGCGTTGTGTTCAACGGCGGGGTGGATCCGGAAGATGCATATTGATCATAAAGGCATGGACTAGCTGAATACCTGGGGAGCGATGTGTGCGTTTTGGGACGTGAATGATAGAAGGTCTGGCTGCTGATCACGTATCGAGCTTCATTCTGCATGGGTTGTTGACCTCTTTCCTGCATGATAGATATGAACGCATCGGTCTTGAAATCGGGTCGCTTTCATACTTGTTTGCAGGTTAGTGCATTTTCGAATGGTATGAATAGACATGTTGGGCCAGCCATCTGAGCGAATGAATTCATACAGATGACCAAATACTGCATATCGAACTTCCTTCTCAGATATCTCTTGCTATACTACCTTTTGGATGGTGCTGAAAGCTGTTGAGCTGGTCTTGCATCTTCGTAGTCAGTAGGGAATTGTCACGGCTGAAATCTCGCTTATTTCGCACTACATATCTATACGATGTTGAGACTGGGTATCTTGTGTTCACATTTGGCTCGGTCTGGACCGTCACAGGAATGCCATTCGGTGAGATGCGGGAACGAGCCAGCTATCACACAGCCGCAATCGAATTCCGCCTGGACCCTCTCTCGTGGTCTATTCCTGCGTCCTGGTTCCTGGAGATCCCAAAATCGACGGAAAATCATTGACAGAGGAACGAGTTCGCCTCCTCATCTCCGAAGTCGTCAAATAGCCATCCACCTTCCCAAAACAGCTACAGCCTCGGCACTCCCGCACCTCGCTCATCCAACCACCACCAGCACGCGTATCAGCCTCCTAATCAGCCAAGCCACACCAGCTTGCACAGCTCGGCACGCCATACCTCAGACGTATCTTCTCTCCTTCTGCGATGGGATGGAGAACGCGTGGGATAGCAAGTCCAAGACGGTGTAGCCACCTCAATGCAATCTGAGCGCCGTGAGCCGTAAGAAAACGTGGTATAAGATGGACGTCCTCCCGGGTCAGGGATGGATGAATGCTAGGACGCGTCGGATTCGTTACGATGACATCTTCTTCCTCCCTCCTTGTTCGGTTCTTGGGGCTCGCCGCGGCGGCTACGCTGTCTTCTGCTTTGACAATTGCCCAAATCAACGGGAACAAGTTCCTTTCGCCGTATAATGGACAGACGATAGCCAATGTCAGTGGGATAATTACGGCGAAGGGCCCTGATGGACTGTGGCTGCGTTCCAACGTTCCGGACTACGATGATAGCACCTCGGAATCCATATACGTCTATGGACGTGCATTCGCTACGAACCTGACCGTTGGCGATGCCATCACCATTGGCGGAAAAGTCCAGGAGTACCGCTCAAGCAAAGACTATGTCTATTTGACTGAGATATCAAGTCCGGTTTTGCAGTCCAAGGGATCAAGTGGGAATAAAGTCAAACCATTGGTTATAGGCAAAGATACAAGGGATCCACCTACGGAGCAGTTTAGCAGCTTGGATGGTGGAGATGTGTTTGCAGTCCCGAACAATGTGTCGCTTATCTCGGTCGCGAATCCGGTTCTGGAGCCGCGGAAGTATGGTTTGGACTTCTGGGAAAGCTTGTCGGGCGAATTGGTCACCGTGAAGAAACCTACGGCGATCGCGAAGCCCAATAAGTTCGGCGATACCTGGGTCTATGGTGATTGGAAGGTCACGGGTAAGAACGACAGAGATGGGCTGACTATGGTTAATACAGGTGAGTCGAGACTTCTTCTCCTAGGGAAATAAATGACTAATGTGTTGAAGATGCCAACCCCGAGACTATCATCATCGGTTCTCCTCTTGATGGCACATCGAACCCTTCAACCGCCAAACTAGGCGACAAGCTCGAGGAGATCACCGGCGTCGTTACATATGCCTTTGGCTTCTATCGTATCCTGCCCACCACTGCCATCAAGGTCATCAAGTCCCAGAAGCCTGCACTACCATCCTCCACCAAGCTCATCTCAGAAGGCAAGTGCGATGGCATTACTTTTGGCGCTTACAACGTCGAAAACTTGTCGCCCAGTAGTGCCCACTTGCCATCTATCGCTTCCCACATTGTTGAGTACCTCAAGTCTCCAGATTTTGTCTTTTTGCAGGAGGTCCAGGATAATAATGGTCCTACTAATGGCGCTGTCGTATCTGCGAACCTGACTCTGTCCACCCTGGCAGCAGCCATCTCCGTAGCTGGAGGACCAAACTACACATTCACTGGTAAGTAAAATGCTTGGGTACGAACTGCGTTGAAGACTCAAACGAATAGTTGAGGCCCCAAACTCTGCTGAGTAAAACACACCTCTGGATGAGTTTGGCTGACTTTGCAATCAGATATTGACCCGAGCTCCAACCAAGATGGCGGACAGCCGGGCGGCAACATCCGTGTAGCCTACCTCTACAAGCCTTCCCTAATCCGCCTCTTCAAACCCAATCCAGGAGGCAGCTTGGACGCCAACGAAGTACTCGCCGGCCCTACCCTCAAGTTCAACCCTGGCCGTATCGACCCTACCAACGAGGCGTGGACGGCGAGCCGCAAGCCGCTCGTTGCGCAGTGGGAGATTATTGGCAAGAATGCGACGAGCGCTGGAAAGTTCTTCACTGTGAATGTGCATTTTGGGTCCAAGGGCGGGAGCAGCAGTATCCAGGGAGATGCAAGACCGCCGGTCAATGGTGGTGTGGCTGATAGGCAGGCGCAGGCTGAGTTGACTGCCAATTTCATCAAGGTACCCCATCACCATCCCTACAGCAGTATCCAGATATTCGAGCCCGCTTTCTGTCCCAGAAACTGCGGGGAGCGCACCTAGATCCCCGGCATATAGCTGCATGAAACCCTCAAAGGCCCGCCACTAACGTATCTCCAGTCCATCCTCGACCAAGACAAGAAAGCTGCCGTCATCACAGCCGGCGACTTCAACGAATTCGCCTTCGTCGAACCTATGCAATCATATGCGCAGATCTCCGGGCTCAAGGATCTTGACGAGGTCGCTGGCATCAAGAAGCTGGAGCGGTACACATATCTGTTCGATATGAACGCTCAGCAACTCGACCACATGTATGTGTCGGAAGCGGTGTCGAAGAAGGCGAAGTATGAGCATGTTCATATTAATAGCTGGGTGGAGGCTGCGCAGATGATCAGCGATCATGACCCTAGCGTTGCGAAGTTGGACGTGTGTGCGTAGGGAAAGAAGGCTTATGAGTGTGAATGAAAAGTTTGATTATACATTTTTGAGAGTTGGGCATACTTCGTTCTGAGCTGCTCGCGCCTGTGATGCTTGTGCGTTAGGAAGAAGATATTCGCGGTGGCGACGACGCCAGCATTTTGCTTCGCTTTTTCAATTGCAAAGCTCTGAAAAGTCATTCCGAGGTTTGACAACAGATTTCGAACATAGTCAGTTCGATTGTTGTACGAATAACCTGGAGGGGTGAAAGGCGTTGCACGTGCTCGGATGAAGTTCGGGTCTGACCCCAGCTCGAACTCCGCCTTCCCCGACCACCACCTCAACCAAGACTCCCGCAAGCAACCCACCACTCACCCCCCACCAAGCTCTCCACACTACCGACCCTCGCAATGGCCCCTCGTCGCATAGAACAAGACGAAATCGAAAAATACTGGGAAATCTTCAGCTCTCTCTCCAACGGCTCCACACATCTCGACGGCATACAGGCGGCCCCGGTGCTCAAGAACTCGCACCTCCGCGATGACCAGCTCGAGCGTGTATGGGACCTGGCAGATGTGGATGGCGATGGCAAGCTGGACTTTGAAGAGTTTTGCGTGGCCATGCGCTTGATCTTCGACCTGATCAACGGGGTAGGTCCCACATTGCGGGGAGCTTGAAGAGTATAGAGACTGATGCGGTGCGATGCCTGTGTACAGGAGAGCTCAGATGTTCCCGCAACGCTGCCGGACTGGCTGGTACCCGAATCCAAATCGCACCTCGTACAGGCCAACCGTGCCATGAGCGGTTCGCTCCCGCACTTCGAGCAAGTCGACGACGACGACGACGATACACCCGGCCTACGCGATGGCTTCGACTGGTACATGTCACCCTCGGATAAATCCAAATACGAGGAAATATACACGGCGAACCGCGACTCGCATGGAAACGTGTCGTTCCACACACTGCAGCCGCTATTCGACAGCTTGGACAATGTGCCGGACAGTGACGTCCGGTTCGCGTGGAACCTCGTGAATCCCAAGGCTGGCGAGAGTGTGGGCAAAGACGCATGTCTCGCCTTTTTGCACATACTGAGCCAGAGGAGCGAGGGCTTCAGGGTACCGAGGAGTGTGCCGCCGAGTCTGCGTGCGAGTTTTCAGAAGGCGCATATTGACTACGACGTCGAGCGCACGGGAAACCGCTGGGCCGAGCGCGCGGAAGACAACACGGCGGCTGGCAAAAAGGCAAAATTCGGCGACGCATACCTCACGCGCTTGGGTGTTGGCGACCGCGCAAACAACTATGGCGCACGCGCACGCGGCACAGATCACGGAGGCCGCACAACGGAGGACTGGGAAGAAGTGCGGCTCAAAAAGCAGCTCAAGGAGCTTGAAGAGAAGATGGAGCGCGTGGAGAAGGAGAGCGAGAATCGAAGGCATGGGCGCAGGGGTGACAGCAAACCGGCGCTGGTGAAGAGGGAGTTGGAGATGTTGCTCGATTATAAGAGAGGGGTGCTTAGGGAGCTGGACAGCGGGGATGGTGGCGAAGTGAAGGGCTTGGGCGGGATAAGGGAGGAGATTGACACGGTCAAGGAGCAGGTTGAGGGGTTGCAGGGGCATCTGGAGAGGAGGAAGGAGGTGCTCGATGATCTGAGACGACAGATTGATGATGAGAAGGCTGGGAGGTAGGTTGTATGTATCGTACACACCGGTGCTCAACTGAAGCAGCGTGCTTGGTTGGGCCGCTGTTTATATTAATGCAATCAAGGAAATCATGCCTACATTTCTCTTCTTCCATTCATTTATTCATCCATTCGTCCATCCGTACATAGATATCGATCCCCTCCCACATCTCTCTTCTACTTATCCGTGTTCTTAACCATCCGCCACCGATCTACCACAACCACCAACTGCCGCAAAGCTGGTAAAGGATGAAGAAGAATGTCGACGATAACGTCCCAGCACGGCGGCATGAGGTGGTGTTAGCGGAGTGAGTGACGATCATTGGTGAACGGACGAGGACGAAGTTCGGGGGGAGGGAGAGGTGTGTGTGCTTTTGAAGAAGGGGCGGTTGTCGTCCTTTTGATTCGTGGACCAGGAGGATGATATGCAGGAATGTGTCTTGTTGGGAACACTTGACTGTACGTATTTTCCTGACGGGATACTGCGACCGAGAAGAAGTGCGATTGAGATCATTCCGCTGGTGCAGACCTGTCGACGCGTGTACGTCTTCTCAGTCCGGTCTAATTCGCATAATCGCTGAACATGGCACTTTTTCTGGCCGGGAAACGTCTGGAAACGTTGAATTACTAATTCCATACACACCTTACAGATACACCCAAGTCATCGAGCATCTCTACCGCACCACCGTCTTCACTTTCTGCGACATATACTCATCCACCGCATTCAGTCCATCCATTGTTCCCCAGCGGCTATGCGGTATCCGAAATATTCAACAGATTTGAGCAAAAAGAACAACGGGGATAAGACGAACTTTTTCTTCACTCCATCGCATAAGCTACAATTCGTAATGTAAGAAGAAGTTATCTGACATCACGACTTTCACATCATCTGGAAAGTTGAGAAAGTACATTCTTTCCGGAGCTATTCCCAACTTATAGCGCCGCATATACGTTATATATCGACTCGAGCATATGAGTGAACTGCTTAGTAAAAAACAGCCCAACTATCTCAACTAACAGCCGGTTCACGACTCATTCAGTGTTACAAGGCCGCGCAAGCTAGTTATTATGCCTTTTTACAGTGTCATTCTGTGCCAAGCGTAGGTACAGCACAAGCCAACATTGATCAAGGTAACATCAACGGATATATCATCCGAAGACATTGTTGGGATGGCGCGTATCGGTCGAAGCCTGTGGTAGTGTCAAATGTAGCATCAGGAAGTATCGTCCGCTAAACTCGGAGCTCTTCCGAAGCTGCAGATTGATGCAGGTCTTCCGAAATTCATCTACATGCACATATCTACTAACCGTAAATGAAGATACCCGGAGCTTGCCCTACCCCTATACACCCAACCAACTTTCATATTGCACAGTTACAGCTCGGCTCTCGCGCTCATCGGCTCGATCCTCCCGCAGTTGTTCAGCGTGATAAAGTCAATGCGCATCAATGCACGTTGGAACATTGTTTTCAAGTCGTTGCATGCGGAGGGAGCATGAGATCCTCAACTACCTCCACAAGCAGAGGTTCTGCAGCGAACTCCACGAATCACATACACGTGACGGACTGTCGACATGTGAACACGAACAGCATAAAGGATGTGAAGATTGGAACGATACAAGATCGCTTTGGCGGTGAGTATCCCAAGGATGGAAGTCGAGACGTGCCCACGCTCGCACCAGAGTAATGTCTGTTTGTGCTGCACAGACAGACATGCAGAGAGATTTCGACCCTGGTGCCTTGCATCCTGTTCTAGAGCCAATCTCTGGGGGACGATGAAAGGGATTGCCGATGCCTTGTTCTGTGCGTCTGGTACAGAGCGTGAAGATGGAAGGGATAAAAGCGTCCCACATGTTCTCAGAGCCGCAGACGGCAAGACCATGGAAAGGTGACATGTGTGTCCATACGACAATGTGCGCGACGACATCCGTGTGTTTGGAAACAAGGGCTTTTTCCTTCGATGACCGATATCTATCCAAAAAAAAGTCGGGAGCGCGAGCATTGTGGCATGAGAAAGGCGGCAAACCCCACTACGGGGGAGCTTCCGCCCGCGCAAGACTTGCTCAGTATGATAGTTCTCCACCGTCGGGGCATCGGCTAGGCGATGTGATTGCTGCAGGTCAACCCTTCCGCGCAGACCCTGGCGCAGTGATGGGATGGTATAGGCTCGCTTCACCGACAGCCAAGCTCCCCTCAATCCTCCACTTGGTCCACGTGCGGAGCCGCCGGCAAGTAATTACTTGAGAACCATATATCAATGCCGAGGAAGGAAGGAAGGAAGGAAGGAAGACGAGCGGGAACTTTCATAGGTGTGTAGGCGCGATGATACGCGATGTCGGATGAATCGCTCCTACGACGACTCTGGCGTTGTTGATTGGAGTTTGAACGACAAACGCCATGAGAGAAGAAGGCGTGGCTGGAGAGGAAGGCTGGGTGTTTACATGATTCAGTATCACATCGAATATGTAAGCCTGTTCACTGGGAGGATCGTTGCTTGGTACGTTCCATTGGAGCCCGGGACGAGGACCCCTGTACATAGTGGAGGTCATATGGTATATAGAATGCGGGCAAACTGCTGTGCTCCTTCTTCCCTTCTAGTTTCCAAGCGCGTTTTCTTTGCGTTCACGTTGAAGGCGGGTACTACTAGCCGCAGCGAAATACACACAAGATGACGGTCCTTGCCAATCGCGATACTGGTGTGAAGGCGAATTGGAAGGTCATATTAATGTGTTTGGGCATGAGCCTTGCGAACTTCCAATACGGGTATGTGCGCTGTGAAATTCGCTTCCGTTCTACGTGGAAACAAAGAGTTGACGGTGGTTGGAGATATGACACTGCGACTATCGCCGGTTTCCAAGCCATGCCCGGCTTCCTCAAAGTCTACGGTTATCGAGACAAGAAAGCAAAGATAGGCTGGAGTATTTCCACCGGACCGCAGCAGCTCATGACCTCTTTCCTCAACGTCGGGACCATCATTGGAGTGCTTCTCACGCATCTGTGGGCGAAGAGGTTTGGAAGGAGGCAGGGTGTGTGGATAGCTTGTGTGCTGAGTTGGGTGGCGGCTGGCTTGCAGATCGGAACCGACAAGTTGGTTGGACTGTACTTTGGGAGAATCATTTTGGTATGTTTGACGGAATCCTGGCGCACGATTAATTGGTAGAGAAACTGACTGTATGTAGGGCATTTCCAACGGCTTCTTCATCACGTTTGCCAACGTCTGGGTCGCAGAAGTGACTCCAGCACATCTTCGGCAAGTTTTCGAGCTCCCAAGTCTTGAGAAATATCGCTGACGATTTTCAGCGGTTCCCTCGTCTCTTTCTTTGGTATCTGGAGCAGCACAGGCAGCATCATCGGCGCCACCGCCAATAACGAAACAAAAGATTTCACCTCCCGTCTCGCCTATCGAATTCCCCTGGCCACACTCTTTTCCATTCCCCTCTTTCTCGGTGTTCTCGTCGCCTTCCTGCCAGAAAGCCCTCGATGGCTCCTTGTTCACGGCCGACCGGACGAAGCCAAACGTTCTTTGCGCAAGCTACGCGGACGCAGTTTCAAGGACAATGAGGAATTGCTCGAGGAAGAGTTTGTGGAGATGCAGCGGGGAATTAAAAACGAGTTGGAGCAGGTCAAGGGTAGTGTGGTGAAGGATATGTTCAAGGGAACAGAGTTGAGAAGGACATTGATCTGTTTTGGTGTCATCTTGAGCCATTCCAGTTCCGGTTTGTGGCTTATCATTGGTTATGGGGTGAGTCGGTTGAGGGTTCATGGATGAAAGGGACGCGGCTGACTCTGTGCAGACTTTCTTCTTCCAGCAAGCTGGCGTCAACAAGCCTTTCTTGGCTACCATTTTAAAATCCGGTAAGCTCATCTTATTCTTTTGCCGAGCATAAAGGCTCATCACCGCTTTCTGTTCTCCTCGACTATAGGCTTGAACTGTTTGCTGACCCCCTCTTTCAGTGCTCGGACTTGTGGGCGTCCTCTGCAGTATCTTCCTCAACTACCGCATCGTTGGCCGCCGCTTCAGTATGCTCTTCGGACACGCAGGTTCCGCAGTTTGCATGCTCGGTATGGGCATCGCTGGTTCAACTTCCGATGACCCCACGGCATCCGGTAAAGCGGTGCTTGCCTGCGCACTGATCTACTATTTCATCTACAATGGGTTTAGTGGGGCTATGAGTTGGCCGGTTGCCAATGAGCTCGTAAGTTCGAGGTTGCGAGTCATCACCATAGGGCTGGGAACGGGCATCAACTACGTTTTGTGAGTGTTTCTCCATGACAGTCATGTTGGGATAGAAGCTGATGGTGGGAGCAGTGCATGGTTGACCAGCTTCACGACCCCGTATTTCATCAACCCGAAGGAATTGAACTGGGGCGCAAAGGTAATTCACCCCTTTCCATCTCTTCTCCGCTAGTTCTATAGCTAACATGTGTCAGGTCGCATACATCTGGGCAGCTTCCAACGCCATCACTTTTGTCTACTTCTACTTCTTCCTTCCCGAGATGCGCGGCCGTTCTCTCGAAGAGATTGACGAGCTCTTCGCCGAGAATGTTCCAAGGCGCGATTTCCCGACATACCATTGTGTCTCCGGCGAGAGGGCTCGCGAGCAGGCGATCAAGAACATGGATGTAGGCGCTTCGGTGGTTGAGGTTCCTGCAGAAGATGTTGAGAAGCATGGAGATGGTGCGAAGAAGAATGTTGTAGCTTCCTAGTCTACGGTGGAGTCGAAACGGTGATGCAGCACTTTGAGAGCGAGTATGCCGGAATAGATTGAACTTCAAGGCTTCTCCGCATTCGTACTGCGCAGCAAATCAGCATTCACTTTATTCGTGAGTTTCGAAGATGAATGGTTCTCATCAGTACTGGTCTCGCCAATCACACTGGTGGCCTTCTGCCGATACATACCGTCCTCTGCATTAATTAAAGCACCGGGTTGCCATGATCTCTTGATTGGGAATATAGGTCTCACTGTAAAGGTATATACAGCATGTGTTAGGCAAAGGATTGGAGGACTTTCAGAAGAGGCAAAGACTGAAGGGAGTCAAACAGGCTACATGTAAGGTACAGCCTAACTCGTGAAGGATTCAACAATTTGGACAGTGTTCTGCTCATGAAATGTAGTAAGGATTGGCGAAGGAAATATGTAGTGTAGGTCGGATCAATCAAGTGTACGAGAGACGGATAGGTTCAAGTAAAGATGAAGCTTGCTCCAACCGCGACTTTCACCGGCGGCGATCGATACATCAACACGGTTCCAGGGTACCATGAGCTGCTGGTGTCATACCATTGATACATAAGGATCGAAGAAACCAAGACACGATCGGTCGGCACTTGCTCCACACAAAAAGAACAGAGGTTATACCAGTCCTTGTATTAAACTATATACCACACCACCCTATTATCATTACTCGAAGATACACCCAAAGGAATGCTCGAGTCGAGTCAGGTCCATACATGCAACGCAAGGATGAATGGCTCCGACTATGCTCTGCCCTCACCATATCCCAGTTCAATGATGCGCCCATCCCAGCCTATGCCAAAGGAAAAAAGAGTCCAAAGTACAAGAAAGCAACGACGCAGTCCGCGCAAAGATTTCGGCCGTAGATTGATTTTGAAGAGACAACTCCGAGAGGAAAGAAGATGATGATGATGATGATGATGATGATGTGGATTGTGCGTCGTCAAGACGAGGGAAACCAAGCAAATGTACAACACCGCTATAATGCTAATTCAGGAAAATGTTGCCGTACATGCTTCTACACCATATTGGCGAGTTCATAGTCGATTTGCTGGTTGAGGTATATACGCCTCTCGCCTGTGAGCTGGGTCTGTAGACGCTGTTCTGCGAGAGCGACGATTTGTTTCTTGGTGACGGTATCCAAGTCTGCTTCCCTCAAACACTGTTGGACAACCTCGGTGATCATGGCGTCGCTTGGGCCGTTCATCATGCCCTGGAAATTGGCTGTGGAGCCTGGCCGAGATTGGGAGTAAAGAGGACTGCGTCCGCGAATGGGTGGAGTGGCCGTCATGAGGTTATCGGAGCTCTGGAATCCACCGACGGATGGTCGGTTACCATAGGGCGAAGGGTTGTACTGTTCACTCATACCGCCCATGGACATGAGACGATCTTGAGAGTGTGGGTTGTCCTGGTACCGAGAGAAGTTGGAGTACGACGATTGTCGCGGATGCATGCCTTGGTAAGGACCCGGCGACTGTGGCGGCATGTGGGAGATGTGGTGCATGTTGGACATGATTGTCGACGTCGGCTTGACCGACGAGTAGATGGATTGCATGTCATTCATTTCGTAGCCGTCATCTTCGTAGGCACTGTGTCCGCCCTTCTCGGTCGTTTGTCCTTCGAGGCCACGACGTCCAGGGAGGCTGTTGGCGGCTGCGTAGTCATCCCAACGCTGTAGAGGAATGCTCTTTGGATCGAAACCTTCGTCGCCTTGCGTGACAATCTGCTTGACCCCCTTCTCTCCAATGACAACACGGGTATTTCCCCACGAGAAATCATCCTGCTTCCAGAAGGAGTATACCGGAAGAACGAACGAGTAAATAGGGAAGGCCATGATGTAGATGATCATCCATCCAATGTGTTGCCACTGTCGCTTAACGATGAAGATGATGGCTTGAAGTCCATAGACAGCGGCAAGCATGACGATCGAAAACAGAGGGAACTGACCCTTGCCCGTGGAGACGGTGTAGACGAGATATCCGAGGTAGACGCAGACGGATGGAAGAATGACGGTACCGAAGAGATCGATGAACACCACAAAGCGCATACTGAAACAACAGAAACCACACATGTCTTTCAGGAGGACGAGTTCAGCCAAGTTGTGGATGGTAGAGTTGATCCAGCGACGTCTCTGGGAAAGCAGGATGCTCCATGTTTCAGGCGCGGCCGTGTATGCGTAGGCGTCGGGGATGAATTTGTACGACATGCTCGGGAAATGCTTCGTCATCAGGGTAGTGAGATAACGATCTTCACCGAGAGACAGCAGGTTCTTCTTGTGCAATGTGTCCACGTTGCAGTCGGCGTAATCGCGAATGACCTTGTCGGAGATGATGAGCGGTTTGCCCTTGTCGGCCGTGCGAAGACGATACATGCAGAAACTGATGCCGATTAGCAAACATCATGCGGGTGGAAGCAACAAAGGTGACTTACCATCCAGGCAAGCAAGTAACACTTCCGAACAAACTCTCAAAGGCCTTCGCCAAATGATGGGAAATGTAGTACTCGTAGACTTGAATCATTGTCCACCATGACCTCTCTTCGTTGTCCAGACTTGTTTCACCACAGATGCCGGCAATCTTGGAATCGTTGGCGCAACTTGCGACAAGACGATTCAGGGAATCGGGTTTGACCATGGTATCGGCATCGACCATGAGAAGATACTCGTAGAGCTCGGGATCCACACCGATGATGTTGTTGATTTGATGGAACATTTCCAACTCCAGAGGATTCATGGCAGAACGGTGATGGACGCGGTTGAGGAAGCTCATCAGCAAAATCTGCGAGTCACGCTTTCCACGGTTACCAGGTTTCGACTTGGTCTGTTCAGACTCCTTGCCCATCTTGACCACAACAATGTAGGGAACGACATTGCCTTCAAACTCGTAAAGACCTGAGTAGACTTTGCCGTAGTTGAGCTGCTCGCTGCCTTGGCCGACAGACTTGAAGGGTAGAGCCGGAGGGTCGACTTTGGGGTCCACGCCGAGGATATCGAGCACAATTTTAGGTGTAGGACGATCGTTGCCACCACCGACAATCATACCATCGCAGATGACACAAATGAGCTTCCTCTTGTTGTCATAGGCTAATGCTGTCAGCGAATCCAAGCCCTTTCGGATATGGTCTTCTCCTTCGGTATAGGCGGGAACCTGGCAGATGACGAACTTGTCCTGGTTGACAGGACGCCTCTTGGAACCGAGTTGAAGAGCAGCCAAGAACTTGATTCCAATGACGACACAGAGAATGATGGTCATGGCGAGGAGGATGTAATCGTTGACCTGGCAGCGAGCGCTGGTTCGGAAATCTGTGATGCCAACAAAGAAGGTCGTGTCCAAGCACTGGAGATTCTTGGCTTGGGCTGAGGAATTGAGGCGGTCGTGGAACTTTTGGGACAGATCCGATCCGGCGTAACTCTGCACGAGTTCCTCCAGCTTCGAGTCCAGGAAACTGTACTCGGAATTGCCATCCATGACCCCCTGAGTGTGGAAGTAGTCGGTCAAATCGTAGACTCGCTCGCCCAGCCTGAACCAATAATGATTTTGATTCTCACCCTCGTCCTGGATCTTCTTCACGTCCCAGACCAGGTCACCCTTGCGAAACTCCTTCATCTTCTTCAAATACACGTTGCTATACCAGTCCTGTTGCTTCAAAGCAGCGCTGTCCGTTGTAGAGGTACGGTTTCCATAGATGTGCTCCGCCGTGGGTTGGTCGAGAGTGTTGTTGGGACGGAGCTGGACAAGGTAGTTCGATACCAGATTGGGGCAGGACTGGTAAAGAAGGGGTCTGATGTAGGGATCCATGTCTGCGCCGGCCACTGGAAGCATATTCTCTTCCGTGGTCGCGATGTTGCTGTCGCTATGATCCCTCTTCCAGAAACTCGACAAATCGTATACCGACCCATGGTAGCTAACATAGTAGTCGTTGGCACCTTGGTGCTTGGACACTTCACTGCGGGTCCATGCCTTGTCCTTGTTGGGACATAGCAGCTTTCCAAATGCGACAATGTAGAAGATGATGGTGGCGTTGAGGAGAAAGATGAGAAAAAAGAGGACAAGCTTCTCACGCCATGCCATGCGGACATCGGGACGTTTCATACGGCCAATGAATTTAAGGAAGGGTGATGGTAACCAGAACGTGAGAGCCCAGACGAACACGACCCATATTCTTCGGGTAGCTGAGATGGGTGCCTCGGTGACCACAAGATTGCCGCCGGACTCGGTGTCGTAATAGGTCACACCTTTGTCCTCGTCACCTTTGG
Organism: Corynespora olivacea; assembly: GCA_019202945.1. Classification (NCBI taxonomy): domain Eukaryota; kingdom Fungi; phylum Ascomycota; class Dothideomycetes; order Pleosporales; family Corynesporascaceae; genus Corynespora; species Corynespora olivacea. The sequence continues at coordinate 147,836 of JAGQEM010000017.1, forward strand.
CCCCGAGACCGTAATCGCCAGGCTTGTTCTGCATCGTAGGCGCAATCGATCGGGCGCCACCCATTGCACTTCGGGCATCCGAGTTGGGTTGATCCTGCAGGAGGTGGGACTGGAGTTGGGGTTGACTGTCCATGGCAGCGACTGGGGGCATGGGCGGGAAGAAGCCAGTATTGGCGGAGTAGCCACTCTCCAGACCTCCGGCGCCTACCATGCTTCCAAGCATGTTGTTGTTGCCGTTGGCATCGTGGGCTTTGAGATCGAGCTGGGTTTCCGCCTCCCACCAGGTACCCTCGCGCACCCAAACTCGCTGCGTACCCACGACAACCTCGCCGTTGCTCCAGCCGCGTGCAATGGTCCAGTTCTGGATACCGTCCTTGCCGTCCATGCACCCGAGAGCATGGTACCGCTCATAGAACTCATGGTGATCGAAGTCGGCGGTGAAGTCCAACGATCTATTGCGGCGGTTGGCCCATTCTGGAATCCTCCAATCTCGCAGCTGCCTCGAGACCTTGGCAGCCGACCACGTGGCGTTGATGTTTTGCGTAAGCTTGTCGGGTGTCGCGTCGGTGGGGTGCAGGGCGAGGTGGAACCAAACCCTGCTGCAAGCGACGGCACCGTGTACATCCAACCGGTTGTGCTTGCCGAGGACGATACCCTCGCCCGGGACTGGCTGAAGCAGATTCCTGACAAAGTTGTCGTCGTCCGCCGCTTCCAGTGCAATGTGCTCCAGCACCGATTCACGCTTCTCGAGGTCCATCTGGCGTTGGACTTCAGGACCGAGTTCGGCGTCGGATTCCTGGATGGCCGTCCTCAAGCCCTCGATCACGGAATTGCCTGCAGAGGGGATGTCCACACCATCCTCCTTCATCTCGGCGTTGATGCCATCGTTGTCATCGAACACGGTACGGAGAGCGATGGCTTTGGCGATGGCCTGGTTGTGGATCTCCACCACGGTGATGTTGACAATGTCGCCCAACTCCTCCTCCGAAGGGGGGGTGATCAGACCGGCCCCTGCGGTGCTGTTCTGAGCAAGCTCGGCGGCACGACCTGCCCGGATGTCTTCGGCAATTGTGGCGTTCGCATTCGCGATGACGAAGTCGACCAAGGCTTCGTAGATGCCGCCAATGGCGATCTCGCGGTCCTTTTCACCGAGCTTCGATTTCAGCAGCTCGGGCTCGATGTCGAGCAGGGCTCCGCACTCTTCGCAGAGGGCGTGCAGCGTGTCCTCGTCCACGAAGTAGCCGAGGGTGTCGCCCAGCTTGAGCAGACCCGCAAGGCAGCTGTAGAGGTTGTTGAGCTTGTGGCCGGTGATGCCAATGGTCTCCAGGTTGGCCCTGAAGTCCTCGGCAGCGCCGGCGTCGTCGGCATCGGGCAGGTAGGATGGCGGCTCGTAGGTGCCGGACCTGTTGAGGAGAGCATACTCGGAGGGGTGCTGCAGGTTCAGAAACTCTCGCTCCGACTTGCTGGCCGAGGTCGAGTTCAGGTAGTAGAAGACGTCGAAGGCGCGGTGGCCGGGCTGCGACGGGATGTTCAGCAGACCCTTTTGCGTGTCGATGCCGGTGGCGGCGAGCTGGATCTGGGCGCCGAGCAGGCTGCCGGAGAGGTTGATGGTGAAGACGGCCCCGAGAGCCGTGTACCGGGGAAGGGACGGGTTCTGGGGCGTCACGCAGTGGGTGAAGGCGCGGACCACGTCGAGTGCAGTGTAGTAGCTGGCGGGCATGGACAGCGGCAGCGCCGAGCTGAAGCCCATGAACTGCGACGGGGTGGAGTCGTGGAGGGAGGCCAGCACGATGCACCCGTCCTCTGCCCGGCGGCGAGCATGCTCCCAAGCCTTCCGGCCCAGCTCAGTATCGACGGTACCGCCCACGCGACCGTCCGGCTGCTGGCGTGCCGTGAGCCACGTGTTAACGGCCACGCTCGTGCTGGCCTCGAGGCTGTGGGCCCCGTTGTTTCTGTAGCACGCATTCAGCGTGTTGAGCAGGGTTGTGGTCGAGACTTGGGCTGAGGGATTGGGCCGGTCCACGCGCGAGTTCATCGAGTACATGGACATCCGCGAGCTGTTGACGAAGCTCATGATGGCGACGGCACCTGCGGGCGAGGCCCTTCAGCGAGCAGGCGCGATCTTCTATCAGGGAGGCACGCCCCGGAAGGCAGGTGCGATGGGGCGATGGGGCAACGAGGGTGCGAGGGATGGGAGGAGCGGAGGAGCGAGCGGTGTTTCTCAGCCAGGACGCACGGGACGAGCACTTCATCCAAAGAAATGGGGGACGGTATCAAACGACTGTGAGAAGGAAATAGCGAGCGAGGCACAGGCAAAGCACCGGGGGAGGTGAGAGCGCATGGAATGGAGTGGTGAGCGGTGCACAGCAGTAGGCCAACAAACATTACCACCCCTCGACAGCCGTTGTAGATTACGCATAAATTACCTTGGCGGTGATGGTGGGCAGCCAGGCTGGCGGTGGATCGGCCGACTGAGACAGCCCCTATTCGAAAGAGGGCGAGCGTGCGACCGGAGCAATAATGGCCAGAGGAAGAACCACCCGCGGCGGTGTGCCTATCCATCGCTCCGACCGCAAAAGTCCATCTTCCCTCCCCTCTCGAGCCTGGCCTGTCTGGGGCCGGGATGGGGGGGAAGGGAGGCGGTAGATCGCGAGCCACAACAAAATGAGGGCACATCGAAATCTCCACCCTCGAAAGCGACCTTCTGCTCGAGACCACGGTGCAATTGGCAGCGTGTCGGACAAGTGGTTGACGTCACGAGCCCCTGCTCATGCTCGATGCATTGCTGAGCGGCCGAAAGCGGCCGGCTTCCGGCGTTCCAATATTTCTTCCACGGCCTTCCTCTGCTGCCGTGAGGTGCTCTCTATGTGGTAGCAGAGCCCCGCACAGCCTCAATCCAGGTGCGCTGGAACATGGTCGCTGTTGCTCGGACGACCACCAGCGCTGCCACACGTCGAGAATCAATGATGAATAACCCAACCGGTCCATCGGCGACAGGACCGTCGTGTTCCATGCATGACGACGCTCTCTGATCTACCCCGGACTATCCAGCCCTGCCATCTTAGCCATCCTGGATCGCCTCCGATAAATATCGAAAGCTTGGCACCAGTCACGCTCGAAGCCCTCCAGAAGTCCCTCCAGAGGTCCCTTGCGCCTCAGGACGCCCGCTCTGGACGCCTTTCGGATGTCGTGGGAGCCTTTTCCATGTCTACGAGAGGCATCGAAGATCAGGCCTTGAGCGGCTTGGGCCCATCGTGTTACCGTCCCGCCACCCATCGACAAGTCAGCTTTTTGCGCCGCATCATCAATAAGCGCATTGCGCGACTGGCTCCAGGGGCGTTGAGTGGAGCCAATATAATACGGTATTGAAAGGGTCTATTTTTGCTCCCCCTGAGGCGAGGAGACGCCGCTAGTGCCAGTTAGACGTACCCTCAACGCCCATGTCGGGTTGTCCTGGCGCATCGTTTTGCGTGAAGCCTGACCTCCCATTGCCATTTTCCATCCAGCGGCCGTCATCCGCCTCCTCCCCCTCCCCCTCCCCCTCCTCCTCCTCCTCCTCCTTCTCCTATTCTTTCGTTTGTGATCAATCCCACGCTCGCTGCTACTTCCAACATCTTTCCCGGGGATCGCTCCGTGTGTCGTTTCGCCCCGTCCGTCCCATTGCATTCCAGACGGACCCATCCGTTGAATAGCCCAACACACATCACTTGGTCAGCGACAACCACCGTTGGCTGCTCTGACAGTCTGTCTTTCCCTGACGTTCACACTCGCTCAGCGCTCCCGCGGGGACGCGTTCATCGACCATGGCGTCTTTCGGGGGTACGATCCCGTCCTACGCAAACCCGTCTCTCCCATCGCTCCCACAGCATCTTCAAAGCGACACCCACCTCACCGCACACCTGGCGAGCCGCTTCCATGCCCATCTCCCGACATCCACACTCTCCTCGCATGCCGTCATTTCGCTGAACACATATACCGACTCGGCCCGGGGCACCGAAGGAGGGAAAGATGGAAGTGCACAGCAGGCCGCCGAAGACCAGGCCCAGCGCGCCTTCACGCGTCTCGGGCTGCGCTCCGAAGACCAGGCCATTGTGTTCCTGTACGTATCCTCGCATTCCGACCCATCCGTCCATGTGGTTGTGATGAAAGCTGACCTCGCAGGGGCGAACCGGGATCGGGAAAGACCACCATCCGCGGCCACGCCCTTCGTGCCTTCCTCTCCTACTCGGCCACGCCGCTCTCCAAGAAGATTGAGCACGCCAACTTTGTCTTCGAGGCCTTCACATCCACCAAGACCACAACCACCCCCGTAGCCTCCAAGGCAGGTCTGCTGCTCGAGCTCCAGTACAACACGTCGACATCCAACCATGCGACGCTGCTGGGCGCCCAATTCCTGGCCCATCGTCTGGAGCGCAGTCGGCTGGCGTGCGTCCCGACCGGGGAACGCAACTACCACGTCTTGTACTACCTCCTCTCCGGCACAAGTCTGGCTGAAAAGCGCCACTTGAGCCTCGACATGGTCGGCGGCGATGCACCTGGAAACCGTGCCTCGCTCACCTCCAACAAGCGATGGCGCTATCTCGGTCATCCTACACAGCTCAAGGTCGGCATCGACGATGGCAAGGGCTTCCAGAACTTCAAGACGGCGCTCCGCAAGCTCGAGTTCTCCAAGCAGGACATTGCCGGTATCTGCGAGGTCATGGCCACCATCCTCCACATCGGCCAACTGGAGTTCGAGACGGGTCAATCCACGACACCTGCCGCCGACGACAGCGGCGGCTACTCTCACGAGGGCGGCGAGTCCATCACCATGGTGAAGAACAAGGACAGTCTCGAGCCCATTGCCCGCTTTCTGGGCATTTCCATTGCCTCGCTGGAGCAGGTTTTGCAGCACAAGACAAAGTATCTGTACCGTGAGCGAGTCACGGTGATGGTTGATCCCAAGGGAGCTCGTGCCCAGGCGGATGAGATGGCTCGCACGCTGTACACATTGCTTGTTGCCTATGTGATGGAGCAGATCAATTCCAGGATATCCGTCACGCCCGATCAGGTCGCCAACACCGTGTCCCTGGTCGATTTCCCCGGCTTCTCCATCTCTTCCGGGACCGGATCGGGACTGGACCAGCTGCTCAACAACGCCGCCAACGAATCTCTCTTCAACTTCTGTCAGCAGAGTTTCTTTGGCCGACAGGTTCAAGAGATGGAAGCCGAGGACGTCAGCGTTCCTCAATTGGAGTACTGGGACAATTCCGAAGCCAAGACGGGTCTGCTCAAGTCTGGCAACGGACTCCTGAGCATTCTCGATGATCAGACCCGCCGTGGTAAGACGGATATGCAGTTCTTGGAAGCCCTACGCAAGCGTTTCGATGGCAAGAGCAATGCCATCTTGCCAGGGAGTTTGACCGTCGTCCAGCCTGGCAGCAACTTCCCCACCCCCAACACCTCGGCATCCTTCACCGTTCGTCATTTTGCGGGAGACGTCGACTACTCTGTCGAAAACCTCATCGAAGAGAATGCCGAAACCATCTCGGCCGACATGATCAACCTCTTCACCAACGCCCGCAGCTCTTTCGTCCAAGAGTTGTTTGGCCAGGACGTGTTCAAGAAGGTTGGGCATCCAAAGGAAAGGACGGCCATTATATCCGCCACCGTCAGTTCCAAGCCTTCGCGAATGCCCAGTATGGCAAAGCGCAAGGGTGACAAGAGTGGTCGATTTGGCCGTCCGGTAAATGTGTTCGATGAAGATGCGATAAGCGAGGTGGAGAGCACCGTGTCCGGGTCCAGGAAGGGTGACTCGGCGAAACAGCAAGGTGCTGCCGGTCAATTCCTCAGCTCTCTCAAGACGATCGACTCCTCGCTTCGCAAAGCCAATCCTTACTTCGTCATATGTTTGAAGCCGAACGACCGAAGAATCGCCAACCAATTCGACAGCAAATGCGTGAGGACACAGGTGCAGTCTATGGGGATTGCCGAAATCAGCCAACGTCTCCGTGTAGCCGACTTCAGCATCTTCCTCCCCTTCGCCGAATTCCTCGGTCTTGCCGAGACCAGTTCCGTCGTGGTTGGCAGTGAGAAGGAAAGAGCTGAATCGGTTCTGGACGAGAAGCCTTGGCGTGAGAACGAAGTGAGAGTGGGAGCGACGGGAGTGTTTCTGAGTGAACGGTGCTGGTTTGAAATAGCAAACGTGGCCAACATGTCTCCTCCGGCGCGTGCCATATCATCATCAGATGACAATCTCCTTGTCGGCGATGCATCCCGACAGTACGGCGATGCCAGGTCCGGTCTCCTGGCGCCCTCGGCAGGTGGCTATCACGATGACAAGAATGCCAGCTACTTCGGCAGCAAGGACATTGACGCACGATCCGAAGCGCCGTCTGGCATCACCAACAACGACATGTTTCACGGACTAGAGCAGCCAAAGATGGTTGACGAAAAGGCTGCGGAGAGCAAACTGGAGGAGATCGAGACCCAGCCGGTGTCCGGCAGCCGGAAGCGGTGGCTGTTCCTGGTCTACGCCCTCACATTCTGGATTCCGGACATCTTGATTAGAGGGATTGGAAGAATCAAGCGAAAGGACGTTCGCATTGCCTGGCGAGAAAAGCTGGCCATCAACATGCTCATCTGGCTGAGTTGTTGTTTCCTCGTCTTTCTCATGATTGGTTTCCCTATGCTCATCTGTCCCACTCAGCACGTATTCTCGACGGCGGAGCTGACCTCCTTCAACGGCAAAAATGGCCACAGCATGTATGTCGGCATACGAGGTGTCGTCTACGACCTGGGCAGCTTTATTCCGCATCATTATCCGCAAATCATCCCGCAAAAGAGCCTGGAGAAATACGCCGGACAGGATGCGACCAACCTGTTCCCCGTGCAGGTCTCCGCGCTCTGCAATGGTGTCGACGGCTCGATCAACGATGCTGTGCAGCTCAACTACAAGGACACCAATTACACAAACTCGAACAACCTCGTCAGTTCTACGGACAACAATGCAAAGTTCCATGACTTCCGATGGTTCCGCAATGACTCACGTCCGGACTGGTGGTATGAGCAGCAAGTCTTCCTCAAGGCAAACTACATGAAGGGCCGTGTTGGCTACAGCCCCCAATACCTCAAGACGCTTGCGGGCAAGGGCAATGCGATCGCGTACATGGACAACAAGGTGTATGACTTCACGTCCTATGTACCCGGCGGTCGTCCAACCACGCCCAAAGAGGATGGCAGCTCGTCACTCCCGAGCGACATCAATACCAACTTCATGGACAATTCCGTTGTCGACATTTTCCGAGTTCAAGCCGGGAAGGACGTCAAGAAGTACTGGGACGGGCTTAGCCTAAGCAAAACCGTGAAGAACAACATGCGCGTATGTCTTGAAAACCTCTTCTACGTCGGCGATCTCGACACCAGAGGCTCCGCCCGATGCCTGTTCGCCAAGTACTTCCTCCTGGCAATCTCGATCCTCCTTGCCAGTGTGATTGGTTTCAAGTTCCTTGCTGCGCTGCAATTCGGCAGGAAAAGTTTGCCGGAGAACATCGACAAGTTCATCATCTGTACCATTCCTGCGTACACGGAAGACGAGGATTCCCTGCGACGTGCTATCGACTCTGCTGCTCGGATGAAGTACGATGACAAGCGCAAGCTTCTCGTCATTGTCTGCGACGGTATGATTATCGGCCAAGGCAACGACAAGCCCACCCCCCGCATCGTGCTGGACATTCTCGGTGTTCCGGAGACGACCGACCCCGATCCGCTCAGCTTCGAGAGTTTGGGTGAGGGTCAGAAGCAGCACAACATGGGCAAGTGCTACTCCGGCCTGTACGAAGTTCAGGGGCATATTGTGCCATTCCTGGTGGTGGTCAAGGTCGGCAAACCTTCGGAAGTCTCCAAGCCTGGTAATCGAGGAAAGCGTGATTCTCAGATGGTTCTGATGAGGTTCTTGAACCGTGTTCACTACAACCTTCCCATGAGCCCGCTCGAACTCGAGATGCATCACCAGATCCGCAACATCATCGGCGTCAATCCGACCTTCTACGAATTCCTGCTGCAGATTGACGCTGACACCGTCGTCGGCGACGATTCGGCTACTCGCTTTGTTGCTGCTTTCCTCCACGACACTCGCCTGATCGGCGTCTGCGGAGAGACATCGCTGACGAACGCCAAATCTTCCTTCGTCACCATGATGCAGGTGTATGAATACTTCATCTCCCACAACCTGACCAAGGCCTTTGAGAGCTTGTTTGGTTCCGTGACCTGTCTTCCGGGTTGTTTCACCATGTACCGCATCCGCGCTGCTGAGACTGGCAAGCCTCTCTTCGTGAGCAAGGAGGTCATTGAAGCCTATCAGGAGGTCCGCGTCGACACTCTTCACATGAAGAATCTCCTACATCTCGGAGAGGATCGATACCTGACAACGTTGCTGCTCAAATTCCACTCCAAGTACAAGACCAAGTACCTGCATCGCGCAAAAGCCTGGACCATTGCTCCCGACAGTTTCTCCATCTTCATGTCCCAACGTCGTCGTTGGATCAACTCCACGGTCCACAATCTCCTCGAACTGATCCCACTCCAACAGCTCTGCGGTTTCTGCTGCTTCAGCATGCGCTTCGTCGTCTTCTTGGACTTGATCTCGACGGTTGTGATGCCTGTCACCGTGGTCTACATCGGCTATCTGATCTACCTCCTCGTGGCGACACCCGACGTCATTCCCATCACGGCCTTCATTCTCCTCGGCGCCATCTACGGCCTTCAGGCCATCATCTTCATCATCCGGCGCAAGTGGGAAATGATTGGCTGGATGATCATCTATATCCTCGCCACGCCCATCTTCTCCTTTGGTCTGCCGCTGTATTCTTTCTGGTACATGGACGACTTCTCCTGGGGTAACACGCGTGTGGTAACGGGCGAGAAGGGCCTGAAGGTCATCGTTTCCGACGAAGGCAAGTTCGATCCTGCCAGCATTCCCAAGAAGAAGTGGGACGAGTACCAGGCCGAGATGTGGGAGCAGCACACGATACGCGACGACCGCTCCGAGATGTCGGGCATCTCGTACGGTACGAAGCGTTTCTACACCGGCTCCGTTGCCGGGTCCGAGTACGGCCAGATGCCGCCGTCGCGCCCCATGTCCCATCTCAACCTCCCTCGGTTCGACAACGGCTCCCGCATGAGCGCTGCCCAAAGCGGCTATGGTGGCTACGATAACATGGAGATGGCCAACCTCAATCTGCCCAGCGACGACACGATCCTGGCCGAGATTCGCGACATCCTCGCCACTTCGGATCTCATGAACATCACCAAGAAGGCGGTCAAGACGGAGCTGGAGAGGAGGTATGTATCCCTTGGCAGACATTCGTCGACACGGTGGCTAATCACATGTGCAGGTTCGGAGTGGACCTCACCCTCAAGCGAGCCTTCATCAGCAGCGCCGTCGAATCGATGCTCGTCGGCCACCAATGATCAACGGCATCCATGTTCCCTAAGCATCACGATCTAAACGGCATACGAAAAGTCCTCGCTCTTCTCATTTATGGCTTCTGCACACCACGTTACCTTTTTCGCTGAGCGGACTGGGGAAGGTATCCTGTCTATATAACCACTACTTAATCATCGCACTGCATCCCGCAAGCATCGCATTCCTTTTGGGCTCTCCTTGATGAGCAAGGTCTCGGGCGTCTTTCATGGGCTGTTGGGTACAAGAGGGAGCATTCATTTGGTTTTTGTCTCTTTGGGAAGCTTCGGCTTCGACTTGATTCTGCATCCATCGTCGCTGCATGATGATGGGTGTCACGGGTAGAGGGGCTGGATGTTGGGGATTTGCATAGTAATAATCGAGTGCGCATTCGCATTGATGCATGCATGACGTGCCAGTTCCGGGCGGGGTGAAATGCCGCTGCTATCCATGGCTCGGATAGCGACACGTGACGACGGAGGACACGAGCTGTCCAGGGTCGCAGCCGACAAGGATTGGCGTCTTGGCGTGGACCGCCCGCAGGAACGACCCCGCCAACCCAAACCTCACCAAGAGGGTCGAATTTCGTTTCACGGTTGTGTGCGTTTGCCACGAGCCGCCCCATTCTCGCCTGGTTCGCTTCTTTTCTGAAGGCTGCCGGTCCCATGGTCCATAGTCTGCCCTCTCCTGCCGTTGATTAATCACACAGCTGCGCCTCTCTTGCTGTGACTCTTGCGTTCCTGCGCGCCATTCCATCTCCACCTCCACCTCCACCTCCGTCTCCATCCCCATCTGCCTGACCCCAACCCCGCTACCGGCGTCGGGTACCTTGTAATCCACACACACACACACACACACACACAATGCCGCCAAAAAAGAAAGGCGGCAAAAAGGCCCAGGACGACTGGGAGGCCGACCTCGGCGAGACGGTCACGCCGCAGGGCAATGGTTCCGAAGAGCCCAAGGCCGAGGAGCCTGCTGCCGAGGGGGAGAGCGTGGGCGGCGGTCTCATGGCTGCCATCCAGCGCCGAGGCAAGAAGAAGGGGAAAAAGGGCGCCGACCAGGATTTCGTAGAGGGCGAAGACCCCACCGCGGCTGCGGATGCGGGTGCGGGTGCGAATGGCACTGGCCATGAGCTCGCGTCAAAGGCACCCGAGGAGGCGAATTTCGATGAGGACGATGTCTTCGCTGGCAATTACAAACCCAAGGAGAAGGCGGCGGGAGAGAAGAAGGAGGAGGAGAAGGCGGCGGAAACGGAGGAGACCGGCAGGGTGAAGACCAAGGCGGAGAAGGAAAAGGAGAAGAAGGAGAAGGAGAAGCAGCGGAAGAAGGAGTTGGTATGCTGACATGCTCGCTCAATTCGCATCGCACGATTCTCCGCTGACACATTTCCAGGCCGCGAAGAAGAAAGCCAGTGGCCCCGCAAAGACTCCAGCCCCAAAGCCCGCCGAAACCGCCGCCGCCGCCTCCTCTGCCTCCACGCCCGCAGCTTCTGCTCCCGCCGCCGGCGCCGCCGGCAAAAAGAAGAAGATCAACCCTGCCCTCGCCGCCCTGCAAAAACAACAAGAGGAGAGGAGACTGCGAGAAGAGGAGCTGGCTCGCGCCAATGCCGAGGAGAAGGCGAGGATAGAGGAGGAGGAGCGGCTGGCCGCAGAAGAAGAGAAGCGGAAGGCCGAGGCCAAGGCGCTCAAGAAGCAGAAGGAAAAGGAAAAGATTGAGCAGCTCAAGAAGGAGGGCAAGTATCTCACCAAGGCGCAGAAGGAAGCCAAGGCTCGCAATGAGCTGCGCCTGAAGCAGATGCTCGACAGCGGTGGTGCCAAGGTGGAAGCGCTCGGCGAGACGGTGACCGAGAAGAAGAAGCCGACCTACGACAACCGCAAGAAGAAGCGCACCCAGATCGAGCAGCAAAAGGAGAAGGAGGCGGAAGAGGCGGCGAAGAAGCTCGAAGAACTGCGGATAGCCGAGGAGCAGGCCGCTGCTGCTGCTGAAGCTGAGGCGCAAAAGGCACGCGAGGAGGCCGAGGCGAAGAAGGGCGAGGAGGAAGAGTCCGATGAAGACTGGGAAGCCCAGGCGGATGCTATGGAGGGCGTCAAGGACAGTTGGGATGCCGAGAGCGACGAGGAAGCGGAAAAGAAGCCTGCACCAAAGTCGGACGGAAAAGCTGCGCCTGCCGAATCATCCGAGGAGGACGAGGAGGAAGAGGACGACAGCGACAGCGACGAAGACTCGTCCGAGGAGGAGGAGGGCACAGCTGCACAAAAGGCCGAGGCTGCGCGCAAGGCGGCCGCTGCGGAACGGAGGAAGAAACAGCACGAGGAAGCCCTGGCTGCGCGTTCAAAAGATAACCTCCGGTCGCCCATTTGCTGTATTCTCGGTCACGTCGATACCGGAAAAACCAAGCTTCTCGACAAGATTCGTCAGACAAACGTCCAGGAAGGCGAGGCTGGTGGTATCACTCAGCAGATTGGCGCCACCTTCTTCCCCCGTGACGCTCTCTTGAAGAAGACGGCCGTCGTAAACAAGGACGACTCATTCAACCTGAACGTCCCCGGTCTGCTGGTTATCGATACGCCCGGTCACGAGTCTTTCACAAATCTGCGATCGCGTGGTTCTTCTCTCTGCAACATCGCCATTCTCGTTGTCGACATTATGCACGGTCTCGAGCCCCAGACGCTCGAGTCGATGAGGCTGCTACGAGAAAAGCGGACGCCATTCATCGTGGCTCTCAACAAGATCGATCGTCTGCTCGACTGGAAGAAGATTGACAACAACGGGTTCGAGGACAGTTTCAATCTCCAGAAAGACCGTGTCAAGAGCGAGTTTGAAGACCGATGGACCAAGGTCAAGACGGAGCTTGCGGAGCAGGGGTTCAACTCGGAGCTTTTCCACAAGAACAAGAACATGTCGAGATATGTGTCCGTCGTTCCAACGTCCGCACATACCGGTGAAGGTATCCCCGACATGATCAAGCTCATCATCAAGCTCACCCAAGAGCGCATGACGAACAACCTCATGTATCTGTCCGAAGTTGAATGCACGGTTCTGGAGGTCAAGGTCATTGAAGGTCTTGGCACGACCATCGACGTCATTCTCTCCAACGGTGTGCTGCACGAAGGCGACCGAATAGTACTATGTGGCAATCCGGAGCCTATAGCAACGAACGTGCGAGCGCTCCTGACACCAGCCGAGATGAAGGAATTGCGAGTGAAATCACAATACGTGCATAACAAGGAGGTGAAGGCTGCCATGGGTATCAAGATCGCCGCCGACGGTCTCGATCAGGCCATTGCTGGTTCCCGCTTGCTCGTCGTCGGCCCTGATGACGACGAGGAAGACCTCATGGACGAGGTCATGGCCGATCTCGCCCACCTGCTCAGCAAAGTCTCAAAGACCGGTCGCGGTGTTTCCGTTCAAGCCTCCACTCTCGGATCTCTCGAGGCCCTGCTCGAATTCCTGCGTGTCTCCAAGATTCCCGTCGCCACCATCTCCATCGGCCCCGTATTCAAAAAGGATGTCCTCCGCGCCGGTATCATGCTCGAAAAGGCCAAAGAGTTTGCCGTCATGCTGTGTTTCGACGTCAAAGTCGACAAGGATGCGCGGGCGTACGCCGACGAAATCGGTGTCAAAATCTTCGAGGCCGACATCATCTATCATCTCTTCGACAAGTTTACCACACATATGAAGCAGCTTGAGGAACAAAAGAAGGAAGACAGCAAGATGTTGGCCGTATTCCCTTGCATACTGAAGCCCATTGCCGTCTTCAACAAGAAGGATCCCATCGTGCTGGGTGTGGACGTTGTGGAGGGTAGTTTGAAGTTGACAACGCCGCTGGCCGTCATCAAAAAGAACCCGGTTACCGGGGTAAAGGAAATCATCTCACTGGGCAGAGTGTAAGCTTCATCCCCCGCATCCATCCATCTCCCCCGTCGTGTCCGGAGAAGAGGCTAACCGTCCATGGCAGAACATCCATCGAGCGCGAACACAAACAGATACAGGTCTGCAAACGCGGGCAGCCGTCCGTAGCCGTCAAGATCGAAGGCCCCAATCAGCCCCTCTACGGCCGCCAGGTCGAGGAAAAGGATACGGTGTACTCGCAGATCTCGCGGGCTTCCATCGATACGCTGAAGAATTATTTTAGGAGCGATGTTAGCAATGATGAGTGGTTGTTGCTCAAGAGTCTGAAGAAGGACTTTGATATCATGTGAGGTGGTGCGAATGCGTGGGTGCGTGGCGGTGTTGTGGTGGAGGAGACGAGATGAGGATGGGAGTAAAAATAAGGGAAGGGGGGGGAAGTGGAGGTGTGTATGATTTTCTAGAATGTATTCGTCGGTTCAATTTGGTTTTCTTTTTCTTTATTTTTTTTTTACTCGTGATGGATGCGATGCGATGCGATGCGATTTTGCAACCTAAAAATATCTTTGTTGGGGTTGGTTGGCAGGTGTTTTTCTTTTTTTTTCTGGGGCATCTGGTGTGGCGCTTTTTGGGGGTTTTTTTTTGTGATGGGGTATCTAGCTAGCTAGCTTGTTTACTCATCTATATATCTATCTGTTTGTCTGTTTGTCTAGCTGGCTGGTTGTTTCCCTTGGCTTTTGCGTTGTGTCGTTGTTGCTGTTGTGGTGTGAGAGCCATGGGAGAGGAGAAGAGAAGAGACGAATCTGTGTTTCCTTGGTTTCATCCCAGGATAGGAATCTATGCCCTTTGATTCTTAGGCTAGTGTCTCCTAGTGAGGGGTAGTGGCTTGTAGATGTCAAAGACCTGTGCGTGTGATATAGAGCTTTTCTGATTTAGTACCTTCTAACCTATCATTTGTATAACCAACCATCTACCTTCTGTTTACTATTTGACCTTCTATTTGACGGTCTGTTTCACATCCATGATGTTTTATATATACTGATAGTTGGATTATTCTTACCAACGCAACTTCACACAACTGCTTTCCAACTCTGGATTGGCGACCTACGTGTTGGAGAGATGGTAGTCGCCGGACTAGAGTATAATCCCTATGACGCAAACAACATGAGTTTCAGCTCTCCTTCTCACGACGCATTTCAAAGGTCGCCTTTTCCTCCCACTCAACAACAAGAACCACATCCCCCCCCCCTTTCTCATAAAAAGTCAGCAAAGCCGTTCACGGAAAGAAGAAGCACGATTCGAATCAAAAACTTCATACTCTACGACTCCACCACCACCCTGTCCCCAACATCCTGCCTAATCCCCGGCAACGTAATCTCCAACCCGGTCAACCCCCCTCTCATACGTACTTGACATCCCAAGCGACTCGAATCCGTCACCCCGTACGCGAGATCCAACATGTCGTTTTCCTTATCCGTGGGCGGGTCGAGGTTCCTGTACTGGGCTTCAGATGAGACGATGACATGGCACGTCGAGCACGCGCATTCGCCCTGACAAGCGCCTGCGTCTGCGTCAGCTGCCCGCCTCCCCGAGACGGTCGTGGATCAGGCAGGGGTCGCGGAATGCGTTGCGGAGGAGAGAGAGAGAGAGAGAGAGAGAGAGAGAGATGGATGGGTACCTTCGATTTCCAGGCCGGCGGTTTGGGCTACGGAGAGGATGGTTTCGTCCTTGGTGGCGGTGCAGGTTTTGATTGCGCCCGAGGGGAGGCGGAAATCCACCTTGTACCTGGGATGGGGGGATCGTTTCAGCTACGATTTCCTTTTTTTTTTTCCTCCTCCTCGACGATGGGTGTGGTGGTAGATGGGAGGTTACCTGGTGTTTGGTTCGGATGATGGGTTGGGTTCCTTCGACGGGGTTTGCGAGGTAGAGGGGGTGGAGAAGCGGTTGGAGAATGCTCTTGCACGATTGACGGATGCGAGGTTTTCTGGTGGTGAGGGAGGAATCGGTTTCGACGGGTATCTGATGGATGCTAGCTGTCGATGTAAACAAGCACGCATCATCATCATCATCGTCACCATGGCGCTTGAGATGGTGAGGAGTAGTAGTAGTAGTAGTAGTAGTAGTAGTAGTAGTACACGGGTCCGGGTCGAGAGGGGAGGGATGTGGAATGTGAAATGTGAAGCTTCCGTCCGTGTGATACGATATTCCACTCATCGCAACAGCCACGATCTGCCAACTGTATCTGCTCACAAAATCTCACATCCGCCATGACGAATCGACAGCTTCCCGAACACCAGCGTCATGATCTTGCCGATCGTCCGTCCGATCAAGAGTCTTGGGGTCAAGTGATCGGTGTTCTGGGCGTGAGGTTGACCAGTGAAAGGTCCGTGGCGCACAATTGAGCTGTCCTCTTGCACAGCGCCGCGTTACCATTGCCCGGGCTAAAGTTTGCGGGCTGGAGCTGTCTTCGCTATCACCCGAACCTGCATTGTTTTCATGTAATAGCACGGCATGCATAGAAGGTCATAGATATAAGAGAGGTTGCAGGGCTGGGCGGCTTTTCAGCGTTGCGAGGTGAACACCGCTGCGAGAGGAGCCGACCTTCAGCAATGTGGATTGTTCAGCGGTACAGGATAGGGGTGGTGTACGGCATGCGTGAAGCCTGGGTGACGAAAACGTTTGGAAACACGTTGAGCGTCCCAGATGTCCTGTGTCCTGTGCCCTGTGCCCTGCGTCGGAAGCCTTTGAAGTTTGGTACGTTATACCGCGAGCATCAGCTGAAGCTAAACGCCCCACATTCGGAAGAAAAAGTATGTTTTTACTTTTTTCTGTACCTTCGTGCGCATCTACCATCACATATCCCCCCCTCCCCCACAAACCACGCTCCCATGTCGCTCCTGGTCTTTCATATCTGTCACTGTCGTGTAAGCGTACCCTTGACCCCGTTGACCTCTGAGCACTTTTTTCATCCCTTTTTTTTTTAACCTCGATATCCATCAGAAAGAAAAATGGCAACCGTGAAGAAAAAAGCCTATGATATGTTCACGAAAAGTTCCATCCCGATGCTTTTCAAACAATATGCCGCAACCATGGACCCTACCCCCTACCAAGCCGCTGCACACGTATTCCCAATGAGAGTGAACAACCACGTTGCCGCAGACCTCATTGACTGGTACCTCCACCCTCCCCTCCAAAATCCCCCCCCTCGAACCAGTCCCCTGACGGGAGTGAAAACAATTCCAGGTCCAATGTACCCGAAGATCCGATATTCCAGCTCGCATTCCCACAGCCGGGCATGCTGCAGCCCAACGACCTCGAAGCCATGACGGCGGCAGCAGCATCCGGGGTCTCCAAAGCTGGCCTCCAGCACCTCGCGGAAGGGATCCGAGTGAAGATGAATCCGCACCCCGCGAACCAAAAAACGGAGAACGTGCCACGGATGGGCGAGAAGACGCTGGAGGGCATGCAGCACAAGTACCGAGAAACGACGTTGTTCTTTCCCTCCGAGGTAACATACATACATACATGCATACATACCCTATCCCCCCCCCCCCTTACCCGCCAAAAGCCAAAAGCCAGAAGCCAAACAATAGAGCTCCCCCCCCTTTTCTGACGAGCCTTCTCTCCCCCAGGGCCAATACTGCCACGCCTTCTGCACCTACTGCTTCCGCTGGGCGCAATTCACCTCGGTCGGCTCCTCGCAAACCTTCAAATCCAGCAACGCCCTGCAACTGCAATCCTACCTCCACCAGAACCCGCAGGTCAAAGACGTCCTCTTCACGGGCGGCGACCCCATGGTGATGCCCCCGCACGTCCTGCGCTCCTACCTCGAGCCCCTCTACGCCGGCGCCGACGCGCCCACGACGCTCGACACCATCCGCATCGGCTCCAAGTCGCTGGCCTGGTGGCCGTACAAGTACACGACGGACCCCGAGGCCAAGGAGACGCTGGCGCTGTTCGAGGACGTCGTCAGGGCGGGGAAGCAGCTCGCGTTCCAGGCGCATTTTAGCCATCCCAGGGAGCTGGAGCATCCCGAGGCGCAGAGGGCGGTGAGGAACATTCGCATGACGGGCGCGCAGATTCGGGGGCAGGCGCCGCTGATCCGGCATGTCAACGACGACGCCGGGGTTTGGCGCGACATGTGGAATCTGCAGACGAGGTTGGGCATCGTGCCTTATTACATGTGCGTGATGGAACCCCCCACTCCCTTCCCCCTCTTCCCTCCCGCGGTTCACATGCCTCTGGGGAAATCAGATCTATCCTTCTTACCATATCATTGCTGCAGGTTCGTCGAGCGCGACACGGGCGCTTCGCACTACTGGAACGTACCCCTTGGACGCGCGCATTCCATCTTCAGCTCCGCGTACCGCGGCCTCGCGGGCACCGCACGCACGGTGCGTGGACCGTCCATGTCGGCGTCGCCCGGTAAAGTGGGCGTGGTCGGCGTCGAGACGATTGCCGGGGAGAAGGTATTCGCGCTGCAGTTCTGGCAGGCGCGGGATCCTGCGTGGATAGGGAGAATCTTCTTTGCAAAGTATGATGACGAAGCCACGTGGTTGAGTGACCTGAAGCCGGCTTTTGGTGCCGAGGAATTCTTCTGGGAGGCGAGGTATCGGGAACTTGTCGAGATGGCGAAGGAGAAGTCTTCAGGGCAGATTGTGGATTAGACCTGCCGCCAGACACCGTCTAACCCCTATCAATACTAAGCAATGTGAACATCTCGACACCCTCTCTACATTCACTCACGTTCCAACACGAGCTACTTTGATCTTTGAAATTACCAAGTCTACCATGCTATAAATTATTCCGTCGCTATCGTCGTCATCCTCGTCAAAATCATGTCGGGTTCACAGCTTCAACCTCTTCAGTCGTGGCCTCGGTTTCCTTGGCTCCTTCCTCCTCGACTTTCTCTCCTTCGCTATCCTTTACCTCCTTCTTCGACTCTGCCTTTTCCAACTGCTGCTCTTGTTCTTCGGCCTTGAGCTTCGCCAGTTCCTCCTTCTCCGCATCGAAGAACAAGCTCTCCCTCTTCACCTCTCCGTTTCCCCCCTCCCCTACATCGCCTTCTGTTCCTTCTCCAACCTTGTTCCTCTCCATCTCCGCCTCCACCGCCCCTCCTTCGACCATGGCTGGCGCGGTCCTCGCACTGCTGAGCGATTTGCTGAAATCCGCGCTCCCCTTGTCTCTTCTAAACTCCTCCGCTCTCTTGATATCACCCGGCGCTGGAGATGGTAGGGGAGTGGTAACAGGCGTCCCGGACGCTGATGCCGAGACACTTCTCGACGCAGCCCATCCTTTCTTCTTTTCGCTCGCCCAGGTGCCCCATGATGAAAGGTAGGCGCCAGCACGTGTGGATGCTGCTTGCAGATTTGCTTGGGTACCCGAAAGATCCGGTGCTTGTGATTTCCCTGCGGTCAACGTATCAGCGAGCTGGCACACATGCACGCTCTCCACTTCAACCCGAATCAGCAAAAGGGGAATGCAGACTCACACTTCCCACCGCTTGAGTGCTTTTCACTCGTCGGACTGGGCGGCTGACTCCCTTCCTT
Source organism: Corynespora olivacea (assembly GCA_019202945.1). NCBI lineage: Eukaryota > Fungi > Ascomycota > Dothideomycetes > Pleosporales > Corynesporascaceae > Corynespora > Corynespora olivacea. The sequence goes on from JAGQEM010000017.1 coordinate 166,679, forward strand.
CTCCTTCAACTCCTTCTCTCTTGCCACCCTGCTCTCTTCCTGCCTCTTTCTCTGTGCCTCCCGCATAGCCTCCATCTCCGCCCATAGGTTGTTGAAAGCGGACGAAACCTTCTTCTGACCAACGGCGAGTTGCTTCCCAATTGCTTCGCGCGACTGGTTTAACCGTTCATCAAGATGCATTTCTGCTACCTGCCTAAACGCCACGCAACAATCAGTACACAGATGCTCACAGCGATGATCTGAACGGAGGTGGGGTTGTTGGAGATTAGGCTGACGACGTGTTTTAGTCGTAGAAGGGAAACGGGAGGGTAGGAGAAGGGGGGGGGGGGGGTGTGTGACTTACTGTGCCAATCTTCTCTGCACGTCTTCGATGCTGAGACCCCCTGAGCAGGGGTGCTTGGGGTCGACGATGTCGAAAAGATGCGAGTCGGTGAATCTGTGCCATATGCGGAAGTTTTCCGTTCCCATCCAAGCATTTACAAAATCGTTGGAGAACTCTCCCGCCGGATCGCCCTCGAATTCTTCAATGATGACCTCCTTGTGCTGCCTCTTCTCCTGATACATCTTGTACTTGGTCGCGCTGAGCATGGCGAGAAGATATTCTTCAAACTGCATTCTTATGAATTCCTCGCTGCCAGCGTAGCCATGGTCTTTGGGCCGACCGGGGTTCGATTCGTCCCAGGTGTCGTTCACCGTTTGCGTGAGGAAGTCTATCCATCGCCGGTCAGGCGTGGAGAGGACCAAGGCATGGCGCAGGGAGGAAGAGGTGACGTTGACCGTGTGTTCGTCGAGGTTGATCAGGATGTCGCTGTATCGATCTCTCTGTTGAAGAAGGAGTGAGTTTGTGGAGCCGACGATGTAGGATCTTGTATCTTGGTCGGCGAGGATGTCGAGTTGTTGGAGGGGTGTGTAGGGTCCGAACAGAGACCCTCTGCCGAAGATTTGAAGTGGAAGGCCCATATAGGTGAGTACTGTGAGATGTCAGAATCCACCGGTTCGGTTGTGGAGTGGAGACTCGCATGAAGAGCGTTCAGAGGTCTTCAACGAAGTAGGCATGACGATGGTGGTCTCGCACGAATTGAATTTTGGATCAGCAGAATCTTGCAGATGGCGGATTAGGCCGGGTATCAACGAAATAATGGCAAATTGCATCATGCACAGCCGCTCGCAGTGGGAGCCAAAGAAGAGCATCTATTGGTCGACGTCAGCATCCTCCTTCGCCCATGTCCACCCAACTCATGAGATGCGACATACCTTTGGTTGAAGCAACGCACACTTGAACAGCACAAGCGTCTGCCACTTGAACTCGTGGATGAGCTCTCTCAGCGATATTCCTGCCCGCCATCAGCACCCATCCCAGACGTCCACGGCCTCGGTTTCCCGCGCTGCCACTCACCAAAATAGCCATCCCCCTCCCCCACGCCCTCGAAATTCTTGACCAACCCCCCCAGACTCTCCTGAAACCGCACCAAAATCTCCACGTCTCTGAAGTCCTTCTGCGCAAACCACGCGGCGGTCACGACGCCCAACTGCGCCTTGACCGCACCGAAGCATTGCGGGCTATCGCTCACGACGACGACGGCTTTTTGTACCGTACTTCGTGTGACTTCGGCCGGTCGGTCAATCAGCTGGGAGGAATCGAGTTGGCGCGTACAGGAGATGCCGAAGAGGGAAGAGGCGGGCGTGGTGGGGGTCGCGGCGCGACGAAGTGTAAAGTAGGAGTAGTCTTCCGTGGATCTTGAAGGGTGTCAGGAGGGGGTAGGAGTGGGAGGGAGGGGAATTTACGCATGCGCGCCGTCGCTCAGGGCCATGAAGGGAAGCAGTGACCAGTCATTGTCGATGGCTGGATCGGTTCCTTCTTCCACACCAAGCCACTGCTCAATCTCAGGACCTCTGCGAACTCGTCAGCGACCCATTCATTTCCCCCCCCCCCATCCTCTGTTCCTTATTCCCTATTCCCCATTCTCTCTTCCCTCCCCTGCACCCCACACCCCCTTCACGATCCACCGCTCAGCGCCTTCCTACTCCTCACGCGCACACCTACCTCGCATGGTGGAAATCCACGACGCACACAATCGGTGTGAAGCCTGCCATCCTGTCGCTCGTATGCGCAACTGTGCCGTTTCGCTATCGCTATCGCTATCGCGGGCAGTTCTCCATGGAGGCAGCAAATATCGTATACTGTGTATGTATCCTCGTCGGGTTGCGAAGGTGAGAGTCGTCTTCGGAGTCGGGAGCTTGGTTGTTGTGGAGTTGTTGTCGCCGCCGCCCGTTGCGTGATGCGCGCAATGCCCAGGCTGGAGGTTCAGCCCTAACATCCGCTTAGCTGATCGGCGCAGGGGTCCAAAGTCCGTTGCGATGCCCGAGTCCCTTCCAGCTGGGGGAAACAACACCATGTATGCCCTTGCTGCCGGTAGGAACGGTTGCGTAGCCAAGCCGGTCAGCCCTTGGGAACCATCTTTACTTCATGAGCCCTACCGGCACGGAGAAATGGACTTGGCATCGTTTCTACGCATTCATAACACACGACCATGGGTTGAACAGAAACGAGGTAGGTTTTCAAAGGTAGCCCGAGAGAACATCACATGCCCATCCATCCCATTTCTACCATTTCCCGTACCAGTCGCTTTGAGCATTACAGCGCTGGCCACCCCACAAGCTGCTCGCCCCCCCGTCTTCCCCCCCACACACTACGCCAGGTCCACCCACAACCGAGTACACCGCCGCCCACCCAAAAAAATCCAACCCCAACCTAGCACGTAAAATCGCCTTCTATCCGCATACATTTTCTCGGGGCAGAGATTAATCGAATGAAACGTGTCCAGTCTGCACCTGAGGGGTCAAGCATCTAGTTGACTCCTCGTAGAGATGATATAGATGGGTCGGATTAGCTGCCGCCGTTCTCCTCGGTGCCTTGAGCGGCTGCGTCTACGTTGTGGTAGTCGAGGATCTCGGAGTACCTGGGATCATGTCAGCCATGGCCATGGATGCGCCCATCGACTCCAACCCACATCATGATCTTCCATGTGTCTACCGGCAGGTCTGCGTCGTTGAATGACCAGTCAAACTTCTCCTCGGCAACCGGTTCATCGGTGGGGTCGTGGTACGGTGCGAGGTACGGATGGGCGAGTGCCTGCTCGGCCCGGACCCGCGACTTGGGATCGAACACCAGCATGTTCTCGAGGAGATCGATGGCTGCCAATGTCAGCTCCCGCACTCGAACCATGGACTGCATCTCGGCATACCGGCTGGCTCGGCGTTCTTGAACTTGTTCGCCAATGGCTGTCGTTCCCGCTTGGGAAGCGATTGAACGAATCTCAACGTCTACCAAAAGTCAGCCCGAGGAGTCGGCGAAGGAAGCGAAGGCGTACATTTTCGCTACAGATGGTCTGGATGACGTCGTCTGGCGGGGTGCCCAGAAGCTCTGTGATGATGGAAAACTGGTTGACATGATCCTTGCCGGGGAACAACGGCTTGCCCTCGAGCATCTCGGCGAAAATGCATCCCGCGCTCCAGACGTCCACCTCCACATCATACTTCTGCCAGGTAAGCATGATCTCCGGCGCGCGGTAGTATCGTGTCGAGACGTAGCCCGTCATCTGAGGGTCTTGTATACGCGCCAACCCGAAGTCGCAGATCTTGAGGTCGCAGTTCTCGTTCACCAAGATGTTGCTGGGCTTCAGATCACGATGCACCACGCCGGCGGAGTGGACATATTTCAGACCACGCTGCACGAGTCAGTGTGGCTCTTCCTCTTGCCGAAGGTCGCTACCCACCAGAATCTGGTACAAAAAGTACTGGATGAACTGCTTCTCGAGCGGCCGCGAGGTAAGCAGGCGGTGGAGATCGGTGCCGAGCAGTTCGGTGACAAAATAGCTTGGGCCATTAGTTCGAAGTCGCGGGCTGGTGGGGGAGTGACGCATACATGTCTTCCAGAGGCGAGATGAAGATGTCGCTCAAGCTGATCACCTGCCATCTGTCAGAGCCGGCCTTCACATGGTGTGGGGCGTCGGTATGCCCACATTCTCGTGCCTCAGATGCTTCAGGAGCTTCAATTCGCGGTAGGTACGCTTCGACAGGACGGGCGTGCTAAACGGTTTCATAATCTTCTTGATGGCCACGGCCTGGCTGGTGAGCTGGTCCTTTGCCGAGCTGCGAGGGTCAGTCCCGTTCCCATTCCCATCGCACCTCCCAAGCAGACGTACCAAACCAGACCGAATGCGCCCATACCCACGGGCTGCAGGTCGGTGTATCTGTGCGAAGTCAGCACACCGGCAGGCGCAATGTGGGGCAGCGCCGCACCTGCTTGTTATCTCGAACGTCGTGCCGAAAATCTGGGCGCGCACGAATTCAGCCATGGTCGAGGGTGAATATCTTTGGACTGCGACGGGCGCGGACGGGAGGGGGGTTGGAAGAGCAAAGATGGTGTTGTGGTGGGATGTCGCGGAGCAGGTTGTTCGCGATCGTGGCGGCAGCGGCTAGGCAGGGTAAGTGGCTGGATTGGATCGGTGAATGGCGCCGCGGATGATCTGGATACGCTTCGGAATCGTCAGAGGCAGCGGCGCAAAAGCACAACAAGCTGGAAAATTCACTGCTCGGGAGACAAGCGGCGGATGTTGTGGTCTTTTGTTGGTTGCCGTACCGCTCGGGAGGGGGATCAACAGTAGGGCCGAAGCGCAAGGATGACGGGCTCCTCAGGGTCGTGGCTCGAAAGAAGGTGTGGCGGGCGAAGATCGCTGCCAGGACAGGAGTCGCAGCAAATATCGGGATGAAGACAAGGTAGTGGCGGTTGATAGGAAGAAAAGGTGCAGAGGAGGGGGGGGGATTTGGAGGGCTGCTGGCCGTGCATTGAGCCCACCCGCAAAACCTGATGTATCCAGCGACCATTAGCGGACTACGTCATAACCGAGAAGACAATTCCCATGCTGCCCGTGCGCCGTGCACAAAGGAAGGCGGCTGCTGTTGGCTACCCTGGGTCTACTGTAGGGGGTGCTCTATCCAGCTTGTTTTCCGAGCTCTATCTTGTATAACCGTCTGCCTCTTCTTTTGCCGTGCCTGCTTGCTTTCCACCCGGTACCTGGTGCTTCTTTCCGTCCTTCTTCTTCCCAGCTGTGGCTGGTGCCATGGACGATCATCGAGCACCGTCCGTCCAACGTCCGTCATGTCCGTCATGTCCATCATGTCCATCATGCCTCCCTCTCGAAGAGACGGCTCTGCATGCCGGCAACTGAAGGGACAGGGGACTGGAGTAAAGCTGAGACGTTGAGATGACTAACCGATCCAAAAACATGCGAGACACGACACGCTGTACCTGATGCTGGCGTCGCCATGGGAATGCTCGGCGCGAAACGGCTGCAAACAGTTGCCAACAGCACGCGGTGGCGGTCACAGGATTTGCAGGCATGGCGGCCGGGAGTTGGCAAGGTGGCAGAGGACGGACGGCACACAACTGACAAGCTACCTACCTACCTACCACCGTTCTTCAGAGGGTCGGGCCAAGGGATCTCTGTTCTCGAAGAGGAGAGGCGCCATGGGACGCGATGGCGGGCCTCCGACAGGTGGAGTTTCTGGTGGGCGGCGACGGCTCGTAGGGCTGCGAGCTTGACGTCGTCGCAGTGTTTCTGGCTTCCTCACCCATCGATGGCATGGAGACGATGAGTCTGCCCCGCGGTGGTTTGACCAGGAGATGGGAACATTATCCGTGGTCGCATCGCGGCAATGCCAGTCCTTAAATTAGATGTTGGAGAGGCACTGCGCCATCCTCTCGCTGCGGCGGGCATGCACACAAGCCCTCTCTAGCCTGCTCTCGTACGCGGCGGAAATGGAAATGGAAATGGAGATGGAAATGGAAACGGAAACGGAAGCGGAATCTCAGCGACTGTGAGCGTGCACGTTGACAGTTGTGATTGTGGGTGTACTTGCGAGCGCAACTGGGCTCGGCGGCTGTTTGAGATGGGTGTGCTGCATGTGAGATGTATTATGCGCAACGGGCGGCCGACTCCCCCGTCCGTCCTCGAGCGAGTGAAGCCACACGGCCCACCAATGGCGGCGGCCCCCGTCTCAAGGCGCGAGAGAGACGGAGAGACGGAGAGACAGAGAGAGAGAGAGGTGAGGAGCCAAGTTGCTGGCTGTGTGCGTTTGGGCTTGTCCGTGTGCCTGCTGTCCTGCTGTCCTGCTGCCCTGCTGGTTTGGTCTGGTTTGGTCTGGTTTGGTCTGGTCTGGTCTGGTCTGGTCTGCTCTCGTTTGATCTACTTGTGGATGGGACCGGTACCCTTGCCGGGCTGCTACCACTCTTTGACGCCCTCATCAACATCTATCCGATCCAGCGTCAGCCGTCCATCGCCGCCATCCATCGCCCCCTGCCTCCCCGTGCCTACGCATCCCCAAGCCTGCGCTGCCCAGGCGAAACGAACAGAGGCAAAGTCGGGAAACGGTCGTGCTGCGCGCTTTGGCTTGATCTCCAGCTGAGCAGCAAGGCACACACCTGGCCGCACAGACCGTCAGTCGCTCCTTCCTGGGCCCCCGTCTTCACCCCGACCTGGGACCTGGACGAGCGACCTTCAACCTCGACAATCGACGACGAACGCCTCTCACGATCATCTTCTGTGGCCGGCCGCTGCCTCTCCCGTGCGCCTGAGTCGAGCCCCGCTGCTGCTGCTGCTGCTGCCGCCCGCCCGCCCGCCCGTCCGCGCCTGCGCCCGTGCCAGTGCCGCCCACCTCGCTGCACCCGCGCCCTGGGAACGCTGCCCGTCGTCGCCTTCCTCGCCGCTGCTTCGCCTGCTCCGGCTGCTTCTGTCGTTGTGGTTGCCACCGCCGCCGCCGCCGCCGCCGCTGCTGCTCGGGTCGAGCCGACGGAATCGTCGCCAGCACCCGCAGTCCACCTACGCCCGCACCTCCACCGTCCTGCGCCGTCACGCGGCGAACCCACGCCCACCGCTGTCTCGCCGTACCCTCGTGCTCGAAGCTTGCGTGCTGCCGCAGCGACGCGCCGAGCCCAGCGCTCTGCCTCTGTCCCTGCCCCGTCGCCCCCATCCCCCCCAGCGGCCGCGAGCCGCCACCAGCAGGCGCCATGGGTATCTGCATGAGCACAAACAACGACGACCTGGACCAGAAGAAGCGCAGCCAGGCCATCGACCGGAAACTCGAGGAAGACTCGCGACGGTTACGACGGGAATGCAAGATTCTCCTTCTGGGTAAGCAGCTGACTCGTCGCCCAGCCCGCCACGGCCCTGCTAACCCGCCCAACAGGCTCTGGGGAGAGCGGCAAGTCGACCATTGTCAAGCAGATGAAGATCATCCACCAGAACGGCTACACGCAGGAGGAGCTCGCCATGTATCGCCTCACGATATACAAGAACGTCATCGACTGCGCAAAAGCCCTGATCGGCGCCATGAGCCAGTTCGCCATCCAGTGCGAAGAACCCGGCAACGACGACTACTGCCAGTACATCCTCGACTACACCGTCGACCCAGATCCCGAGAGGCCGCTCGACACGAGGGTCGGCCAGGCCATCTCGTCCATATGGCGGGACTCGTGTGTGCTCAAGGTGCTCGAGCACTCGAGCGAGTTCTACCTCATGGATTCGGCCCCATAGTACGTGTCCACGCCCGCCTTCGCTGGAGGCCCTGCTGACCGTCGCAGCTTCTTTGACGAGGTCATGCGAATAGCCGACCCCAACTACATACCCATAGAATCGGACGTCCTGCGCGCGCGTACAAAAACGACGGGCATCTACGAGACAAGATTTGCCATGGGCCAATTGAGCATACAGTACGTGGTCCCGCCCGGGTCGATGCCTGCCTGGTCTCCTCGGCTAACGTGAAACTGCAGCATGTTCGACGTCGGCGGCCAACGGAGCGAGCGCAAGAAATGGATACATTGTTTCGAAAACGTCACATCCATCATCTTTTGCGTGGCGCTGAGCGAGTACGACCAGGTGCTGCTGGAGGAGAGCTCCCAGGTACGCGTCTTTGCCGACATCGCACGGTCGCGCTGCTAACGGCAACCAGAACCGAATGATGGAGAGCTTGGTCCTGTTCGACTCGGTCGTCAACAGCAGGTGGTTCATGAGAACGAGTATCATCCTTTTCCTGAACAAGGTCGATCTGTTCAAGGCGAAGCTTGCGCGCTCACCGCTGGGAAATTACTTCCCCGACTACTCGGGCGGCAACGACGTCAACCGCGCCGCAAAATACCTGCTCTGGAGATTTAACCAGGTCAATCGCGCGCACCTCAACCTCTACCCACAGTACCTCACCCCCCTCCCCTTTCTCGTACCTGCATGACGGACTAACGTTGGCAGTTTGACGCAAGCCACCGACACGTCGAATATCCGTCTCGTATTCGCCGCCGTCAAAGAGACAATTCTACAGAATGCGCTGAAAGATTCAGGCATTCTATGACCCGAGTTCTCCTTATACCAGACGAGGCCACACGTCGACCGCTGTGCATACCGCCCTGTCCCGCCTACCACATAATACACCACGCTTCACGACCTCATACTGGCCGCGCCACATCTGATGCACTTTTGGGTCACGATTCAGGAAGGGATACATCATTGCTCTCGTCATCTTGCAGAGCGTAGCATCGGAGTTTTTGGCGTTTGTCATAGCTGGCCACTTTAGTTTCCAAGCCTCGGTCTGCAACTATTACCCTACAGGTCGGTTGTTTTTTCCTCACGCCCATACCACCATTTCTTCTTTTTTTTGTTCTTTCACCATGTCAACCCCCATATCCCCCCATTGTTCATTTCCATAGGTCTGAGGAAAAGTTTGGTTCTGTGGGGGCACGCACTGTACGTCTCGAGGCCAATGCAGGTCTTTTGTGTTTGTGTCACTCGGGAGACGCGAGCTGCTGCTTTGGTTCACATTGCCGGTGGCGATTGTATGTTATAGTCTCTCTTTGGCCACTTTCCTATTTTCTCGAATAGTCCTGGTGGAAGGCGGTAGTTTGACGCCCAGTTTGGAGAACCACACCAACTAGGCAACGACTCACTCAGCCCTTTCAACGACCCGCAGCACGGACACGCTAGTAATATTGTCATCACATTCTTCGGACCCTTCTATACTTTTCAGTTGATAGGAGGAATTGGGCTACGAAAGCAGAACATGCACGGCTCTCCAAGGCCTTTGTGGATTCACGATTTGCAATTAGTTTCTGGGAGGGGGAACGGTCGAATCAGTTCGGCAACATCTTTTGGTCTGAACCCAGAGAGGCAGCACCTTTGTTCCAGCTACAGGGCGGAGTGTTTGGATCGAGTGCGAGGAGCTTTGGCTAGCTTTTGAACCCTTGTTTGGCAGGAAGCTTGCGCGCACGGGTGGGATAGAAGCTGATAGCTTGGGTTTAAGTGGACTATCCAAGATTGCACTTCAACTGTTCTCTGTCTTTGCTTCTACGCGTGATATCCGACCTCCGGTTCCGAAAGGAATAAACTTTTGATGTTGTGAATTACTTCAAGAGGGGAATGTAGCCGGGAGGCCACGCAATAGGCACATCAGACTGGATTCTCCGGATACATTGTGCCTCCTCGGAACCATTGGATGGACCCATTAAAAAAAAGGAGAAGGTTTCCTTTCCAACGTGCCGTACCCACGTCAGCGGTCTGTCCGCGAGTTCATGCACAAAGAGACGAATTTTGCGCATTTGAGCAGATCGCCATTATTGATCACTCCATCTACCTACACCTTACCTCCGCCTTACGCCGCGCACCTTGTATTAGCTTACTAGCTCTTGGGGGTGATCGGCAAAGAGTTGCTACTGTCGTCCTTCCAGCCCTGTCTGTTTCTTCGCGTACCGTACCTTGTTCGTCGCTCGTTGTATCTATTTTATTTGTATGCATTATTGGCGTACTTTACATCATCATCTTCATCATCATCGTCATCATCATCACCACCACTACCACTACCTTCATCATCATCATTATCATCATGACCATCATCATGATTTGATCGTCGCGAACGGCCGACCCCATTCGTGCAAAGCCCGAATATATGTGGTCTATAAAACGGGACTCATGCCCTATCACGTCGCGTCGTGGCGTATCAAGTTCAAACCCCATCGTCTCGTGTGCACGCCTCAGCGAAACATGCACACGACAGAGTTATCAGGCACGAGAAGAACAACCAAACCCCCATATCATCGACGATGACAACGTCCGACAACGACGTCACCGCCAACCAGAAAAATACCCCCCGACGGACGGACAGCCGGGGACATGCCTGAGCAGCGCATGCGGAGAAAAGGGGCGCGGGTGCGGGCGTCGCGTGCGCGCAGGCATTCGTAGAGTACTACCGTGTACATAAAACGGCGGGCTGCGCTTTCTCGCGTGAGATCGGCTCGGCAGGGTGGGTTCTGTACCACGCGCGTTCGGGGATGCAAAGTTCATCGAGTCCATGGAGCATCCCGTCGGGAGCATGTACAATACAATGATGATACCTGGGGCAACCCACCTAGCGCCATGTGGGCGGGAAGTTCGTTCGGGTATCCTTGCACGTACAATCGATTTTCTTGACTGTACATACGGTATTGTAGAGTAGGTAAGCGCGTCGTCGTGAGTGGCGGAGAGAGAGAGAGAGAGGCCGGCGGGCTGGGGGTTGTGTGGGCCTGAGCGTGTGGGAAACTTTGGGGGTGGGCCGACTGGTAGAGTAGATATCTTACTATGCGTTGTGTTGTATGGATGGGCTGGGCTGGTGAACTCGTGTTGGGCGGACGGGCAGTCGGTTGGCGGGCGGCGGGAGGGCCGGGGCGGGCGTCCGTGGTGCGGGATTGGGAAGCTGGGTGTGGCGAAGAGAGGGAGTTTACATACATGCTACCTACTACTGCTTGCTATCTAGGTACTGTGATGTGATGTGATGTGGTGTGATGTGATATGATGGGATGGGATGGAATGGAATGGAATGGGATGGGATGTGATTGATGGAGGTGAAAGTGCCAATGTTGCAGCCATTTGGTAACTTTGCTTTGGGGGGGGGGGGGGGTTGAGGTACGTACCTACACGTGTGTGACTACATGATGATTAGGTACTCGTTTCGCGCACAGAGAGATGCATGTTCCAACGTACCCGCCAAAGTCAACTCATCTCAACTCATCTCATCTCATGTCATCTCTTCCATCCTGTGTACCACGAGGGGGTTGGTCCCAACCTCATTAACCATCCATCCATCCATCCAGTAACGCGTCGGACCCGATAGATGCCCGCCAAGTCCGAGTCTCCAGACTGCGCATGGGAACAATAGATATCGACAACGCGTAGCGCGGCCGCAACCAATTTCGTACCACCCCTCTCATCCCCAGAATCCGCCAAACCCTTCAAAAAATTACAAATCCCACTGCCTCCCGAGCCGGCGCATTTGCCCTTTGTCGCTCAGTGCACGCCGTCCGTAAGATTTCCACACGATCGAGCACGTGGAAGGAACACAGGGTTCGCCTCTTCAGGAAGCGAGTGCGACGCGCCCCGTGCGGGAAAAAAAAAAGGACCCTGATGATCGGAAGATGGGCCGAGGTTGAAAAGGTAGGGAGATAAGCTCTCGATATGATAGATACCCCTGAGTGGCTTGAAACACCCCGAGGGTGTTTTGTGTTTTGGAGGGGTGAAGATTGGCGGTGTGGGATGGGGGTATGGGTAGGTGTATGGGTATGGGTTGGGCGCACGGTTGTGCGCGAACTGTCAAGAGATGGACGGGAGAGTGACATGCGCCCACATCCCCAGATGTACAAATCCCCAGATGTACAAAGGTACTAGAGAAACAGGCAAACATCACTATGGACAGGGCGAGAGATGCAAATCAGACTTTTTGCTATTGTAAGCTGGATCCCATGTTGGGTCCATTTTGAAATTTGGCCGTGAGTGCCCCGATTCCCCTAATCCATACTGAGACCCCAAGCCCACAGGATGGTTTTGTAGATATATAGTAGTAAGCCGAATTGAAAACACCCCCCTCCCCCTCAAAAAAGGTATCGTAAAAGATCATTCAAATGTCGCTGATGGCGATGTGGTCCTCGCTTAATCGTTCGGTATTGTATCGTGAGATGTAAACATTGCAGTTTGTTGATGTGTGCCATGTCGTGCGGTGCAGTTTCGGTTGTTGCTCGCTCGCTCGCTCGTAAAGACCGACACTTTTCCTCAATACTATCGTACTCGAACCCCGCGCACAAAGCTAGCAAAATTCCTCGCTGGTTTTTATTCGAACATCAAACCCGGTTGCTCAAGAAGCCGTGCTTCTCCACCTCCTTCATCGCTTGAGCATGCGTCGGGGGAGTCGCATACTTCGTGTTAAGCGACAAAAAGCTGCGAGGCGCCTGACCAGTGAGAGGTGAAGTGGCAAGTTCGTCGGCATTGGCAGTAGATGTCGTGATGGAAGCAGTACTGTCGGTGCTGCTGACGGAACTGACGGAGCTGTGGCGCGGTACAGTGGTTGGGCGGCTGGCAAGGTTGGAAAGAAACCCGTGAGCAGGGAGGTCGGACTGGGTGGCGGGTGATGAGGATTGAGTACCAACGACATGGCCGGACTGCTTGATCGGGACGTTGACAGTGAGAAAGGTCTTCGGGAAGGGGATGTGGTGGCGGGAGGGAGACATTGCGCCAGGGTGGGTGGTTTGGGTTGGTTTGGGGTGAAGGTGGTGTGTCGGTGGTAGAAGGGTTTTTTAACAAATGTGGGAGGACAAGAGGGTTTTATGCTTTCCAGAAGCAAGGAAGGATTTTGGAAGTGGGTTTTGTGGTCCCGTGGTTCAACTAGTGTGAGTCAAGTGACCTTGATGTATAAGGAGGAAATTGGTTGGGTGAGGTGCTGGTGGGTTGATAATCCAAGGCGGGCTATTTGAGCAATCCTTTATATGCTCCTAACCGGTCTGTGTGCTGCTCAGCATAAGAGGTCGAGTTACTTCAAACCAAGGCGGAAGTCGAAGCGGAGGCGCGGGATGTCGCAGCTGACCTTGTCTGCGCAATGTCGTGCACGCTTTTGGGATCGACGAGAAGGTTCCTGTGGGACGTGCTTGTATGTTTGGTGGCGACTAGTGTTGCGATGTCCACGTCCAAGAGGCTTGGAAGGTACAACGTGCTCTACGAAGTCGGTGGCCGTTGGTGGATGGTTGCTTGGCAGGTGTCGCTTTGGCGGGCCGCGCCTGATTCAGAGGTGTACTGTACTGTTTGATCGGCTTCTAGGCGCCTTGGACAGACAGGAGTTCCAGCGAGGTTTCCAGACGACGGGGCTCTATGGAATCTGGGCTTGGTGTTTTGGTGGTTTTGAATTGCTTGGTTAGTAGATCCTGACTTGGCGGGGTCGATCGCGCTATGTTTGGCGCGGCAGAGTGGGGAGTTGTTGATACACGAGAAACAAGACAAAGTAAGGACAAGAAGAGAGGGGCGGACAGATGGGATATATCTTGCTTTGGTGGGTGGGCAGACGGATAAGGCTCGGACAAAAGCAGGACTAGAAGCCAGTCTACGCACAGTAGTCGGCTTCGGGTGGTGTGAAAATAGCAGGGGGGAACGATTGCCGGGTCTAAGACTGAACACCACTGCAGAAGGAACGCACCCAAGGAGCAGAGAAATGGGGAAAACTGGAGAACTGGAATCCGGACCTTACCGCTCGACCCGCATCCTGAGGGTTTTTTTTGTGCAACTTCATGCAGGGAGATGTGGGTGCCCGCTAAGACACGCCGTAGGGGGGTGGGAGGTTAGCATAGCCGGCAGCACGTTCGGTGAGACGCAGCACTCTTTGGCTGCAGCCGATGGGGCGTCGAAGGATCCATCTCAGTTGGCCGGGCGCGAGGATCTTGCGTGCGAGTGCATTGCTTTCCACGACGCGCATGCACACCCCGGGGGGGTTTGTTGGTGGTCAAGATTATGCGGGGGGCAGCGGACATTCGCCCACGCCTCGTCCGGCTGATAAGCCGAGGGTAGCCTTGCAGCATGCACTTGGACTTGTGACGAGTATATATGCTGTGATGGCCTGGGCGACTGGCCGAGAGATGGTGGGGTTGTGGGATGGTGGAGATTTGCTTGTTGACATTTTGGCATCGTCAATCGACACAGCACCGCGTCACCTCGTCACCTGACCCTATCGATAAGATGCATTGATGTCCCGTGCCCTATCGTTTCGAGAAGGTGCCGGGTGAGACATGCGCCTCCCCGTTTCAGGCAGCCAAGGGAATCCGGCGATTGGTCAATGAGGCTATCGTCGCTGAAGCGCCACCTCTCTGGCTGTGCTGACAACGTTGACGGCGGCTCCCTTCGAGATAACTTCCTTCCTCTGCTCGGATTGCATCTTTGCGTGGTACAGCTACGTACAACGACGTCCTGCGGCGGGAAAGATTGCATCTATCAGCCCCTCCGTGGGATGCCTAGTTCGTCACGAGTTCAGACGCCCGCTTACCTTGCTCCACACTATCGGTCCCACTTCCCCTGGCCGCCATGTCACGGGTTTGTCGTAACGATGGAGCGTTTGGGCCGACCATCCTGGGCTCGTGCCGTGGGGGTTTCGACTTTACGCTGGTCTTTGAGGACAGCATTCTGGGCTTGCTGCCCCAGGCTGCCTTGCTGCTGCTGACGCCTGTGCGATTGGCTACGCTTCGCTGCCGACGAGACAAGGTCGCCAGAACCTCCCATCTGGGCTTCTTAAAGACGGCACTTGGCTGTTCTGCGACCTGGTGGACAGGGACAAATCTGATTATGCACAGGTCACGGCGTTTTGCTATGTCGCTTCGTCCATCGCCCTCCTGGCCATGTGGTGCGAAACCGAGACGTACAAGACAAGACTTTCGGTGGCCTCAGCCTCCCTCGAGTTCTTGGGATCGCTCGCCATCGTCGTGCTGTCTCGACTTGAGCACACCAGGGCCGTTCGACCCAGCCACCTGCTCCAGTTCTTCCTCCTGGTGCTGCTGTTGTGTGACGCGGTTCGCCTCCGAACTCTGTTTTTGATGGACTATCCTGTCTCGCTGGTCACTCCTGCCTCAATTAACACCTTCTTGACCGGACTCTTGCTACTGCTGGAGTCGCTCGATAAGCGAGAGCTCTTCATCTCAAACCAGAATGGCAAATTATCCCCAGAAGAGACTATCGGGTTGTTTGGCAAGAGGACGCTTTGGTTCCTCAATGGACTGTTTCGTGAAGGCTACCAGAAGATTCTCAAGCCTGCTGATCTCTTCGACATCGATGCAGATCTTGCCTCCAAGGAACGGACTGCTGCATTTCAGGCTGTCTGGGACAAGCAGGACAAATCCAAAAATGGAATATTGATACGAACCATTGTCAATGTCCTCCTGCCAGACTTCCTTGCCCCGGTTGTTCCCAGGCTTCTTCAAATGGCAACAAACTTGAGCCAACCATTTCTCATCACGGCCATGATGAAGTATATTCAGAATCGCAATGGTTCTGATTCTCAAAGCATTGGCTACGGTTTGATAGCTGCTTTTGCTTTGAATTACTCTCTTCTAGCTGTAGCTTCCAGCTGGTGTGCCCAGAGCGTAGCACGTTTCTCCACTAAACTGCGTGGCTGCTTGATCGCTCTCATTTACGAGAGATCGCTTCACACCACTTCCCAGGACGTGGACTTGGGCGCCGCAACAGTACTGATGTAAGACCGGATCTTCGACCAACAATTTCACGCTACTGAACGGAGTAGGAACGTCGATGTGGAGAAAGTAATCAACGGCTGTAAGCTGATGCATGAGGTTTGTGAAGCCTCTTGATGGCCGAACGCATTACAGTCAAGGCTGA
This sequence comes from Corynespora olivacea, assembly GCA_019202945.1. NCBI lineage: Eukaryota > Fungi > Ascomycota > Dothideomycetes > Pleosporales > Corynesporascaceae > Corynespora > Corynespora olivacea. The sequence continues at coordinate 182,395 of JAGQEM010000017.1, forward strand.
CCTTTTCTTCCAAGATTTGGGCGTCTATGATAAGCACTACTGTTGCACTCTACATTCTCTACACGCATCTTGGTATTCCATCGGTACCGATGTCGTATCGTCGACTGACCAGTTTCTAGGTGCTGCCTTTGTAGCTCCGCTCCTGACGATTCTAGGCTGCACTGCACTAGTCAACTGGGTCGGGAGGTTCATGAGAGCTCGTCAACTAGCATGGAGCGCGGCAACCCAGCGCCGTGTCACAACTATCTCGTACGTGGTAGGATGCATGAAGGGTATCAAGATGCTCGGTCTTTCCAACACAGTCTTTCGCATGCTCACCAACCTGCGAAAACTGGAGGTTGCGGCTCATAGGCATATCAGGATGATACTCGTATGGGTCCTCCTGATCTCGAACTCCATGTTCCAACTGGTTACGCTCTCGACATATGTGACATTCGCCATCATCAAGCTCACGAAAAATAACGGGACAGGGCTCGACTTCGACACACTGTACGGGTCTTTGTCGGCGTTAAAGCTGGTCACGACCCCATTTATGGTCGTTATGCAACTCATTCCTATGTTTCAATCGGCCATGACTTCACTTGAGCGGATGGAAACATTCCTCAAAGGCAAATGCAACTCTGTGGAGCGAGGAGACGCGTTGTCAGACTCACAAGGCATCGAACTCCGCCCAATCAAGAATGATCACTTGAAGCCTCCGAATGTGGCTATGGAGAATGCAAACTTCTTGGTCGGCGATCAGCATGTACTTTTCGATCTCACGGCTAATTTCCCACCTGGTTCATTTACCATGGTCATGGGACAGGTTGGGTCTGGCAAATCAGTCTTCCTGCGCTCCGTGGTGGGCGAAACAACGCTTCTCCGTGGCTCTTTCAACGCACCCAACTCTGGGATTGCGTTCTGTGACCAATCCATTTGGCTTGGCAATACAACAGTACGAGAAAACATAATCGGCGAGGACAAGTTCGACGAAACATGGTACAACAAAGTCCTCTGGAGCTGCAACCTCCTGCCGGATCTAGAGAAGATGAAGAAGGGAGACCAGTACTTTATTGGGTCGAAAGGTGTCTCCCTGTCGGGAGGTCAAAAGAATAGGATCTCACTCGCCCGAGCATTGTATTCCAGAAAGCCAATCTTGGTTATCGACGATATGCTTTCAGGCCTTGACAATACTACGGAGAAGCTGGTCTTCGATCGCGTCTTCGGCATCCACAGTATTCTGCGCAAGTCAAATGTGACGGTTATTCTCGCCACGCACGCGACATACTATGCCCGCTACGCTGATTGTATCATCTTACTGTCGGACGGTCGCATTGCTGAGGAGGGAACATATCGTGAACTATCTGAGCGGAAAGTCAGTTTTCACGTTCATGGTGGCACTAATGACCATGATATTCTGAGCACCGATCACATCGATTCGATTGACGAGAGTAAGAAAACGTCGGTAAAAGTAGCTTTGCCTTATACGGAGAGTATAGCTGAAGAAGTGGAAGACACAGACGACGCGACTCGGAACCTCGGAGACAGGAAAAGTTTGATGTTCTTCTTGAGAGCCGTTGGTACATTGCATGTTTCGCTCTATTGTGCTTTGGCTGTTTTATGCACAGTGGTTACTCAGGTCCAATGTGAGTTTTCAGAGCCGTAAACTCTTTGGCGGTACATACATGTACAGCCATCTTGCGAGAGACCTACAATATTCTTCTAGAGTGGTATTCGACCGCTCGCACTACTCAACTTGATTTCTGACCTATGCCTTCACAAGATTGCTAATAACTTTATAGACCTTTGGCTCAAGTGGTGGGCCGAATCTGGAGATACAAGCAAGCAAGCTGCTGTTCGTTACTTGTATCTCTTCGTCATTATCACAGTGATCAATGTCTTTGTCCTTTTCCTCAGCTTCTAGTAGGTATTCTTCACCTCATATCTAATATCTCTGATAGTGCCGATTAGTCACTTGACGCTGTGGTTTCTACCCAGAATCAGTCTCAATCTGCACGCTAGTCAGCTTAAATCACTAATGCGGTACGCCTTCATTCCGAATGCATTGGCACTCTTTAATGTTCCCGTATACTAAATCTCGTGGTAGGGCAAAGTTCTCATACATAGCCTCGACAGACATTGGCTCAATCACCAATCGCTTCTCACAAGATATTGTGTTAATAGATAACCAGCTACCCAACGCCTGGATCAACACTACATGGGGTATGACTACCACCTACTACTTTCCATCTACCAGCCCTCTAACTCTATCAGAAACCCTCCTCTTAGCTGCCGCCATCTCGATCATGATCATAGCTACCCCGCCTGTCGCTGCAACAATCCCTCTCCTCTCAGCAGCAGGCTACTGCGTCCAACGCGTCTACCTCCGCACCTCACGCCAAGTGCGGATGATGGATCTCGAAGCCAAAGCCCCACTCTGCACCCACTTTCTCGAAAGTCTTGCCGGCATAGTTACCGTGCGCGCTTTTGGGTGGGTCGATGCTTATCGCAAGAAAAATGATCGATTGTTGGATCAGAGTCAGGGCCCGTTTTATCTACTAGCTGCGATTCAAAACTGGTTGAACTTGGTGATGGAGTTGATGGTCGCGGGGCTTGTTACGGTCACGGTCGGGTTGGCCATCGGCTTGAGAGGTATTGATCCTGGATATCTGGGATTGGCGTTGGTCTCTGCTGTGAGTAGAGTATATGCATACATTGTTCCTCTAGCAGCTTGCCAAAATGTTCGCTAATGATAGTAGATGGATCTCGGTTTCAGCTTCAAGATGCTTATCATGTCTTGGACGGATCTAGAAACATGCCTTAGCGCCGTAACCCGTATACGACAGTTTGCCACCGTGCCATCGGAAGCCGGGGATATCGGTCAAGCGGATTCTCCAGAGTCTTGGCCAATACATGGCGCAGTAACGTTCAGAAATTTCGCTGCGAGTTATACGGACAACGGGAAGTCGGTGTTGAAGGACATCAATCTAAACATCAAAGCCGGCGAGAAGATTGGACTCTGCGGACGCACCGGAAGTGGGAAGAGTAGTCTTGTAGCTACACTCTTCGGCCTTCCCCATCAAAAGACTGGCAAAATTGCCATAGACGGCATTTCCATCGCTGATGTTTCATTATCAGTGCTCAGGTCGAAAGTCATCGCTCTGCCACAAGAAGCTTTCTTTGTCAGAGGCAGCGTGAGGGAGAATCTCTCGCCATGGCATGCTGGGGAGAAACGATTGCCAATCTCCGATGAGAAGATGAAAGATGCGTTACAGCAAGTTCAGCTTTGGGACAAGCTCAGCTCTGCAGCAGGTCATGTAGACTCCGCCCTTGACCTAAATCTCGACAATGTAGATAGTCTACTTTCCCAGGGCGAGAAACAACTTTTCTGCCTCGCGAGAGCGATCCTCATGGATGGAAAGATTGTTGTTTTGGATGAGGCGACGAGCAGGTAAGTTTTCCCCAGCCCAAGCCGCCTTCCCTCGATGAGCGATGGCTAACAGCTGGCCGTTTCAGCGTCGACGGACAAACGGACGCCCTTATGCAACGCGTTCTCCGCACTGCCTTCGCTTCCCGTACTGTCATCGCGGTCGCACACCGTCTCCATACCATCCTTGATTTCGACCGCGTTGTGGTCATGAATGCGGGGAGTATTGTTGAGGTTGGAGAGCCGAGGACGCTTATGCGGACTGAGGGGAGTTTGTTTAGGGGGTTGGTAGAGAGCCAGGGAATGAAGTGATTCGTGTGTGCGATTTTTGTGGGGGTCCATACGTGGAAACTCGATGCAAGGTAGTTTTCAAAGAGATGGCAGGGTTGAGCCTTTGAATGGGGTGATTGTGGAGTGAGCGAGGTGGAAGTGGACGATCTAGACGGGAGATGCACACATGGGCATGGTTTGTTTTGGGCGCATAATGGCGGTGTGGGGGATTGGTGGGTGTGCATGTGCATGGCTTGGTGGGTGGCGGGTCTAGTGATGTGTGTGTGTGTGGACTAGCTTAGCGGTCACTGTGCAGTGCATATCTCGGTGAGCGAAGGCTAGTTGTTATATGGTCTAGGATGTTGAAATTGTTCATCCTTCACCCTCCTCAAACTAATAGCCTGTCTACAACTGTTGGGTTCGATATTCCGAAATTTTGCGACAACTTCCAGTGGTATGCATGCATGTCTTTTCTCCCTTTGCCGATGATGCTCCCGAGCTGATCACGAGATTCCACAAATTTTTCATCTTTGATTTGAAGCTCATGAATATCTCTCAGTAAGATCTGCAGCTGCGTCGGTTCTTGTAAAAACTCTTAGATTCATATCGTGACATGTTGTGGCAGCCGATTTTATTTGTTATCTATTCTTCAATTGTTTAGAGGATGTTAGGCGCACAGGCTTACCTAGCGTGGATCGTCCCCTCTTCGCTTCCTTGGCGGATTCGACTCTCTTCCACCAACATCGCATAAAACCTCAGCTTAACACATTGTTTGCCTATGCACAGGATGTTGTAACTACGTTATGAAAAATGGACAATGGATTCTTGAACATGTTACTTGCTCGGACCCGAGCGATGCGTCGATTACTGACATGAGTCATAAAATGACCGTAAATAGGGTTTATCGTAGCCTTTTCTAGCTCATCAACCATTCAGGATTAGGCTGACATCGTCCGGATATCTATCAGACCTTAGGCTGTGTCTTTGAGTTCCAGTGGTGCACCTGAGTCGGATCACGACACACCAAAGCGTTTCGCATACCGAGAAGAAGTCAAGGTAATAGCAGGGAAAGCTACATACACCTTACACTTCTCTTTCGTTTGATACATAGGGCTAATTTGGGGTAAACGAAATGCGAGTGTTCTTACCAGCTCATCTGTACAGCATAGTCACGTATTACGACAATGCTCGGGGTTACGACAGTAAGCACAGGAGCCGATCTGAAATCCCCGAGATGGAACGCCTGTCTGAGTTTTCCGATCCGAAGGCGCTGTGTAGATGTGGGGTGCAGCATATCTTTCTATCTCTCGCTTGATTCATCATCAGTTTCATCCACTCTATCGTCAGCGGACACGCGAACGCAACGCCATCCTTCGTTTCATACTCTCGTTTCTTAGTAACAATACATCGAATTCGACCGGCTCCGTACTCCAAACCCGATACGAGATGGAAGAACTTCCCCTTGAACTCCTTTCGATGATCGTCGAGCAACTATGGGATGACCCGCCAAATTCCCCAGGTCGAGGGCCTCGACTGACACACCAAAAAACGAAGACGAAAGACACGTTACTTCGTAACCTCAAATCAGTTCGTCTAGTCTGTAAAGCGCTTCGTAATGCCGCTTCGATACTCTTCGGAGAAACGTACTTCCAGATCAGATGGGTATCTCTTTCTCTCGACAGCTTATCGAACCTGCTAGCGCTGTCGGAGCTCCGACAATATGCACGCCATGTCCATACCCTTCGAATCGATAGCCTCAAGTTCGATCGCAGTCTAGATACCAGTGGAGAGAGCATGGTCATGCTAGCCAAAGCACTATCCAACTTTGGCTCAACACTCACTTCCATACTACTTTCTCTTAAATGCTCCAAGATGTCAGAAGACTGCCTTGATGAAACGAGGGTTACCCGCGCAATTCAAAGCGCCCTCCTTCACGCTCGCGTCCAACCTACGAGACTTCGTATCTTCACCAATCGGCCCGAGGTTTTCTGCCTCTCGAGCCCACCGTTACAACTATCACACACAGTAAACATGCAGCATCTGACATCACTGAAGATCGACTTTCTCAACGCAACGACCATAGACCCGGCGATTCATCAGGCTCTCTCTCTCGGTACAATCGCCGGTTTTATTGGGGCTATTCCTCAACTTCAACATCTATCTATATACTTTGCTAGCGAGATATGGTATCGAGCCCCGCTAAGAGCCTTGATAGGTGAGAGCCCTATCCCTCGCCTAAAGTCGCTTCGATTATGCGGCTTCAATTGCCGAGAGAACGAGATGAAGAATCTCCTTCTCCGACAGTCAAATACCCTCCAATCCTTCGAGATTGTCGACTTCAAACTACGGAACGGGCGCTGGGGAAACGTTTTCCGTCTTCTCGGAGAAGGCACTAGCATCGCAAAATTACAAATCCGCAGAATCTGGGACCAGCACGAAGTCTTCCTCCTTTCCGATACTACTTTCCAAACATTCACCCGCGCGGATCTCGAAGCCGAGACATGGACCAGGTTCGCTTCTTCGCGATTAGCTGGTGATTTGGATCTTGAGCCGGTTGATTCACGCGACGGGGGACTGTATGTCGCATTTCCAGAGCATTTTCTCTATGATGAAGATAACGTGGAGGGCCAGGATGATGGAGTCAACCCACTACCGTACCTTGAGCACGGATTGCTGCATTCTTGGCAAGATGCGGATGGTGTGCCGTATTTGGATTCGGATGATGGAACATCGGGGTCAAATAGCACGTCTGTGAGCTCGTTGGGGTTGTGAGATGAGCCATGAGGAGTTTCTGGCTTGAGGTATCCGTGTAGCGATGAGGATGGTTTATGCTTCATTTTATCTTTGACGTAAAGAGCTTCGGCGCTGAACTCGATTGTATTTATCCATTGCTTGGGGACGGGTTTGCTATTATTCTGATTATCTTGTCCTTCCTGCGTCCTTGAATCCTCTGGAATTGACTCTCGAAATGTCACTCTTTGAAAGAATAGTGAGAAAATTTACCCTTTGCGTGTCCTTCTTTTACGATTGATGAGGAAATTTTCTAGGCTTGGGAGGTGAGCGGAAGATAGTCGGTCCAGGCAGATCTGGAAGCGGGGATGTTGGACGTTAAGCCCCGCTGACTCCTATATTAGGAGATGAGGTAGCTTGGTTGGACTGCGTTTTAAAGCATGAATGATGACGTAGGAGCGGCTGGTGCGGACGTCGGTTGGTAGACTCAAGGTCGTCGTCAGCTTTTTAGTTGGTCAGGCTTTTCACTTCAGCAGTGTTCGTTGCATTGTTCGTGTTGATACTTTGCGGAGAGCGATCCACAGCGATCCCAGAAATCATGGAGAGCAATTTCGTGTGATAGCAAGTTGTAGTCATCATTGTGTATCTGCTGTTGAGGGCAACAAGAAATCGAGCTAGGTCAGGCCAGTATTACCTCTCCGGCACATCCGGAAGCGCGAGCAACCGGCTCGTCCGGGCCTGAGATTACACTATACGCCGGACCGGCCGACGGTCACCGAACATGTTCAGATATAACTAAACAAGTTTCAACTTCTTGAGCATTTATTCATGTTGTTCAGAGAATCTCAGCATCGTTCCACTCACATCACATTCCTACAAAGCACATAGCATAGTATCCACGCAGCCCAAATGTCGTCCACACTCTCCTTCCAGATCGCCTGCGACCTCTTCCGCTGGTCCTATAACATGACACCGCCATCATCGCCGACTAAGACCCTGCCTGCTCGCTCTCGCATTTCGACAAGTTCAGACCAGGCATCCGTGGTTCGAGGGCCTGGGGATTTTACCACGGCTAGGAAGGCTGTGAGGCATCGGAGGACGAACTCGGAGTTCAGCGAGGCTTCGACAGATGGCTCTGTGTCGTGAAATGCCGAGAGAAAGAGGAAACTTACGATGAAAACTTGGTGGAGCTGAGGAGTTATTTCGGTGTGTATGGCTCGTGAATAATTTGGACTGGAATTCGTGCTGAATATTCGGCCAGATGATTTCAGATAGACGAGCTGCATCGCTCTGCTTTTTATGACGGAACTGGAGATCCAGTTCATCCACCTCACGCAATTGAAGAGGGCATTTGGGGCGCAAAAGAGAGGTTACAGGGTGAGGGGCTCACTTCGTCGTTGGAGACGACTCCAGAAAAGCGATCTCACAAGGAAGGTCTCGGAGATAAAAGTGGGGATAGCTATGGCAGACAGGCTGGCTAGCGAGTTACTTTCTTCGGGTTGGCAGGTGAATATCTATTTTTGGGAGCGGTCCCGCACTTGTGGGAATTCGCGACTCCTCATCTACAACCATCCTTTATATTGTTCAATCGCAGGACTTCGGCTACCTAGAATGCTATCTTAACTAACGCAATATTGTTGAACATGATGCCTTTTTTCTTCGCAAGTCCGTCCATCCACGAAGGGTGGAGTCGAACAGAGCTTTAAGACACTTGGAGACACTTTCGAATCTAAATTGCGACGCCCGAATACCGAACTTCACGCGCCTTACCATCCGATATCGCGGTCTTCCAATTTATCCTCTCGTGTCCGACCGTGTCTAGTCGGTAAAAGTGATATATATCCCTGCAACTACACACAGACGCTATGGAACTGCAGGATTGTACTCGCAGCTCTCGAATTAGAACGGCATCCTGTCGATCTTTGGGGTAGGTTTGTTAGAAGATTGATAAAATACGAGGTGACCGGACAGATGGGTTGCATGTGAATGTCGTGTAGGATGGAAAAATTCTGGAAAGGTGTCGAGCAAATGCGGAGCCTGCCCTGTACGGTAGGTGCTACTAAATCAGTTATTAGGCTCATTTGCTGCATTCAGTGTGCCCAAGAAACCTCGCCCTACAGTAATGAAATCTACAGCAGAATCACACCCGGAGCGTCCAGTGCGTGAATCCGTTCCATCGTGAAGGGTCTTGTGACCTTCATAGAGGCGAGTATTTGAGTTCCCAAGTTATAAGTATCGCGCTCATGATATATAAGAGCATCCACACCCTTTGTATCTTCCTTTAGACAGAAACAGTTGAAATGTTATCTTTCTTCCTCATTCTATTGCTCTTCACAAGCTCAACATGCGGTCTCAACTTCGCTTGGGAAGCCATCCAGCTTACTGAAGCAGAAACAAACAGCTACCCTGCTGTTCGCTTTGGCAATACCGACGAAGAAGCCCCACGTAAGGCTTGCAAATCCATCCCAGGCGATTCCGACTGGCCCAGTGATTCGGAATGGCAGCAATTCAACGATGCCCTGGGTGGCGTTTTGCTTAAACCTCAACCGCTCGCAACACCGTGCTACACAGGACCCTCGTATGATTCGTCAAAATGCGAGTCGTTGAAGAGAGGGTGGGGAAACATGGCTTTGCAGTAATTTACACCCATATTAGTATATGCCGTCACTGACATGGATATAGTGCAGATGATCCGATCAGTGTCTGCTCACAGTGGGCTTCCGGCGATTCATGTGTGCCTACCAGCCAACCGAACTCGACGTGTAGTCAGGGTGGTTATCCGGTCTATGTCGTGAACGCGACCACTGCGCGACATGTTCAGATGGCAGTAAACTTTGCGAGGAACAAGAATATTCGACTTGTGATCAAGTAAGCCACAACCCGAAAATACAAACACTCTCCTGACTCTTCACCAGGAACTCCGGGCATGACTACAACGGAAGAAACCTTGGTGGCTACGCACTTTCCGTCTGGGTCCACAGCCTTAGAGGCGTCCGGTACCAGCCAGACTATAAACTTGCAGGTTATAGCGGTCGAGCTGTAGTCATGGGTGGCGGCACCCCTGCGAGCGACGTTTTTGGTATCAGGACGACTTACAACACTACCATCATGTTGCCAGGAGGAAGCACTGTCGGTGTAGCTGGGGCATATGCGCAAGGTGGCGGCCATTCTAGCTGGTCTTCCGTATATGGCTTAACGGCCGATAATGTGCTTCAGATTCAAGCAGTGACTGCAGATGGGCGTTTAGTAAAGGCTGATGCTGAGACGAACGAGGATCTATACTGGGCTTTTAGAGGCGGCGGTGGAGGTAGGCCACCCTCCACTGCTTCACATAACCACTTCACAAAGCTCACCTTCGCTAGGAAACTTCGGCATCGTCACATCTATCGTCATAGCTGCCTTCCCGCAGACCCCACTTACTTCGCAGACTATCACATTTTCTACTGTTCCTAAAACTGGGCAAGCTACCTCAAACCTCACCGCTGAGGTATTTTGGGAGGGCATGAAAGCTTACTGGAATTTCTGCACCACTCTTTGTGATGCAGGTGGTTTTGGCTACAACTTCATCCGTCACGATACCTCGCAGAATGTCGCTGGTTTGACCTTCACCACCAGTATTTCCCTACCTAACAGCACCTTGAGCAATGCCCGCACCTTTGTTCGCCCTTTACTGGAGAAACTGAATGAAGTTGGGATCCCGATCACGATCCCACAAGCGCAACAGTTGATCAACCGCCAACCATCCGAAGAAGGTGAATCAGCGAGCATATCTGCCTTGGGCGATTCTGTACATAACACACTTATCGCCTCTCGCCTTTTTTCAAGAGAAAACTTCAACAACACCTCGTCTGTCGAAGAGATGAACTCGGCAATCCGTCGCTTCATAGAAGAAGGCGGCTACGACTTCCACGGTCAGAATTTCTACCCAAATCCCACACCGCGTCTCACACCGCCCAACTCCATCCTCCCCGCCTTCCGTAACGCACTCATGCACGCTCAAGGCTACGAGGTAAATGCTTATTGGGATGGTATATCGCCCGTTCTGCCCCTCGGGGATCAGAAGATCCATCACGATCGCTTGCAGGGCTACATGCAGCAGTGGAGAGACATTACGCCTGGGTCAGGGAGTTATATGAATGAGGGCGATGCACAAACACCAGACTGGAAGGAAGCATATTGGGGGAAAAACTACGAGAGATTGACGGAGGTGAAGAGGGAGTGGGACCCTTGGGGGGTGTTCTGGGTTGTTGGGGGCGTGGGGAGTGATGAGTGGGAAATTAGAGGGAGGGAGGCGTTTATTACGCAAGACGGTGCACTGTGTAGGACAAACTAAGCTGAAACGACTATGAGTGGGAGATGTTTGAAATGTCATTTTGTAACAGAGTGACAAGAAGCCTTTGTGTCTCGAACTCCTGGGCAATAGCTTCAAGGTGGGTTGAATATACTACAATTTCGTGTTGGAAGTCCGGCAACACCTTTTCGACCTAGTGACACTATCCTGCCCTAATTCCTTCACGTTTTCAGCTACCTTGTGCCGTGATACCTCCACATCTGACGCCAAACAAATACATCAATTCTTGGCTATTTCTTGTTCAAAACCGACCTGCATTCGGATCTGCCTCGCAGGAGCGTCGAAATATCTGTGAAAGTTCACAGAGCATCGCAACGTGTTTTTTTGAAACTGCACCATGCACAGCTCCTAGTCATGATTCCTCTGTTTGTTGCCTTCCAGGCCCGAGTGTACAACACTGGATGGACGATCCGGCATCGTGTTCCCCTCTTGGTGCAACTTTTACATGGCTTTGTAGCATCCACTCCATGTACTCCCCAAGCTACCCTGGCCCATTTAATCGGATCCTTATTCTTCTGGCTATCTCTCGAGTTGAAGAGTTCATGTCGCCTAGTGAGATCTTTTGCACGCTCGAGTTCATCCTCTAGACCCTTTGGTTTCAATTTTGGATCAAGTGGAGGGTATACCGGCTGATCGTTACTAAAGTCTTCATCGGTAGAGGCAGGGTTTGATTCAGTATCCAAGTTGGCTTTTATTGAACCTGGTTTCTGGCTCGTAGAGTTGACCGCGCTCTTGATAGCCAGTGTATGTGAGTTTGAAGGCTTATTCAACTTTCTTTGTTTGATGCTGCACCGATCCTGGTAGTCAAAATCATCGATATATTCGTTGTCGTCGCTATCGTGAACATCGATGATCTCTCCGTGAGTAAGACGATGTGCAACATTCTCTTGCTGTTCGAGGTTGGGAATCTGCATCAAAACATTAGCGGGATGTTTTCGTAAAGCCAGGAAATGGATGAAAGTGAGCGAACGGGATTAGGTCCTTACTACTGATCCTGATCTCTCCGCCTGCCTGACCTGACTACCTGTAGTGGGGTTTGTAGTGAAGTGGGCGATAAGATATATACGCCCGTGTTTCACGTGTTCCTCGGTGAAGTAAGAGCCGTCGTTCCAAAAGAACGGTATAACAGATGCCGCGCATTCGCCGTCGCCAATATCATCCTTACTTAAATGAAAGTGTACTTAAGCCTTGTACCGGGGGAATTCCTGGCCAAAAAGAGAGAACGCTAATTCTTCGAGAGCCTGCGGTCAACCCGTTAGCGAAGCACTCAATACCCGTCGCTGCTAATCAATCTTACATTGTGCGTCAGCCCGTGGCCCGACGGGATGCAGCTGCTAGTTGTTGTCTTTGTGTGCGAGCTGATGAGAATTGCTGGCGGCGCCATCTTGCCCTTGGGTGTTGCTGTGAAGCGAGGAAGTCAAAAAGGTGAGGGAGCAGTGTGGTAGCGACTGTTTGCAATTGTTTGTTTTAACAATCGCGAGTCCACGTCCGTGCGTCGTTGAAATGTAAAGACCTTGTCTGTTTTACTCCTGCACCATCGTTGAGCTCGTACTTAAAAAGTGGTTAGGTGAGCCAAGTTGGAGTCATGATCTGGTCAAAATTTTAGATAGGCAGAAGGAAGCAAAGTCGCATCGATTCAGCGAAGAAATATCGTATTGTCCACATTCAATCAGTTCACCCCGAATGTCTTGGCGTGGGCTCAACACAATAAAAGGTAAAACTCAGCAAGCGACCAAGCCAGCTAATACGCTTCTAGAGAAGAAACTTGGAACTGTTCTCAATATTCAGGATGCTTACACAGAATTTGAGAGTTAGTAACGACCAGACTGAAAGCTAGAGAATCAATTCTGCACAAATGCTCTAGCAGGTACGCCAGCTACTTCTATTAGATCTTTTACCCCTTCCAATTGCGAATCTCATAGAACTTGAAAAGGAATTCTGGGACGGGTGAGGTAGATGATAGCGGACATGAAAGAGGATTACATGCTGGTGCAGAAAGTTATAGGATCGACAAGCTTTTCGAGAGGTACGACGAGCTATCCGCGCGATATCTACAGATGAGGTATTGATATCTTTCGATATAGAACGAAGGGTAAAAGTCTTGGTTTCGAGGCGGAGACGGTTGGCCTTGGGCTCTGGGATGACCGAAGGGTATGATTCGGGGGGTGCAGGTCGAGGACGCGATGAGCGTGACAGCGAGGACGATGCCCGTAAGGTATTTAGTCCATTCCCATCCAACTATCGGCATGTTAGTTACCAGCGTATCTCCCACGATGAGTATCATGGGTCCCAGAGCCATACGTAAATTTCACATAAGCAATGCGGGACCTCGCGCTTGTTGAAAGTATAGTCACATGACTTGGCACGTGACCCGAGACTCGGTGTACATATAAGTAGAGGGCTTCCCCCATCATAGAATGATCATAGATTTTCTCCTTTCTAACAGCGCTGTGGGATGCTATAGATCTGCAAGGACTCCAACATTGGACAAAGGAGCCCCTCAGAAGACGCCCTACACAGACGTGGCTGGTGTAGCTCCACGGGAATACATGCGTATCATCGACTGTCAAATGGAGACAGTAAGACTCCAGTCGATACGTACTGTTGGCTCTCTTGAAGTCAGACATAAGCGTTAGCTGCGCGCACTAATGCCCCGTGGAGAGTGATTAAGACGGTCTTAGCTTCCCGCTAAAAAGCTTGGTCGCCAGGGCTCACGAAGTAATCAACGGCTGACCCTCCGCGAAACTTGAGATTTCAGACTATTGTACAGATACGTCTTCGAAAGTAGCGCCAACCCGCAATTCCCTGAGTTGGTAGTTTTTGGGATATAGGGGATTGTGCCGCTCCCCATACAGCGCATGACCGCCTCATCGACATATCTCGCCGACCCTATGCGCTGCCTCTTCAGCAGCATCTTCAGACCAACGGGCCAGCTCTCCACAAGTATGCGTGTTTGCGATGTCGCTCGCGCCGCGTTAAATGCGACAAGATCTTGACTGGCTGTGCGAACTGCGCTGGTCATGGACAGCAGTGCGTTTACTCTGCGCGACGGCCTAGGAAGTCACAAAAAGCATCGCAAGAGGGTATACCACAGGGACTTTTATTGTCAACGAGTAAGGATTTGCTGCTCAACCGTTTTGACACTGAAAGAGAAAGACCTGGTAGCCTGAGCGCGGATTTGGTTTCAGACCAGGCGTCGAGGTTATCAGGGCAGAGCGACGAGAAGGAGGAAGCAATTATGCCACGTGAGTTGCGCGACTCAGCGTATGAGGTGAAGAATGCCGCCATAGATGAAGGCCGGTTGCTCATTAGCCCGGATGGAGACTCACGTTATATCAATAGTGACAGGGTGAAGCAGGTAAGTGCCCTGACTTTGTTTTCAAAATGTATTTCTGATCCGTATCCTCTTTGCACGGCGTGCTAATACATGTCCACATGCTAACTTCACTATAGCTGGCAGATTTGGAAACAGTGATTATGAGCAAAACGCATGAGGATGACGAAGTTGCAAAGTCCAGGCCACAATTCGCCTGTAATTTAGACGTAAACCCTCTACTCACCACGACGCACGAGAAATGCGACATGCGTCTCTATCACCCTACTGCAGAGATAATGCACACCCTCTGGGGCTTTTTCTTGCGCAATGTCGAGGTTATGGTGAAGGTTTTGTACAAGCCAGCGGTCAATGCACTCATTGAGCGAGCCTCAAAGGATATGTCTTCAACCACCAAAGAAGAGCCGCTTATTTTTACGATATGGTAAGTTCAAGTACAAGTGGCGGATATGCGAATAGTATTTGGTGCTAATGCTCTGTAGGTTTGCTTCGTCGCTGACTATGAGCCCCGAAGAGTGTCTGCAGTTTCATAGAGAAGAGCAGGCTATCCTGGTTCGCAAGTATCGATTTGCCCTCGAACAGAGCCTTTCTCAAGCAAATTGGATGACCACCCAGAACATTATGGTCCTACAAAGTCTCACCATTTATCTAGTCTTCTCTTCGGAGAACGCAAGATCTACCTGGATCCTGAGTGGCATCGCGCTCAGTGTTGCACAAGCGATGGGGATGCACTCCGATAGTGCGAGCTTCAACCTAAGCCCAGCCGAGACTTAAGTACGACGACGTGTGTGGTGGATACTCTGCCAGCTAGATGTTCGCATCTCCGAAAACTGCGGTCTCCAATCCCATATACCTCTGGACACTGACACGAAGCTCCCTCTCCACATCAACGACTCGGACCTCGCAATAGCAAACGGAGTGGAGCTCAAATCTCGGCATGAGTTTACTGACATGACGTTGAGCTTGATCAAAATTGAGATGACTCAAACTAATCTGCGGCTGAAACGATCCTCATCAAGCATAGAGGATAGAAGAATGATAGTTCGTGAGCAAATACAACGATACAAAACTGTGTGGCTGAAGTACTTTGACCAAGAATCAGAGCTACATTGGCTGGGTGCGCTCGGCACTCATCTGATCATGTTGAGGCTGTGGAAGCTGGAACACGACGTTTTGCCAGCACCCGCTGATGCAGGGTCTAACTCCGATGATGATTGGGAAGTTTCGATATATAAAAACGCAGAAGTGTTGGAGATAACGCGTCAATTTCCTCGGAAGTACAAGCGGCATGGTTGGTTCTTCCGATGCAAGTATTCCCAATGGCACGCGATCACGTTCCTGTTGCTAGAGATGTGCAAACATACTCAAGGACCTGTTGTCGATCGAGCCTGAACCGCCATTGACGCTTCGTTTGCGGACTGGGAAGAAGTCGGTATTGCCACAACCAACACAGGCAAGCCCGGGCAGAAGGCTGTTAGCTCGCTCTGGAGACCTTTGTTGCGACTTCGGGATCGAGCTCGAGAGGCTCGCAGGGAGGGTCTGAATTCACCACAGACGTCTGGATGGTTGGTACGAATACACCGGCGACACTCGGTACTGGGAACGAGACAAGTAATGTAGTACCCGAACATATCCAAACCCCATCACAACCTTCAGATACCGCAGTCCAAGGTGTCCTCACCGGCTGTGATCCTTTCCTTGGTACTACAGACGACTTCAGTATGGAGATGAACTGGGAGCAGCTGGACGAATGGGTGCAGGATTTTCAGGACGGGCTATATCAACAAGAAAGCTATCGGGAGGATGTGGTGGGAAATCTGGAATGGTGGTAATCTGTAGTTTAAAGTTTCCGTGAGATGCGGAATAGACACCAACATTACCTTTCGAGGAGGTAGAGGTCTTGCTGTAGGCTCCGTGTGAAAATTGAGGATGAAGAATTCCAACAGTATTTCTGAATATTGTAATACATATCTGAAAGATGTAGGACATCAGGCGAAAGGCATCGTGATGTACTGTTTCCTACATCTTGAGGTACAACCGCACATCGTCCCAGAACCTATAGTCCGAGTTACGACTAGGCCACAGGTAAACCATAGCTAGAGAGCCATGGAAGCCCATTGCCGATTGTAATGAATTGTTGCATTGGGAAGAAAGCTATCTGAATAAGACATTTGATCCTTGGTCTGCTGTTACACACGGTCTTTACGGGCGTCAACGAATGAAGATCAGGACAACTGCAAGTTCTTTTGCTTTGAAATCAACGTCCATGTTCAGCTCGCGATAAGAAAATAGCAGTACCAATTTATCAGTCTGTCCGTCACACTGCACATATTGAGCTTGCGCAGACGTGTGGGTGATGGGTAACGGTAGGTAAGGGGAAAATTAGGGTAGTGTGAAGACTCAACTTCTAGTATGCTTGATTTTCGTCTTCCGTTTGCCCCACATGAGGTAGAGGTGGACTAACCGTCAAGGAAGAAAGATAGCGGCACAGGTGTACTTCGTACTAGTCTAACCTGCTTCCGCTAGTTCCTTCCATTCGGCAATTCCACTCGTGTTGTGCATTGCAAATCTTAGGAATGGACTCGGGTAGGTAAGACGACGGAGGGATAAGACTGAAGCAGTGCCGTATGCATGGGTGACTGACAAGGAGAAGCTATGTGTGGATAGTCTGTAGTACGATGTGGAGCTCCAGTAACGGTGAGGTGAAATAGACGATGATGAATGGATGAATATTATGTTGTTGTGGTCATTGAACATGAATGAAAAGTATAGAAAAAGTGACTTGTGGAACTACATACTACCTCTGTGTTCTTACTCTTACTCTTCAGTAACCATGCCCGCTCAACTGTCACTCCAAAGCGCATCTTGACTCTCTGATCGCCTCTCAAGATAGTCCCGAGGCGGACCAGGTTCGAAGAGCGGGCTCTGGGTGGCCCTCTGAGACTTGATATATCAGTATTTTGTGAATGGAAAGCCGTAAAATGTAGGGCTTACCTGATTTCGGTGGCTACCTCTTGCCCAATATTCACCAGCAGTATCCTCTTCCTCATCACTTCCTCCTGATGACATTTCTGATGGTAGTCGCTGCAACGGCTCACTGCCTAAAACCTGCTGTCTTCCAACCCTGCTCACGTCTTCTTGCCTCTGCGCGTATACCTCTTCCTCTTCCTCTTCCTCCTCCTCCTTTTCTCCCTCTTCTTCTTCCCTTTCCTCTTCCTTGCCGTTAAGTGGAAACCCGTGCCTGTCACGGCCCGGTCGCCGCACGTAGTGAACCCACACTACCAACACATCGTTACCTCTCAGGCCTCGTAAGTACTCTCTGCTCTCCCACTGCTCCTTGGTGACTTTCTCACCGCAGCTGTTGTTGTCAAAGTGTAGGTGCATCTCGTACACTCTCGGATTGCGAAATAGTGGAATGTATGCGCGCTCGAGCAGGTCATCGAAAGAAGTCAGATGCCAGGCGGGAAGAGTGTAAGCGATATTCCCTGAAGAGAAGTCCCGGATTTGGATATGTGCGGTGGGATAATCAGCCATTTTGGTTTCTGCCAGTGAGATGAAGAGCGCGTATTCAGCGGTAGATGGTAATCGTTCACGAGAGGTCTTTGTAGAGGAGGTGCCGCTGTTCGAGTATCGTCTTCGTGAATGAATGGGCCTTTGAGAGCTTCACAGGAAGCTTCAAGCAAGTCGGTAGGTATTTGGAGCTGTGGAGTCACTGGGTTTCGCGTTTGTTAGCCGTAGGTACGTGACGCAACCTTTTTCGGCGGCCTAGGCCGTGCGTAGTTGTGCAAACGCTTTCCGGAGAACCTCTTCAACTTCAGCTGTGACCCATTCATATGCGTGGACTGGCAGAAAATAGCAAAGATAGCTTCTGAGTGTATACTAGATACTCCTCACGCACCTCGCCTTGGTTCCATAAGTTCTAGGACAAATCTTTGATATAGGCGCCGCTGCTTGCACTCAGAAGATCATCAGATTATCCTCAATTCATCTCAAGATATCTCTTACTGATGTATAAGCTTTAGTTCGCCTTCACCCGAGATCCTATAATTCTCCACCTTCTCCTTGATTCTCTCCCCCCATCACAGCGACTCCATTCTTTCTCATCAGCGCCTCCCTGATCTTTGTCACGCTCTCACCTGCATAAATGCTCTTAAACTCCTCTAGAAGGTCTACTTCTGCAATTTTGATCGATATTTCGCCGTTCAACTTCGTCTGGCTCGTGCTATATTTAGCGGGAATGTAGCACAAGACCCTCGAGACTGCTCCCTCACTTTGCGGAACCCCGAGCGCAGCGCGAATCAAGGGTATCTTGGTTGGATCACGACACGCAACTGCTTGTGCTCGACCAATGACAATGCCATAGTTGCGTAAACGGGCAGATGCGCAGTCATCGACGATGGTCACTTGGGACCCCACTTGGTCAGAAGACTGGGAAGTCGAGGAAAGAAGGTCAATCGTAGAAACACTCGGTGGTATCGTGGTTGAGACCATATTTGTGTGTGGAAGGGCCAGTGGAAGAACATCAGGCTGTGAGGGAGTGTAGCCAACTGCCGCCGTTGTCATGGGGATGATATTGTGCGTTCGAACGTCGTCATCTTTAAATCTGGCGAATTCTTTCTTCTCAACATTAGGCTTTGATTCATCGTGGAAAACACTTTTTCTTACCTTGACAGTGACCGGCTTGTTGAGCCACTTTCCTATATCCTCGATTTTCTCCAATAGCCCAATCACCTCCACCTCTTTCGCATCTTCCATAATCACATCCTCTTTCTCAATATGGTCCTCAATGATCTTCCTTTCGAAATGCGCATAGAGTGACAGGACTTCACGGTGGTCAAGAAACTCTACACCGAAATATGCATTGTCGTTCCACTCGCATTCTGAAGCCCGGCCTTGGCACCTGGCGCTGTCAAAGTGGATGTGCACGTCATAATCTTGGATAGACTTTCCGAATACTCTTCGTGTGAGCGCGATGAATTCGTCATAAGTTCGAGCTCGCGTCGCGGCTATCCGGTAACTTATGCTTGGACGAGTGAAGTCGGCGATGAGGATGACTGGGAATTTTTGAGCCATGACTATATAGTAGTATCTGTCTCTTGGGTGTCTGATCAGTGATTGAATATGGGTGTAATGTATCCTGTCCACGGATCGACGATTGTGTAATCCTCGTGCTGATATGTGTTACGCTAGCGTGTCGAAGTGAGTGAAAAGCAGGGATCAAACCGAGCCTACCACTCTTACCACGAATCATGTTTGCTGCTCACTATTGCATCACTGCAATTTTTGTAAGAAATTTGCATATGCTGCCTATAAAAACCCTGCTTGCAGTAAAGTCACCCTGCTTTGCCTCGTTGTTCACACTGCCACATTTGGATTCCACTCGTCAACCTCGTCGCAAATCACCAGTTCAATAACACGAGAGCACTTCAAGTACTTCGACACTCATCGGAGGCCTCCCGAACCTATAGTGTAGGATAGTGTATACTACCCCAAAGCTCAACACTCGGCTGCTATGAGATCGAGAACAGAGATCGTGGGTGAAAATCATATATACGGAATGTGCTCAAGAGCTATCTAGGAGGGGCCGCGTGGTTTATCTATTCCGAACACGGTCCAGAGATTGGTGACAAAGCCAGCCAACTGATGAAAAGCAAATGAATCTAACCAACGTGTTTGCCAGGGCGCGATTCACGTGACAGCTGCAATCATTAATTTGCAGAACGTTAGCCGATTCTCGCAACTCTCAAACCCCAAGACGTCGACCTATTTACGCCACTCCACTACGAAACTTTCAACCTCGATATCTCGAGTTCGAAAGGATACTTCATCTTTCGCCAGCGCTTATCACGCGTGTCGAGCAAGCGCGTCCGACCTCCCGTTCGCCACCCTGACTTCTTCCTGAATAAGCGCAACGCCTCTAGCGATGTATATCAATTTCAAGAGGTCAGGACATACGAGGAGGCATTCATAGGAAAGGCGAAGCGACTCATAGCTTCTTTCTGTATCCACACCCCGCTACTTCTTTTACACCAAATGAAGCCATTGACTTGCCTTTGACCGTGTTTGCATTGGCAACAATATCCCCACTACTGTTAGAGGAAACTGACAAAAGGTCGATTAAGAATCGTGCTCTAATAATCGTTTATAGATACTCAATTTTAAGGTATGACCTCTCTGAATTGCAAAACTTCGAGCTATCTAACAGTTTCCTAGGTTCCATTTTTTCTGTTTCTTTTCTTTTCCATCAGTGTATCTTTTCACTTCCAAAACCTAGTTGATCTATTCTACTAATTTTTACACGACACCTGGCTGACTAGACCTCACAACATATTAATAAACAAATCTAGCGTCGCTGTTACTCTATGAACTCAATAGCGACTGCGTAGACATTCTTAGCAGCCTCGCTATTTCCTAAACCGAATGCTACGTCATTTTGACCGCACAGTGATGCTATGAACACGACTTCGCAATCAGTCTACCCAATATCACCGTGCCTACGTCCAAGGTTGCACTTGGGATTCATAGTCAATAGCTCGTCGACCCCTCATATCACCTTACAATGGTGTCTCTATTCAGTAGTCACATCTATACACCCAAAAACTACTTCAGATACCGAAAACGCCTTTCTTGCTACGTTGACCAAATCACCAAACGTCCACTTCACCCTATTGACAACACACGGTTCTTTCCCATTCGCAAGAATACACTCAAAGACCTCGAACACGCCAGAAGTGCGAAGATACACAATGCGACCAGGCGGATCATGAGTCTTCCCATTGAGCTCATTGTGTGGGTCACTCGTTTTCTTCACGCAGAAGACATTTTCTGTCTCGCGCTGGTATCAAGGCAGATGTGCAGGTCTATCGGGACTATTCCGGGGCGTTTTTCTCTCCTTAGCAATGGCAATGTAGGAAAAAAAGTGGAGTTGAGACTACGTGTGGACCAGTTCGAGCACCTAGCACGAATCGAGCAGGAGCAGCGCGCACAGAACCTTACAGAAGCTATCCTCAGTCCACCACAAGAGTTACTCTGTAGCTTTTGCCTCGACTTGCATCCCGTTATTTCTTTCGCCAAGTCACAACGAGTCAGAATTCCACAAAAACGCGTCTGCATCGGTTCTACGGCCACATTTTACGTCTGTCCGCATCGGAGCTACAGTTTCAGGGACCTGTTCAAGTTCAACAAAGACCTACGGGATTCCCACTCTCAAAATATCGGGTACAATATGTATGCCTTGATTGTCTGCCGCAGACCCTTCTGTCCATTCTGTTCCGACCGTAGCCAAAAGCGTGACAGAATGTTTATCATCTATCTAAACCGGAAACTAGCGACATTCAAATACCGCCGCGAGAGTATCTTAATTCGAGCTCCACCTCCACCACACTCGAACAAGCAGATAGACGAGCAGATACCGGTTATCATGAAATCTCAGATACGCAATGCCCTAATCCAGCTCGATGCATACATATGCCCGCATCTGAGGACGCCAGAGCTGAGCATATGCGTTGAGGATATTGAGGATGGAGTTTGGCCGGACGAGGTGTCAAGCTCATGTACTGTTGCGGGATGTGGGGCAAGAATGAGGACTCGGAAGATTGATATTTCTGGGATTCCGAATGCAGTTGTGTTGGAGCTCGTAGGGGAGTTAGAACTTACTACAGTGACGGATTTCAGGTGGCTGGCGAAGGTACATAATGAAGATGAACAGTAGGCTGGAAGGTCTTGCTGGTTATGCCATCTTTGAGGATGGCTTCGTGGAACAAAGGCGATATCTCAAGTCCGAGAAGACAGATGAAAGGTATCCCAATAGGTTTCCAGATGCAACCCGAATACCAAGCACAGTTGTTACTAAGGCTGGTTGGGGAAGGCTCCATTGTTTTTCGACCATACTGGCCGCGAAAATCTTCGAGAGCCAGCCACTGAGGAAACGCTTGTAGATAATTGTTCATCAATATCGTTAGGAAGGTGTTGCTTTGATCATATCTCCGTACCTGTTTCTCACACTTCAACTTAAGTCCCACTGAACATCTAGTTATTCACCAGTGTGAATAGCAAGGATCCGAATAAAGTGAGATGGACATTTCCACCCCAGAAGTTATTTCCCAAACTAGCAAAACGTCGCCAGATCCACCGACGTACACGGTCGACTTCATGAGATAAGTAACAGCAAAGCTTTTCTCATAAGCATTTCAACCACAACTTAGAAACTCAATGGTATCAGGAAGCAGAGAAACAAGACTCCGGTAACCTGGTTACGAGTATTGCTGACTTCCTGGTTGTAGACGACTACGCACGTTTCACACGCTCTATAAAGTACTTTGATCGAGCGACTTCATATATGCCAAAACCTATATTATCATCCAAGGATCTAGATGAAGTTGATGTAAATCTGAAATCATGTGCTGATCATTACGACTGGCCAGCCAACAAAGAGCGGGACATTTTGATAATCTCTCGAATTTTAAAAGGTACCTACAAAGAGTAAGTTCAAGATATGACGATTGCAATATGCAGTTGAATGGGAATCCATGATCCGTGTCGCGCTCAGATTGCGACGATCAATTCCGACCCACGCTCGCCAGAAGACCAGCTTCAATGCTCACCCTCGAGGTTTGCATTAGCCAAAAGAGCTACATGAAGGTGTGGTTTTGGTGTGGGTAGACGGAGAAGGTAGCGGTTGAGGCTTTACAGACGCGCTCGTGGGGATGTTTTTGCTGCTCGGCGTCGACGAAGAATGATGGATGGTGGAAGTCTCGATAGAAAACGGCAGAGCAGTTTGGATTCGTCTGGTAAATCGGTAGTCGATTCGAAACGGTCGAATGGATACCGTGCCTTTACATCGGCGCGCTTTGCATTTGTGAGCGGTACTGATATCAGATGCTTCAAAAGTACTGCGCAGATCTGCTGACAGACCGATGCGAGGATAGCCAGATCAGCCTGCGGAAGGTGATCTGCAATACATAGTAGTAGTTCTGATGGCGGCATAAGAATTCGTGTTTAGGAGTTGTCTTGCGTGGTTTCGTCGGCATTTTCGAGATCTTGCAGCTGGTTGATGCGGGAGGGGAAGAAGTTTATATAGTTGGCGACGTGGAAAAAGAGTGGATGTTGCCCATTGGAATGTTCGTTCTCTCCGCACAGCTCTAGGAGGTGGAAGTGGTAGAGATAGTCCTTGGTGGTCGGAAACCTGGATTTGAAGAGCTGGCCCCTTGGCTCCATGATCTCGGGCTTTCGATTGACGTCTGATACGCATGTCGCTGTTTTGTGCTGGGCCATTTTGAGGGTCAGAGTGTACAGCAACTGGTGAGGTTGTGAGTCCAACTAGTGAGGTTATGAGTCCACCGAGCTCAAACTACGGAAATCGTTGCTGGAGTTTTGACATACGATTGTTCCTACTGAGCAAAATTTCCGTATCTAAAAAACCAGACACTGCAATCTCTCACAATGGCGGTCCCCCAGGCACCCGCCTCCGATCACGCAACCACGCCAAACCGCGCTAGTTATCAGTGCAAACGATATCAAAATTAACACAACAACTCAGCCGCGTTTGCTTTCCTCTTCTCTCTACCTCATCCACGACAAGCTGTTCTTCCCGCATTGCAGAGTCCAATACAAGACACCGCGTCTATCCAAAGTACGTACACAGTAGCAGAGCGGATATTTGGCGACACTTCCCGTCTCCGCCGTCGAAAGCGTCGCCAGGGTTCTGACCTCTTGCTGTTTCTCCCGTTAGATGAGCTGCAGCTACGATTCCCTCTCAAGTCTTTACACGCACGCTGACGTCGTATAGATGGCCTCCGCAAGTAAAGAAGCTGGCACAAGCAACGACCCAATCGATCTGTTAGGCAGCGATGACGACGTCTCTCAGCTCCCTGCTCAGCTCTCTGCTCCTTCAGCCTCAATCACTATAGAGGGATCCAAGTCTGTCAAGCAGAAACCAGCTGCTAACTCCGCCAAACCAGCACCACGAGCTGCTCTCACTACCAATTCCGCATCCGCGCCCAAGCCCAAGACCAAGCCCATGCCCATGCCCGACGCCGACTACGTGCCCTGGACCTTTGACGACATTCTGTCCGCAGCCGACGCCTCGGGTATAACGGTCTGTCCTACCTTGCCTGCAGAGGACGGCCGCCGGTTCACTGACACTGCACTTGCCGCTGAAGAGCGCCGCGAGGTGAAGGCGAAACCGCCGCAGGCCAAGATATCAAGCAAGAGCCGTGCCACCCTGGTAAAGAAGCCGTTCAAGAAAGCCTTGGATGGAGACGTAGCGATGAAGAAGAAGGAGGAAGATGCGCTGTTAGAGAAAGTTCTGATGTTAGATGAGAAGGTGAAAGGGAAAGAGAAAGAAGCTGCGAGGGAGGCTGCGAGGGAGGCTGCGAAGAAGAAGCGTTCCACCCTCTCAGACGAGCCGTTGAAGATTGATGCAGACGGGGATGTTACGATGGAAGACGAGGAGGATCATCTGTTGAGGAAGGTCATGCTTTTGGATAAGGGGGTGAAGGAGAAGGAGAAGGAGAGGAAGAAAGCAGCTGCTAGAGAGAGGGAGAAAATGATGGCCACGAAGAAGACGGAGGCCATAAGCTCACCTCGTGCTCCCGCGGTGTTTCCAACACGGCATGGACATACATTGAGGGATGAAGAAAAGGAGGAAAAGCTGCGCAAGTATGTCGAGGAGCTCGATGAAAAAGTGAAGGAAAAGGGGAGGAAAATCGCCGCGGAGGCTGTTCATTTGGAGCTAAAGGAAGCAGCTGACGAACGTACCAAGGAGCAGATCGACCTCGTCTCTTCTGAAGAAGACGTCTACATGGACGACGATCCAGACCCATACGCATACCGCCATACAAAAGGACCCGTCCCTGTATACACCTTCAACACGATCCCCCCGCTGCCCCCAGGAACGTCCTTTGAATCATGGACCAAGGACTTCAACTACCTTATCAACAACCGCGCTTTTGCCGGCGATGCTTGTCACGACCCTCAGTGGAGTGAGAAGGCGAATCTCCGCACCCGACGCTTTTTGGCCCACAAAGCCCTTATTGAAGGCAGATACGGTATCGACGCTCAGAAAGTCTGCGGTGCTTGCGCCAAGACGAATACGCTTTGTCGTGTGTATCATCCTCGTATTGCACAATGGAGCAAGATGGATAACATAGCGCATTTTGGAGTGCGCTGTGCACATTGCAGGGGCAGAAGTCGTTGCGAGGCGCATTGGTCGTCCAAGGGTGGTCGGAATTATGTAGCCGAGTAAGCGATGGATGGCGGCGGGAGCAGCTGTTTCCATGGCCCATGGGGAGATGTAATGAGGTGTGCTTGTGGTCGTCGATGCATGTCATGACTTTCAGCCAACGAGAAGCGCCAGACTTAGAGTAGCCATCAAGACCTTCACCACACTCACATCCACCCCTCTTATCGCATCCCCACTGGGGCCCTCTGCAGTAACCAATCCCGCACAGTCCGTCCAAGTAATATTCTTCAAGCTCCGACTTAGTCCCTCCTTCATACTTGCCGTCCCATTCCCACTTCCCGTCCCATTCCCCCTTGCTCTAACCGCCGCATCCACCTTCGCGCAGAACCCTTTCCCCAGCCCCAGCACCTGGGGGTCCACACCCGTCTTGTTTTCCATGACGATATTCGTATCTAGAGCGTTTGCTACGTTCTTATAGCCTTGGAGGTCGAAGAAATCGAAACAATCGCCTGCGTTGTCATCGAAGCTGGAGACGGCAAGGGTGGGCGCGCCTGTAGCTTTGGCTTCTTTTGTCCCTGTGCAGACGAGTGAGGTGGAAGGCGTGGAGTAGCATGCGCAGGATGCTTGGGCGGTAGGGGCGAGGGAATAAACTGAGATGAAGTTAGCAAAGCGCATCGAGATGGGTGTGTACATACGTCGTCCAACCCGGGTCCGAATGAACTGTGTCGGCAAATTGCTTACAGGATGTAGTCGCCGAAGCGCATGAGGACAACTTCTTAGCATAAGCAGTACACGCCGCAAACGAAGCCGAAGGCAGAGTCGCCGAAGGAGTAAACTCGACAGAAGCAGCAGTCGTCGTCGTCGTCGACCCTTTCCCACCCGCAACATCCAAAATCTTCCCCACGACATCCAAAACATCCTCCACTATTTTCAACTTCCCCTGAATCGTGTTTTCCTTCGCACCACCCGTCCCTTGCCCCAACTTCGTGTCCAAGTTCGCCATATTGACCTGGATAACCTGGTTCGATGGCATATGCCCCGAATGAGGGATGTTGCCTATGTTCCCTGGATTACTCCCGGGGACGACGATGATTGGAGTTTTAGGTACAGGGACAGGAACGTCGGGCTTGGGGGCTACGGGTTTGGGGATTACTGGAATTGCTGGGTTCGGAGAGGCGGTGATGAGGGTTGAGTAGGCAAGGAGGAGTAAAGTGCGTGCCATCTCGCGTTGTGGTAGTATAACGTCGCGTGGCGTGGAACCGTTTAGATGATGAATTGGTGTTGGGGTGGTCGGCCGAGAGGTCAAGGTAATTCGTTGCGTGTGTGTGGTTCCAAATCTATCTTTTTCTTTCGTGGTGCAACCTCGGACGGTAAACATATATATACAAATGTGTTGATTCGGAGGCACCAGTCCATCTCCCATACATGTAGGTTTGCCGGCAGTGTAGTGGCGGTGTTGACCACTGGGGCGTAAGGCTGCTCGCCGCAATCAATCCTTCGCGAGGCTGGCGCATTTCAGGTAGATGACATCCGCCCCCAAAGTCTAAAGTTAAATTCAACAACTCAAACAAGCCTCAGCCCAAGAACTTGGCGAGACTGTGAGGAACACCACGCTCGCTCTGTCGATGGAGCTGGATTTTTTTTTTTGCTTTGCGTCATGTGCTTCAGGAGCTGGAATGTTGAGTATCGTGCGCCTTGATGTGAGGCCAGCCCACAAACTCACATCGGACACCGCGTCTGGGCCTTAAAACTAGCCGAGCAACAAGTGCACCTCGCCTTCAGTCCAAACAGAGAGATTTGTGCGAGATATGTACAATCATGACGTGCGAGACCGCTTTCCAGCAACATGGATTTCCATTATATAGCGTCTTGGCAGCACCAGCA
Organism: Corynespora olivacea; assembly: GCA_019202945.1. Taxonomy (NCBI): domain Eukaryota; kingdom Fungi; phylum Ascomycota; class Dothideomycetes; order Pleosporales; family Corynesporascaceae; genus Corynespora; species Corynespora olivacea. The sequence continues at coordinate 209,552 of JAGQEM010000017.1, forward strand.
AGATATACAAGAAATAAACATCCTATCCTACAAGTCCTCCAAAAAGCTCATATACCTCTGGTCTTCAAATAATTCATCTTCCAATCGCAGTAGCTAGGCTATCTTGGCAATTGCATGTTAATAACCTTGCACGCCCCGTCACCGTGGAACACAGGCACCGTTCTACGCAAGGGAGCTGAGGGAACGAGAGAGAGCTGTTCTGATGATGGAGAACTTTGACACGAACATCTGTTGTCTGTGTTAAAGAACCCACTTTTTATCCAACTTAGGTAAGTCAACCCCGTGAAGGTGCTTGACGTCTGGCATGTTTCGTTGTCATATATCTCTATCAACTAAAGTCTATTCGTAAGCAGTCGCAGTTCGCAATATTGCATGTGCATTACCCTCCAATCCCTTCATGACTTGTCATACCGTTTCATTCCATTCCAGTTCAGCAAATGGCCTACCGTCACCATCCACTCGTTTCAAATGCTTTTACTGCAAGACCCACTCTGCCCTGCCAAACATCCATTTATCCTAGGACTCCAAAGAAAATACTTAAGAAGAAGGCTCCTCGACGTCATCCGGCTTCGTCGTCTCCACATCCGTCATCTCAGCGTCCTTGGACTCGGGAGCTTCGGCCTGCTTCTTCGCTTCCTCTTCCCGCTTCTTACGCTCGATCTCGGCTTGCTTCACGGCGGCAGCCTCTTGCTGCTTCTTGAGCACGACCTGCCGCTCCTCCTCGATCTTGTCCTTGTAGCGCTGAATGATGGGACCGGCGATTGAGCGGATGTCGTCCATCTTGGAGACGTACTGGGCTTTTGAGGCATCCTCGCCGTCTTCGTATAGCCAGTCCTACACCAAAATCAGCATGGGTTCGCATATATCGAAACTGTACATGGAACTTACCTCGATGGTCTCGAGCTTGGCATTGAGCCTGGACTTTTCGTCATCGCTGGCGTACGGAGCATATATATCGAGGATCTTGTCCTTGAGCTCGTAGATGAACGATTCGAGTTCGTTCTTGGTGTTCTCGGTATCGTTCACGAGCTTGTCCTCCATGAACATCTCGTTTTCCCGCTCGGCGGCAGCATCCCTGTTCGCTTGGTCCAACGACGCAGTTCCTGATGAGAGAGGCAGGTCCCCCTTGCGCTGCTGCTTCTTGACCTTGCGCATTTTCGGAGGCTCTTTTGGTTCTTTCGAGTCCACATCCATCGCCTGTTGACCACTTGTTAGCTCTCTCTCGACAGGCGGAGTATTGGACTCAACGCTAGTTTTCAGTCGTTTCGCGGAGCGCTCCAATGAATTGACATTGGATTGCTGGCCGTTACAGGGATCGACGACGGGTGAACTAGGTAAGCGTGGGATACGTACGTCTCCTTCCTTCTTCTCCTCGGGTATCGGCTCCTCGACCTCAACCTCCTCCACATAGTAACCGGACTCCACGTTGAGGACACCGTGGATGTTGAGGCGTGCCTTTAGTTTACAGATCATGAAGTCACCCTTTGGATCTTCCTTGACTCCTTTCACGGAGAAACGTCCAATCCAAGGGTTCGTCTTGCCTGGTAGCAGTTCCGGTTTTGCGTATTTGGCTTCCAGGTCGAATGGATGCTTTCGGTAGAAGGTGAGAATCTTGGTGGAAGGCATGACGTTGCCCTTGTTGAAGACAACCAAGCTGGTGTCCTCATCCGGAATATCCTCCGACTTTTCCCAGGTGAACTCGATCGGGTAGCTGACCATGTCGTGCACGGAGAAGTCGCGAACGCGGAAAATGGGGGAGAGAATGGCACAGCTGAAAGCGCAGCCTCTGGCAACCGCTTCGTCCTGGTTGAGGGTGAAGGATAGCGGCTTGCCAAAGAAGTCCTGGATGGCGGTCTTCAGGGCGGGAACACGTGTGCATCCACCAACCATCTCGATGCTGTCAATGTCCTCGGGCGTGAGCTTCGCGTCAGCCAGAGCCTGCTGGATGGGAATGGTGGCGCGGTCAATCATGGGCTTGATGAGTTCCTCGAGTTCCTCACGCTTGAGCATGCCCCGAACATCGACGTCGTTCATGACGGACTCGATGTTGAGCGGGGCGACGGAGTTTGCGGAGAGAATCTTCTTCAGCTTCTCAACACCCGCCTGGACACGGAACCTCGCCTTGGCGTTCTCGGTGATGTCAATCTTGAACTTCTCCTTGAACTCCTTGGCAAAGTGCTCGACCAAGGCTTTGTCGATGTAGCGTCCGCCAAAGTGGCGGTCCCAGGCGGTCGCCTTGACGGCAAGCTCGCCCTTCTTGAACTCGACCACGGAGGCGGTGTAATTGCTGTGGCCAATGTCGACGAAGACAACCCTCCGCGGCTTCTCCTCTGGCGCCGGGAGATCGGTCTTTGTGATGCCGTAGCCGAGAGCAGTCGCGGTGCAGTCGTTCGTCAGCCGCAGGCACTTGAGACCGGCAATCTCGGAAGCGTCGAGGAGTGCTCTCCGCTGGGAGTCGGTGTACCACACGGGGCAGCTGAGGACGACGTCGGACACGGGCAGCTTGAGCTCGGCCGAGGCGGTGCTCTTGATCTTGGTGAGGTACATGGCCACAATCTGCGTCGCCGTGAACTTCTCCTTCTTGCCCAGGTACGTCACCTCGGCGCCGACCTGGCCGTTGATGTCGACCAGCGCGGCCGACACGAATTCCTTCTCGAGCTGCACATCGGGGTCGTTCAGGGCGCGGCCGGCAAGGCGTGTGAAGGACTGGACCGTGTTCTTGAGGTTGGAGACCTCCTGGTTCTTCGCAGGCTCGCCGAGGTACCTGCTCTTGGGGCCGAAGCCTACCAGTGACCTGTCGAGCTGTCAGTCGAATGTCCGTCCATGTGTGCTGGGCCGCGGGCGGTGAGAACAGAAACGGAAGCGGAAGCGGAAACGGAAGCAGAAACTTACGGGGTGGCGCGGTTGGAGACTTCGTTGGTGATCTGCACATGATCAGTACTCCCCAATCCCTTGTGCGTCTCAGGCCGATGGAGCACTTACCACGTCGACACCGCGATTGCGCGCAACGGCAATGACGGTGTTGAGCGTCCCCAGATCAACGCCCACAACAGACATGTTTATCGTAGAGAGGCGGGGTAGATGCGCTGTGATAAGCGGTCTATGGCGGTGCGGCTGCTGTACTTTGGGGGAGGAGGGTGCAGAGGCAGAGAGGCGCGTAATAAGAGTCTTTCCGTGTCGTGCCCCGGGTCAGGCTGGCTCGTTTTCAGGATCTTTCTCGAGTGTTCGAACAAATTCTATGTCTTAGTGGGGTAGGCGGCTGGCCTATCAGACCAGGACAACCGTGCGCGTCGCAACGCCAAGAGACTGTCAACAAACACAAACACGGTTCACAGCGCGAGGGTTGCCGACATCACGTGTCCCGCCAGTCGCATCGCGTGCATACGTAGCAACATAGTAAAGGATAGCGACAGCCAGCTTCCTTCACCGGCACCACGTACCATGGCCGACATCCCGCCCTATCCGCTGTACAACCGCAGCTACATGCTCTATCGCGTGTCGCCTCTCCACCACGGCGACAGTCCTCTCCTGCATGAACGGAGCCTCCAAACGCATGCGAAGCGGCTCAAGGAGCAATTGAAGGGCGACAGTGTGCGCGGGGTCGACGTTGACTTCGCAGCCACCGAAGCCGCGCTACCCAATCTCGGCCCACTCGAGGACTGCACCTGGGACATGGTTGGCGATGAGGATGCTTGGATAGACCGCCATCGACAGCTGGTGGACCCCGACGTCTCGCAACTGTCCGCCGTGGTGACGGCGGAGCAGGCACGTGGCGTCGAGGTGACGCTGGAGTACGAGAAGCAGCCCTACAACGCGCTGATGCTGCGAGACCCTGCCGTGACCACGGCTCCGGAAGGATTCACGGCCCTGCCTCTGCTGCTCGTGAAGATGCCGGCGCCGGTGCGGGACGTCTTCCTGAACTACATCAGGGCCTCCTTCGACGCTCACGTGGTGCCGCTGAGGCTGCCATCTGCCTTCCTCACCTCCAGCCTGGAGACGTACTTCCGATACTTGTCCGCTGGCGACTCCACGCACTCCATACAAGATGTGATACGGCAACTGCAGGTCCAGCTCTCCTTCTCCCATGCAACTGGCCTGCTCAAACACCTAGAGGTAACCATAGCGGGCCGCGACGTGCCCGGTTTTGTGGACCGCGGGAAACGGTTGAAAAATTCAAGGGAGAAGCCATTCACGGCCGCTTTGTCGACGTACCTGTTGCGGCACCTTGGGCTGGATCTGTCGCATCCAAAGGTCCACGTCTCACGGATATCGTGTGGTAGTTTCAATATAGGCACCGATCGCCTGAAGCTCGTTGCCCTGGACACTGCCAGCGATGCATCGATCGATGAGAGTGTTGCTCCAGGGCCAAGCGCCGGCGAACAAGCGGTGCACGAGTTTTACACTTCCCTCGTCCGCGAAGCCACCGGAACGGGCAAGTTTCTGCCCGACGACCTCGCCGGAGCCAGGCGATCGTCGACATCGTCGCCAACGACCGGCACCAACCGTGGCCGAAGGAAGCGGGCTGTGAGTACTGCGGCGGCTGCAAACGCTGCGACCAAGCGGTCGAAGACGAGAGCCAAGGAGAATAGAAGAGGTGATGAGGACATGGAGGATGCGTAGCGCCTTTTACCACCATGGAGAGTCTCCCGGTGTTTTTCCAGTTGTGTTTGATACCCAAACCGTATTCCACTATACTATGTACAATATAGTAGTCGTCGCTTCTTCCTACACTTCCGGCCTAGCGCCATCCACCACTTACATACTCCATGTCCACTGCCTCAACCCATCTTTTCTAGATGCTATGAGCGGATGCACTTCGGGTACCATGATTGGTACGTCGTCGGCCCGTCTCTTGCTAATTTTGAACCGCATCAAAGTTTTGATTGAACAACACAGGCAAGATCCCGGGTCCAATACCATGCCCTCGGTCACAAACAATCCCCCGACCGGAATGCTGGGCCTTGACAAGACACCATCTCCGCGCAGCCATCACCATCATCTGCTGTGGATTGGAGCGCGCGCGCACATGTTGAAGGTGTGGTTGCCGGAGCCGGGGACGGAGGGTGGTCGACCCCTTGGTGGTGTGAAGGACAGTCATCTGGGGTTCCAAAACCACGCTACCTGGTCCTCGGCGTACGTACCCTGTGCTTACTTGGAAGTGTTGTCCATCCACCTGGAGGCGAATCATAATGAAGGTTTTCTGGCGGGATTTTTCATCTCATTACCCATTTTTCAAGTTGCGGATATTCACCGCAACAGTAATTACGGAATTACGGAAATCCTGGGGATGCCGGGTTGGGGAAATGGTGGGCGAGATAAAGTCTGTCGACAAAAAGTGGAGAGGTGTACGGACAGGGGTCGCGTGACATGCCAGCACGCCAGTCCGGTACTCGGTTGACATTTTTGTGGGCCGGCTGCCAGGGAGATGTTGGGTCACGGTGTTGTTTGCTCCAGGCAGTATGGTGAGCAGAGACTTTCAAACCGGCCAACGTCGGAGGTATGTATGGTGGTGTACACGGGAGTGGAGTATTCCGCGGCTGCGGCTTCGTGGCTTTGGAATGGAACGAGGCTCAGCGGACAGGCAGGCACGTGGCAGGCACGCAAGCAAGGCACGAGAACAACATGTGAAGGAAGAACCTTCTCCCAACAAGGAAGCCTGTTTCCATGGCCCTCCCCCCCGGTTCCCCATGCATCCTCCTCTCGATTTCCAACAAGGTCGGCCAGCGATACGACGGTTGGTTACTTCCTCCCTTGAAGGCGCGTTGCCCTGCCTCCCACGATCTGCATCGTTGTCAGCCGCAAGATGCAGGTCAGACTGCAACGAGAAGGGTTTTTTTCTTTCGCGGTGCGTGGGTGTAGGGCTGGGTGTGTCAGCTGACCAGCAACTCACCTGACGCTGCAGAGATGGCCAGGAAGATTCCCCACCCGAGGCCAGGCGTCCACCGTCCGCCGGGGATCGGCGCAGAGCTGGGGAGCTGGGCGCCGGGAAGCTGCTGTCGACACGGTGCGAGACGAATTCTTTTCGCCCACAAGGCTTATACGGAAGCTTACTGCCATGCATGTACATACTGTGTAGTACCGTGTGGCTTCGCGACTCCAGCGCGAGCTTGCAACGGACGGGCTGCCCGGCACTGTCCTCGGCACCCCCAGCTCCCCCGGAAAACAGGGGCATGGGCCGCGCCGCTCACTTTGCGGGCGCCCCATGGGCCAAGGCCTCCCACACGGCCTGCACGGCGCACGGCTTGCACGGCCTGCCCCAATGTGCTTCGCCGCGCCCCGCCGTTTTCTGTGGGGCTTGCCCGGTTAGCGCTGTCAGAGCTGCATCCGCCTGGGTTGCACTGCGAGAGAGGCTCCCCCGGGGAAAGACATAAGACGCCTGTCCGCCGTGCTGCTTTTCCTTTTCCCCGTCCCCGCCATCCGCGCCTGTCCAAGTTGAAGCTGAAGAGCCCAACCCACCTGCACCATGGCCGACGAGAAGATCGCGTACAACAATGGCAACCTCCACGACGAGAAGTTCGTTGCGCAGACCAAGGAGCCGAGTCTGACGGACGAGGTGCCTCGCCGCAGCTCCGTTGCCCTCAACATCATCGAGAACCCGCTGCAGGTAAGCTCCCATCGCCGGTGCCCTTGGACCCGGCCATTGACTGATCAATGCCACGTTAGCGCGTCACCCAAGAGCAAGCCGCCAACGACGGCCGGCTCTTTGCCGAAGCAAATGGCATGCCGGAGCTGGCCACCCTCTTCTCCAAAGCCGCCCTCGTGGCACGTGACATGGACCGCTTTGAATCCGTCGGCGAGCTCGACGAGGACGAGCGCGCTGCTCTCATCTACGAGCGCGACCACAAATGGCACGGCCCCAAGATGCTGTGGTACTCGATCGGACTGTGTGCCGTTGGAGCTGCCACCCAAGGATGGGACCAGACTGGCTCCAACGGAGCCAATCTGTCGTTCCCCGTAGAATTCGGCCTCGACAAGATGGGCGACAAGGGTGATTGGATTGTCGGTTTGATCAATTCCATCATCTTCTTGACCGCCGGCCTGATGTAAGCACCCAAACGCGCCCCCCGCTCCATCGCTCTTTTCGATCCGCCCCTAACATGGATGCAGCGGCGCCTTCATCGTCGACCCCTTGAACCACTACCTCGGTCGTAGGGGAGAAATCTTCGTCACGGCTCTGTGTCTCACGGCCACTCCCATTGGCTCTGGCTTCGCGAAATCTTGGCAAGGATTGTTCGCCGTCCGATTCATCATGGGTATCGGTATCGGAGCTAAGAACGCTACCGTGCCCATCTATTCCGCCGAGATGGCTCCGCACAGGGTGCGGGGTGCTCTCGTCATGTTCTGGCAGCTGTGGGTCGTCTTTGGTAAGCCATCCATCTTTCCACCTGGGAAAATGCTGACAACTCGTCCCAGGTATTTTCCTCGGTTTCTGCGCCAACATTATTGTCAAGGACACGGGCAGAATCGCCTGGCGTCTGCAGCTTGGCTCTGCCTTTATCCCGTCCTTCATTCTCGCCATCGGTATCTTCTTCTGCCCCGAGTCGCCGCGTTGGTTGATGAAGCATGGCCACATTGCCAAAGGTTTCAGATCGATGAACACGCTCCGAGCGCACCCTATCATCGCTGCGCGTGACTACTACTACTCCTACGTTATCTACTCCGAGGAGCTCAAGGTCGCTCGTGGCGCCGGCTACTTCCGTCGTCTCGCCGATTGCTTCACCGTGCCCAGGATCAGGCGTGCCAACTATGGGGCTTCGACGGCCATGATTGCCCAGCAGATGTGCGGTATCAACAGTACGTTGCACCCGTACTCCTTGCCGTACGTGCAAATGTGCTGACCTTTCACAGTCATCTCGTTCTACAGCTCCACCATCTTCACCGAAGTCGGTTACACCCCCACACAAGCCCTGTACGCCTCCCTCGGGTACGGAGCCGTCCAGGTCGTCTTCACCATCCCAACCCTCTTCCTGATCGACACCAAGGGCCGCAGGGCACTTTGCCTGATCGTGAGTATCCTCCCATCTGCACACCCTTTGATGGAAAGCTCTCGCTGACGCGCGCTACCCAGACCTTTCCCCTCATGTGTATCTTCCTCCTGGCAGGCGGTCTCTCCCTCCTCAAAGAGGACGGACCACCCTCAGCCCGCATCGGCCCCGTGGTGCTCTTCATCTACCTCTTCACCATCATGTATTCCCTCGGCGAAGGCCCCGTCGCCTTCCAATACTCGGCCGAAGTCTTCCCCACCATCCAGCGTGAGCAGGGTATGGCCTGGGCGGTCTGCATCAACAACACCTTTGCCGGAATCCTCTCGCTGACGTTCCCGCGCATGCGCAAGGTCATGACCTCCACGGGTGCCTTTGGCTTCTACGCCGGCTTGAACCTGATCGCCTGGTTCATGATCTTCTGCTTCATGAGGGAGACGAAGCAGCTGACGCTCGAGGAATTGGACCAGGTCTTCAGCGTGCCGACGAGTCAGTACATAAAGTACGAGACCACCGTCTGGCTTCCCTACTTCGTCAAGCGTCACATCCTCCGTCGAAAGATCGCGAAGCCGCCGCCGATCATCGAGAAGGCTGTGCGCCCCGAAGAGGTTGGTAAGGCGTAGTGGAACTTTGCTTGTCTTTGAGCGTGCGTGGGAGGAAACGCCTTTTCTTGGATCCGGGTCGTTTGTGTCCGTAATGCAATGAATGAATGTATTCACTCGATTGAGACGATGGCTTGCTCGATAGGGAAAGTGAGTGACGTGGACCGGAACGCAACGGATAGAGCTGGAGCCTACCTATATACCCTTTGACAGTTTGACAGCTGTGAATTTTGAACGAAATCATCACCACCACCATCATCATCATCACCATCATCATCATTGAATCGATATTCATGCTCATACTCCGTGTTCCCGTGTGCGCGCACGCATGTTGGGGAGGACCGAGCTTACTAATTACACAACATCCATCAATGCAACGACGAACCTCCCCCTTGAAGAAGTAAATCATCACCATCCCAACCCAACCCAACCCTCAACCCTCCTCGCTGCCTCCCCTCCCCTTTCCCTTCCCCTTCTCCCTCCCAACCCCGACCCCGACCCCACCCACCACGGCCCGGATCCTCTGCCCCCCAACCACATTCGGCACCGGCATCCTCTCATCCTGAAAATCGATCAAACCCCTCCTCCCGGCAGCACCGCCCGTCAACTCGGCAAAGTCGCGGTTCTCGGCCAGATGCTCCATAAAGTGGCCCGCCGTGAGTCGAGTCCGGATAGGGGGATAGGAGGAGGAGGAGGAGGAGGAGAAGGAGGAGATTGCAGATGGGGAAGCGTCATGTCGATCCACGTCGGACGTGGAATCGGTGCAAGGGATACGCCGCCGACCGCCCGTAAACAACGCCGCATGTGGTGGCTGCGAAAAAGGCGGCGTCGTCGAAGTCGTCGACCTCTGACGCGCTCTCCCATTGTGAGGAGGGCTCCGAGTTCGAGCCCGGGATGGACCGGAGGGATGCCGCCTCGAGGTGATTCGTAGAGGCTTGGCTGCCCTGCTGCGAACCCCCACCGACCTGTTCGCCGGAGCTGGTGGTCTGGCCTGCCTCCTCGCCTTCCGGGGTCTCTGTACCTTGGATGGGTGTTCCGGCTCGTCTGACCAGCTGCTGGAGGCGTCATCCTCTTCTTCTCCTTCTCCGTCCTGCAGCAGCTCTAGTTCACTATCCGGGCAGGCGAATATCGCGTTGCGTCTCTGGAGGAGACGGGCTTCTTGCTATGAAGCGGCACGATCTTTGGAGCTGTCCCAGAACAAGCGCCCTGGGGTGGTGGGTCTGGAGATCGCGGTTGAACTCCAACTGGAATTGTTCGTGCTGGATTCTTGGGTCTGCGTGTGGGGGACGTCCGAGATGGGTTCGGAAACGGCAGAGGAGGAGACGTCTTCTGCGCTGTGACACTGCGGGACGGGGGGTGGGATGGGGATTTTGACTGTGGGTCGAGACCTTCGCATGCTGGCTTCGGCTTCGCCATTTGCTGATCTCGTCGTCCCCTGATGTTGCGCACCGTCCGATCCCATAGCAGCTTGAGAAGGTTGACTGGGTAGACGCCGGAGCCGCACTCTCAGATCATGGTTGAGAGCAGTGATATGTGGCTTCAGCTTCTCGAATGAGGCTCGGGACATGGATCCCCTGGGCAGGTTGTTCGCTTCCATGTACTCCTCCCGTTGAGCTTCCGTGGCAGACTCTGATCCATTCTGCGAGAGAAGGTTAGCAAACAAATCATGTGGTGAGCAATGGCTGTACTCGCTAATCTGAGTGAGTCTGATTGTTTGACCTGCTCGATCGCTTGGGCCGCCAACTCCGCATCAACAGCTGGCTCATCACCACCCTCTTCCTCATCATCGCCAGTCATGTCGTCGTTTTCACCGACCCGGTTGTCATCTTCGTCTCCGATATTGTTGCTGCCCAAGTTACCCTCCCCACAGCAGCAACTCAAGCGCCGCATACATCTTGAAAGCGCGAGGAACTTCCGCCTCCACCGCTTTTTCCCAGCTATCCTCCCAAACCCAAGGCCGCACGTGTCAGCAGGAACAGGATCATCTTCACCAAGGGTCGCGTGACTCCTGGAGAGCTGCGTTGTCGACGAGAGTTCCTCGATCTCGTCAGCCTGGGATCCCCCAGCATAGGAGCCGGATGAGTCATGGCTTCTTAAGGAAGCAGGCGAGCTGAGGCTCTCTTGTGAAGCTGCAGGTCGAGATGGAGGGGGTGTCTTGTTCAATATTTCCTGCTCGCGTTTGGTGGATGCGGTTTCGGGATCTCTAGTCGGTACATGGTCCGCATGCGACGTTTGCCCCTGAACAGGAGCTGCAGGAGCAGAGCCAGCTTTTTCTGCAAAAGGTTAGCCGGTACTCCCTCCAAATAGAGTCGACGGATGATGTACTTTGAACGTCCTCCGCTGACAAGGCTCCGGCGCTTTCCTTCCCGGAATCATCATCGCCCTCTTCGGGGGAGCGGGGAGTCTCCCCCAGCTTTTTCAGACTTGTTGCCGATGGCGATTCCGGCGTGCCGTGGGCGGGATCTATAAACGTCAGCCCGAACTAAATAAATGTAGACTACCGCCAGCATCTCAACGCATGGCCACACCACACCAAGGCCATACATACCATGCTGGTTCCCCGAATACTGTGACGAAAGCCTCCGTCGCTGTTTCGAGGCTCGCTGACCCCTCCTCCACAACGACCCACTCCCCAGCAACGACGATCTCTGATTTTCCAGGACGCCATATCCATCGAAAATCACCTGCTCGGTGGTGGTGGTGGTGGTGGGATAGAGTGCAAGCGGTCCCAACAGAGGTGTACCCGTCGGCGGCGAGGGGCATGTCACCACGATCCGTGGAAGTGGGTGGCTGGGGATCCGGTCCTCGTTCGAGAGGGAGGCCCGTTCAGACTCGGATGGAGAAGGCGCCTGGGATTCCATGCCAGAAGGTATGATGGTGAACCGATGGGCGGATGATGATTATTCGTGGCCTTCATGTAATGTTTCTAGCGATGGAAAGAAAAGGAAAGGAAAAACACTGATATCCAGATATTGGTGGTGAAAAGTGCGTAGAGCGAAAGAACATGCAGCTGAATTGATGTTGATGGAGCGAAAGATTACTAGCGATAACGGTGGTGGTGACGACGGTGGTGGCATGTGTGAGAAGAAAAGGTCGCAGGCCGACGGTAACCTTTGTTGATGTTGAACAGGGAGAAGGAAGGGATCCCTCAGACTACAGCAAGGCCGGCAGTAGCGATCGTGCGTCCGCAAGTACATTTCTCGTCGTCGAGACTCTGGCGTGTCTCGATCGAGCAGTTACCGATTGGCGTTTGCCTTTTTTTTATACCTTTTCGGTGTCGACATCTTCGCTTGCTGTCAATCAAGTCCAGACGACATGTATGGGAAATATACTCCAAGACTTTTGACCAATGTTAGTAGTATACAGAGTCTCAAGTGTGGCCGGGGAGACAAGATTATCATTGGTAGAGAAAGGATTCGATGCAATTAAAAAAAAGGGAGAGGGAGGATGTGATCACGAAAAGAGACCTGTACGAACTGATGTGCATTTTGTGACTGATTTACTAGCTGCTACCAGCTGCGTCGCCCACTCCGCAAAAGCCATATCATACCCCGTCTATCCGATACGATCACCGTCACGATCCCTAAAATGGGCCCCCCAACCATAATGCCCCAAGCCCATGATAGGCTCGACCCTGTGTCATGCCCATGATGTCATTTCATGTGCCGTACCGCAAACGCCCAAAGTCGCGCAAGGCGAGAGAGAGAGAGAGAGAGAGAGAGAGAGAGAGAGAGAGAGAGAGAGAGAGAGAGAAAGAAAGAGAAGAGATGGGGGGGAAAAAAAAAGAGCCT